>CM032230.1:35300000-35372500 GCA_019009955.1 Riptortus pedestris | reverse complement strand
ACTCATGCCATATCAACAATAAGCTGTTATATTATGAAGAACGTTATTTTAAGCCTAAATAACAAATATTATTCTCATTGAACCTTTACTTCATGAGATAAATGCACATACGTCACGCAAGTGGCAAATCTGCTTAACGTAGCCCCTGCGAGGTAGAACCATTTTCGTTAGTATTTTTATTTTATTTTTCTCTACCTAAATACTCGAAAGGTCATTTTCATTACTAAATGTCATGTTTACGTTTAATTCATAATATAAAAGAACCCTTGACTACCTTTTTTACTTTATACATCTTTTAATTCATTTCCAAAGGTCATAGTTGATATGGTATATATAAAATGTAGATTGTTTATGCCCATTACTGTCAGTATTATATATCATTGAGCACCTACTTCCCAGTAATAAACATTTATTGATTAGTTCACATTCAAAAAAGCCCGTTTCCAAAAATCCAGTCATTGACTACTTCCATCGTGGGAAAAAGTATTAGGATTCCTGGAAGGTCGGTAGATTTTGTTATAATTCAGATAGCCGATAAATAGGAGGGCCATGTTTACAATTAAATTAGAATTAAATTTAGAATTGGTGAGCTGATACTGTTTCAACAAACCCATCAGTGACAGCACTTATTTCTGCCTCCCTCATCACTTTCTATTTTTACTGTATAATTAGTCAATGGCGGGATCAAAAAGGTGAAACACCTCCACTCTTAATACTTCTTTATTACAGGCAAAGTTCTTTCGGGGCGAACCGTCCCATCATCAGTGCTCTGTGACACAACATTTATACTTTCAAAAACATGTAATATATATGAATAAATAAATACATGAAAAATTCAACAAAGGTAGTCTAATATTAAAAACATTTAAAAAACAAACAAATATATAAAACGCAATGCAACACTTATGACTAAAACGTTACAAATCAATATTAAAAGCAACAAATAACAAAATAACTAGGAGATGGAGAGGAACTGACCTAGAGTTGGTCCCTATTGAGCCGACATCTCCGGCGAGACTGGGAGCCTACTCGGGCCAGGGCAGATACTGCAGAGGACGGAACATGCCTGAGCACGCCACCCTCCCCCCTAATATTAATATTCTTATCCTCCAGCATGTCCATCCTGATCCATAACTGCTCTACTATATCCATTTTCTTCCCTTAAGCTAAGGAGCAGATTAAAAGAGCACCTTTCCAACAAGACATCGGAAGTACGTAAGCATATGATAAATGAAGGCCATGAAGCAAATGCCGTTGAGTTCGAGGTGCTCGACCACCTTGGCAAAGGGAAGAAAATGGATATAGTAGAGCAGTTATGGATCAGGATGGACATGCTGGAGGATAAGAATATTAATATTAGGGGGGAGGGTGGCGTGCTCAGGCATGTTCCGTCCTCTGCAGTAGCTGCCCTGGCCCGTGTAGGCTCCCAGTCTCGCCGGAGATGTCGGCTCAATAGGGACCAACTCTAGGTCAGTTCCTCTCCATCTCCTAGTTATTTTGTTATTTGTTGCTTTTAATATTTATTTGTAACGTTTTAGTCATAAGTGTTGCATTGCGTTTTATATATTTGTTTGTTTTTTAAATGTTTTTAATATTCGACTACCTTTGTTGACTTTTACATTTATTTATTTATTCATATATATTACATGTTTTTGAAAGTATAAATGTTGTGTCACAGAGCACTGATGATGGGACGGTTCGCCCCGAAAGTGCTTTCCCTGTAATAAAGAAGTATTAAGAGTGGAGGTGTTTGACCTTTTTGATCCTTCCGTTGATGATGGACCTCCACCAGCCAGCACAAATCCAGAGTTCTATAATTGGTGTCTATCTTTCCGAGAAAACGGGCATTAATGTTAATATGTATTATTAGATTGTTGTGTATAAATTAGTAATAATCACTATTAAAAAGAGTGGTAACATAAATGGAGAACATAATTTTAAAATTTTAATGAAAAACGTTGTTACTACTAAAAATGCTAAAGGGATTATTTTTTCAGAAATTTATACACCATCCTTTCTAGCTTGAAAATAACTTTGAGATTATAAAAATGAACTGGAGGCTAATTGACACCCTCGCAGTGCTAAATTTGAAGGTTAATACTCACTTCTAAGGTAACTAGATTGCGGAGAAACATAACTTCAACTTATTTGTTTATAACGGCATGTTGGTGGAAGTAAGAAGAGTTGGAAGATTAATAAAAAACTCTCTAGTTATTTAGGTGCAAAGGAAATCTATTTAATTTTCTCGCTTGTACCTATAACTTAGTCTAAATGTCCCTTGCTCAAATAGATATTGTTACCAATTTCAATTAGTTTCTAAAAGAATTTCTTGGTGGTCTTAGAATACACATTGACAGTTTTTTTCACTTTGCAAAAGACAGAAACACACAGGAATTTTAAAATTACGTTGGTCCTCAATATAGACAAACCGAAACATTAAGTACCTATGACTGCGTAAGGTTTAAAACATTTGTGTTAAGCCCACTTTTATGTGCATTGGTGGGTGTTTAGAAGAAATTCTTATTAAGACATATTTTATTACACTACTCTTTTACCTGGTACCGATTGCAATATTCAAACTTTTATTCGCTGAAATCAAGTTCCTATATTAGTATTAGTATTATAGGTATGAAGTGATTCTCACCGTACACACAATTTTACATTTTAGAACACGAATAATTGAAAACTTCTTTAGAACAACTCTTATTGCAAATCTAATGTTCTATAAATGTTGTTATGTATATTTTTTCATTATCTTTAATATTAACTGAGATATTTGCGTTTTTTAGTTACATTAACAATGTGAGCTGTTATATTATGAAGAACGTTATTTTAAGCTTAAATAACGAATATTATTCTCATTGAACCTTTACTTCATGAGATAAATGCAAATACGTGACACAAGTGTGAAATCTGCTTTGTTAACGCAGCCCCTGCGTGACAGACTTCTTCATTTTTATATGACAGCTCTATTCTGGTAACAGGTCTATTTTTTTACCCTAGAACCATTTTCGTTAGTATTTTTATTTTATTTTTCTCTACCTAAATACTCGAAAGGTCATTTTCATTACTAAATGTCATGTTTACGTTTAATTCATAATATAAAAGAACCCTTGACTACCTTTTTTACTTTATACATCTTTTAATTCATTTCCAAAGGTCATAGTTGATATGGTGTGTGTGTGTGTGTGTATATATATATATATATATATATATATATATATATATATATATATATATATATATATATATATTGTAGGGGCGTGCGGTAAGCTTTAGATGTAATAGAAAATGTCGGCACCAAAATGTAATGGCGGAAATCTTGTGTTAAAGGCAAGAAAAATTGGGAGAGAATTTAGACTGAAACCTTTGTTATTTCTCATGGAGAGATGAGGGAAAAAGATAAATAAAGAAGACAAAACAACTATGTGAGTTCTCGTAAGAATTAGGTATATTGAATAGTTAAAATTATCTCTATAACAAAACATGAAATGTAAGCATTAAACAAACTTTAAGAACTAATATGTTAAGAATAAGGGAAATTGAATAGCTAAAGATATCTCTATAACAAGACATGAAATGTAAGCATTAAACAAACTTTAAGAACTAATATGTTAAGAATTAGGGAAATTGAATAGATAAATATATCTCTATAACAGGACATGAATCTTAGGCAGTAAACAACCATTATGTACTAAGATGGCGGCCATAACTATACACTCTAAATTAACAGTTGGTCTTATAATATATATGAGTACTCATGAGATACTTGCGCATATAATGCTAGCATTATTAGGTAGTTAAAAGCGAGAATCATGCACTTCCTAGAGATGATGCAGTCTGGTAGCGGTGATAAAACTGGATGAGCACGTGGCCAAGAAGGAGAAAGGCGGGAGCAGCAAAACCTGTTGATTCTAGGAGAGACGATCATAGACTGTCACGGGTGACTTCCAACTGCGGTTGTCCATGAAGTGGTTAGCTATGAAGCGGTGATCTGTAGTGGATGAAGAGGGGCTACGCCCCTGGCCGTATGAACGACCCCAGCGTCTGAGAGCAACTGACTGTAGCGGGCGTCTAAAAGCAACTGACTCTATCCTTGTTGTTGGCCGATGCCTTCTTGAACTGCATGTGTTTTTCCGCTGTAGCCACGGCCTTGGCGATATGCATGTGTGTGTGTGGCGGGTCTAGGAACACTGCGAGCGCGGGAAGTTTAAATTCAAACTGACGACTGAACATCCCCCCGCCCATGGCGCGATGAGCGGCATTATTGAGTAAGAAGAGGCCACAGCTTGAAGAGGACGTTCCTTTGCATGAAGAACGTGGAGAGGGCGGTGAATCAGAAAATGTCCAGGCGTCAGCACATCCAAATCATGGAGGTCAGCAGAGAGGGGGGCAGCGGGGCAACTATTGAGGATGCCCTCAATGCTGACCAGTAACGTGGTAAACGTTTCAAGGGAGAGAACCTTGGCGGGAAACTTTGCGGGTGAACATTTCTTCTTTTAGAAGCTCCTCTTTTGAATATATGGGTGCGGCGGAGGTGACAGGTACTAATTCCCAGAATCTCTGATGATCTTTATTCAGTTGCGCATTTGAGACAGCGGACAACGTTTCCACAAAAGATTGTGAGGGAGTTTCGATGGATTCCTCAGGCGGTGAGTCAAGTATGCGTTGCAGTGAAACTTGAGCGGGCATGTTTTCTAAGGCGGATTGTAAGGCGGATTTTGCCTTTGAGGATTATTTGCAGTGCGGCGACGACGTCTGTGCTTCTTGCGGATGGTCTTGCATGCGTTATCCTGGACTTCTGAGGCCCAACTGATGCGGCGCGGATAAGATGGGAGACAACACTGCTCCAGGAGACACCAACCCAAATTGGTCATGAAAGCAGGATGAATGATAGCGGGCTTAGAAGGATATGTGCAACAAGATCGACTTCAAACAGCATGTCAATGGGAGCCGAGCGGTCATACTTTGGATCAGCGAAGGAGAGAGAGGTCATGCAGATATTTCCAAGGCCCAATGTCAAGCGGTTCAGCAGGCATAGCGGAGCAGATGGACTCAATAACGAAGAACTGTGCGGTGATCATTTTATCTGGCGATACTGGAAAGAAAACAGCAATGTAGCCAGGGCACCTGACTCCCACAGGGTCACCCAATCCGTGAACATCCACTTGGGACGGAATGATGGCCGAGACCAAGCGGGAAGCGGCGCCTTGAGTGAAGACACTGACTTGGCTGTAAGAATCAACAAGGGCTCTAAACATGTGCGGATCGGGAAGAACATTTGAGAGAGATCTGTGCTGTGGGAAGAATAGAAAGCGGGCAATGCTTCGATGAACCGGCCAACGAGACAGAAGGAAGAGACCGGAGTATAATGGGCTTAGATTTGGATGGAAACCATTGAAGCGGGAACATCCTGTGAGCGTTGATGAAGTGGAGAATCCATTAGCGGTGCAGTAGAAAAGCATGAAGGTCTAATCGGTAGCTCTCAGTAAGATTAGATGATGCGGGAAATAACTTTAGAGGAGGCAAGAGTTGTGGCAGAGAGGGGTCTGAGGGTCCGTATTGCGGGAGTCATAGAGGAGACAAGTCCGGGGAGTGATGATGGCGGGAAAGCTAAGGATCATTAGTGTGGTGGGGCTTATACAAGTTGCTCTCCGCATAATAGACAGATGTTTGCTGAGAATCGTTGAAAGAAGGTGATGATCGTGAGCTGCGGGAAGCCTGAGATGATAATTCTTGATCATGCCTGGGAGGTGGGGAGTGCCTTGCCGGTGAAGAGGGTGATTTCTTGTGTGTGGTGGAAAGATGCCTTTGCCTAGAAGAGAGATGCAGGAACGACGGGGAGGGTTCCGGAATAGGCTTTGAAAAAAGGGGAGGCGAAACTGTTTGAAGAGCGGGTAGCATTGAGATTAACGCCCTCATGGGTGAGGGTGTGATGAGAGCGGTGACATATCCGGCTGCGGCTTGAAGATTTGCAGTGTCGAACTCCGTGGTTCCCCAAGCAGTTATAGCATAACTACAACTTTTGTAATAGCACTGTAGTGCGAGGCAGCAGACAGCCCCTGGAATTCTGGACATTCATAAATGCTATGGGCTTGGCGGCAATAAAAACATTTGGTAATAGTAGCGAACGCCTTCAAAAAGCGGTTGCCGCGGGGCGGTGGAGAGCTTGGTGGGTTCGAAGCGGTAGGCCGGAAGCGGGGAGAGGATGTATCCTTGCGAGGAGCGGGTACTTCTTTAAAATTTCTCTAAGGTGTAGATACATTAGCTATGGCACTCAATGTTTTGTTTACATAGTTCACCAAGTCGGAGAGAGCGGGAAAATCTTCAAGGTAAAGAAAACTGAATTCCTTTTGAGAATGGGCATCTAAGCCCCTGAATGCAATAAAGAAAGTGATGAAGTCAGCTAGAGCGGGAACATTTAAATTTTCTAACTGCTGTGCTTGTTCCGAAAACACTTTAAGAAAACTTTTCAATTGTGAAGAGGAAGCATGTGAAATTGGTTGACAGTCCAGCATTTCTTGAGAGTTGATGAAGCCAAAGCGACGCGGTTATCATATTTTTTCAAAAGAGTGGTTCATGCGAGCTGCTAGTTGGTATCGAGGTTTGAAATTCCTCTAGAATGCGGAAGAAGAACATGAAGTAGGTGGTGAGCATTTAAATTTGCGCGGGCATTTGAAGAGCAGGGTGGAGGGGATGAGCCAGGAACATGAGATAAGTGGTGAGCATTTAAATTTGCGCGGGCATTTGAAGAGCAGGGTGGAGGGGATGAGCCAGGAACATGAAGTAGGTGGTGAGCATTTAAATTTGCGCGGGCATTTGAAGAGCAGGGTGGAGGGGATGAGCCAGGAACATGAGACAGGTGGTGAGCATTTAAATTTGCGCGGGCATTTGAAGAGCAGGGTGGAGGGGATGAGACAACTGTCTCGCCAATGGCGGCTACAAGTAACGCATGTGAGCTCTTGATCTACAATTTTGGCGGTTAAATCACTGGGAAGCGTATCTTCCTTTTCTATGTATTCCTTTATAAACTTTGATGAAAGCGGTGTCTGATTGTTTAGTTTTAGGATCCATATTGAAGATAAACCTTTTATACAAAAATATAAGAAATAAAGAACATCAATTATACAAGGATAAGAAATAAAGAAATGAAATGTACACTTACAACTAGGTTAGAACTCAAATAGTTGGTTTTGCGGTGAACTTTTATAATTCAATTAGTCTTGTTTAGCGGTAAACTTTTATTATTCTAAAGCGGGGAATCTTTTACTTTTCCGGATAAACACTTCCGGTTAATGAACACTTCCCGGGTTACTCGGCACCAAAATGTAGGGGCGTGCGGTAAGCTTTAGATGTAATAGAAAATGTCGGCACCAAAATGTAATGGCGGAAATCTTGTGTTAAAGGCAAGAAAAATTGGGAGAGAATTTAGACTGAAACCTTTGTTATTTCTCATGGAGAGATGAGGGAAAAAGATAAATAAAGAAGACAAAACAACTATGTGAGTTCTCGTAAGAATTAGGTATATTGAATAGTTAAAATTATCTCTATAACAAAACATGAAATGTAAGCATTAAACAAACTTTAAGAACTAATATGTTAAGAATAAGGGAAATTGAATAGCTAAAGATATCTCTATAACAAGACATGAAATGTAAGCATTAAACAAACTTTAAGAACTAATATGTTAAGAATTAGGGAAATTGAATAGATAAATATATCTCTATAACAGGACATGAATCTTAGGCAGTAAACAACCATTATGTACTAAGATGGCGGCCATAACTATACACTCTAAATTAACAGTTGGTCTTATAATATATATGAGTACTCATGAGATACTTGCGCATATAATGCTAGCATTATTAGGTAGTTAAAAGCGAGAATCATGCACTTCCTAGAGATGATGCAGTCTGGTAGCGGTGATAAAACTGGATGAGCACGTGGCCAAGAAGGAGAAAGGCGGGAGCAGCAAAACCTGTTGATTCTAGGAGAGGTGATCATAGACTGTCACGGGTGACTTCCAACTGCGGTTGTCCATGAAGCGGTTAGCTATGAAGCGGTGATCTGTAGTGGATGAAGAGGGGCTACGCCCCTGGCCGTATGAACGACCCCAGCGTCTGAGAGCAACTGACTGTAGCGGGCGTCTAAAAGCAACTGACTCTATCCTTGTTGTTGGCCGATGCCTTCTTGAACTGCATGTGTTTTTCCGCTGTAGCCACGGCCTTGGCGATATGCATGTGTGTGTGTGGCGGGTCTAGGAACACTGCGAGCGCGGGAAGTATAAATTCAAACTGACGACTGAACATATAGTGTAGATTGTTTATGCCCATTACTGTCTGTATTATATATCATTAAACACCTACTTTCGTGTAATAAACATTTATTGATTAATACAAAGGAAAAAAAATAAAACGGTTTCCAAAAATCCAGTCATTGACTACTTCCGTCCTAGCTCTAATCTAACTAGCTAAATAGGCTAAAGAGGCATATTCCAAATTTACCTCATGGTTTCACATAACCACAAACGAATTCCCGAATGGCCATGATCAGTATTTTGTAGATCTGGTTTTTAGATTCGTCTTACCTAGTGGTTGTTAGTTTTCTAAAACCTGCACAATGGAAACACGAACTATTTGTTAAAGATATACTAATATTATTGAAACACTATATCTCAAGCACATTTTTCTAGTCTATTTCTTCAATTAATAAATAATATCCCGTTTTACTGGATGGTTTCAGAATGTAAAGCGAGTGACTGTTTTAGGTACACCATTTACAAATTTCCGGTACAATCATTCTCCAGGATTTATAAATTTAAATTGGAGAATGCATACGTTTAAAATACTCGATAACTAGTGTAAAAGCGGGAAGCTTTTTAATGGCAGTAATAATAAGAGAGCATTAGAATGAAATAAAAGTATTAAAGAGTAATTTTCTCATAAGAGAGCATTAGACTGAAATATTTACTATTTCACGGAAAGATGAGGGAAAATAATAAAAGTCACTATTTGAGTTCTCCAAAGAATCAAGTATATATTGAATAAGCAACATATAATAAACTTTATAGTAGGCAGCTAATTTTATACAACTTAAATCCTAAAGAATGCTGATTTAGAAACTAACCTTATGTCTAATTAAACCAAACATTAACATTTATGGATTTAGAGGTTGAAAAAGAAACAAAGGAAATTTAACTTTATAAAATACTTTAGCGGCAAACCAATAATATATATACAATATAATGATCGATCGGTCCTATATTATGAGTACTCATTTAATAGTTTGCGTAGATAATGCTAGCATTATAATAAAGAAATAGGTACCTGCGGGAAACATACTTTTTATGAAGTGGATTTTCTTCCTGTGCTATTTTGTGTTCTCAATGAGATTTTGTCTTCTAGCTGGTGAATACTGGTTGCGGAGACCTCTGTTTTCGATACAGCGATACTTTTCTGACACCCAAGTTGCGGGCGGTGAATACTATTCTCTCTTTTGCGGAGCCAACTACCCGTCCTTTCTCACTCGGGCGAGGGAAACCAGCTATACTAATGTAATGGTCGCTCAGATCAAGCGGGCTCTGTCCTGTAGGCTAGCGCGGCAGTTTCCTCTCCTGGCTACTGCCTACGTGATCTCCATATGTGCGGCAGGTTAGTGTTCCATGTAAGCCCGAGATTTTCAATTCAAAGACGACTGAACAACTATTATAATCGATACTCCCTAATTTTTGTAATTTTCGAGTGGGATTAGCAAGTTATGTTCAGTTAGGTGAGTCCTAATGTTTACTTTGTCACCTCCTAGAGGCCTTAATATTTATTGTACTTTTGGTGAAGGGGGTTGGAGTATCTAAGAATAAATTGAAAATTCGTTTACGTCCCCTTTATTATACGTCGGATCGAAACAAATGTTGCATGGACAGTCTTTTTGACAATGTAATTTCCCATATTTTGTACAACCAAATCAAATTAATGGCGTTTTTGAATTTTTAACAATCAGTAAAATCCGCGACCTACTTATCCCATTTTAATTGAGCTAGGTCACTCAACCGCTTGTTTCCAGCTTAAGATTGAAATCTTGTTTAAATGGTAGGCTTTCTAAGGTAGAAATGGAGGATAAAATGTGTAGGTTTTGTCATGAACTTATCATTCTTGTTGAAATCTGCTTTCGCCCTCCCTGCATGACAAACGTTTTGGTTAATGAATCCTTTAAGCTTAAATGTATACTATAAAGGTTTGCACAAATATATACGATAAATTAGGTCTAATGAATGAACGAATATATTTGCTCATCGTGGCATGACAGCTCGCAATCCACCAGTATGAGAGTAGGACATTAGGGCATGCGCACACGAAGCATAGTGAAAAACAACCACATACGTGTTTCATTTCCTTGGCTGAGGCTTGAACAGCCGTCAAGCGACGCACTTGCATGAAAAGCTATTTCCCAGGGTGCTGAGGAGAGCTGTATGGTTTCGCATGAGGAAATGTGCAAGTTTATCATATACAACAGCGGGCTGCGGCATTATTAATATCCTGGAGCGGGGAAAACTCAAATGTGGTTTACACTGCTCCTGCGGTCGTCTTGTATGATATTTCGCCCTGGATTCCCTCTCTCTCTATGAGCTGGCTCAAGGGAGAAATCGCCGACCGCTTTTTAGCTGAGTTCCCTTAAGGAAATGTTTATACTCTTGGAGTGGTTTACCGAAAACTCCTGAAATAGCCGTCGATCCTAACAAGGAGATGAAGGAAATATGGCCCGTTCAAATAGTTATACACATAAAGGCAGTCGCGCCTGCTGTCATAACAGTCCCTTACACATCATATATTCTCTTTTAAATGTATTTAAAAAAGAGATTTTTATGGCTACAGTTGTTCGAAGTGAATATCAATAGAAGTTGGGATCAGCTATATGAAGAAATCAGACAAATACATGTAAGTATACTAATATTCAAACTAAGTAAATGAGAACAGTTGTTGTGAGCTATAATTATATAAACAAGTCCAACTTGTAATGAAGTAATAAAAAGTTATAGACTCCGGTGAACTCAAAGGAGCAAAAATGGTCAAGTCCAAATAAATCTATAAATAAAAATATTATAATATACCCGGTTTACCTCTAAATAAATTATCCTTAGAGAAACGCACTGAAGGGTGAGGGAATGAAACGGGTAAATGTATATCAGGGGAAATAAGGAAATTCTCACCAATTGACCGCTTAGATAGCCTGTAGGAAGAGGGCACAGATTGTTTTGTCAAGGGAAACGGATTCCCACAGAACGAGAGATGGTCACTGCGACACAATCGAAAACAAATGGTTATGGAACACTGAGATAACAACGAAAAGCTAACCTCTCACAATCAACGTTCTTGATACATAGAGAATAGTCTGCTGATAATGGTGAACCCATTCGATAGCATCAAACTCATTTAAATTATACGACACATTACAGGGTGACTTTTTTACACTAAGAAACTTATTGTCCTACATATAGATAATAATAAAAAAATATTTTAATTTGCAAAAAATAATGACCTAGTTTACAGTAACTTTGCTTTATTTAGAATTTAACGAAGCACCACATAATTGGGGAAGTATACATGGCTTTATATTTTACTTCTCCGTTAAATCCCCGCTCCTCGTTGTCCGATTTATTATTAACAAACAAAACCTTACCTTTTCATGGGGAACAGTTGCATATCAAGTGCGGTATTTAGCAATTAAAAATTAGGGCCCACCATAATCATCGATGACATTTCGTTAAGAATTTACCCACGAATCTCACATAGTAAAGGCAAAATAAAAATAAAACATCTAATTTTAAGTTTCAAATACGAAGTTTTTAAATCCATAATATAGTATTTAATTTGTAAAAGAGAGCAATATGATTTAAATTAAGTAGAAAGCTGAGGGAGTCTTTCGGTCACTCTTTAAGGAATATAAATCGCCACTTTTTCTTCAAAACGTACTGTTTGTAAAGCAAAATGTTACCTAATTTTACAAAAATAATATAAAAGGTAATCACGAATCAAGATTAAAGCGTCAAACTTCCAATCATAAACATATATACTCGTATTTGGAGAAGTGTGAATAATTTTCTTAAGTTAAATTTTAAAGCGCAATTTATTTAAACTATGCAAAAACTATTTAATTATAAAAGTAAACTAAAGAACTTTATATCTGAAGAATGCTTTTATACGCCAAAAAAGTACTAAAACTAATGTTTAAGTATAAAATGAAATTCCTATATTGAAGTAGTATAGTTGAAGGGAAGTTTCTTATCATTTATCATGTATGATTATTAACACAACTTTAATAGTACAACTTTTGACGGGCTTGAAGATGGTGTCATCGCATCGAAAGCGCTGGCAAGCTATACTCAATCATCACCTAGTGATGACAGTCTTCACTGATAGGTATGACAACATTATAATTATTTATGTCTTTTTTCTTTTAGTTGAAGGGAAGTTTCTCATCATTTGTGATTTATGATTAACAAATAAGTACTCTTATATTACGTCGAATAAATTATAAAGTCCGTCGCACAATAGGCTGCGTAAACTATGCAGATTTCCCATGTTCTATTCTAGTGTGATATGACGCCATCAATTCTCCATTCCTCATATAATAAAAAGCCTATATAAACTCGATTTGAAATTTTAAGCTGAGCATAAGATGTTTTGTGGCTCGGTTCAAAGCGCATCAAGGGTGGTGAGGTTTACATTTGACAGAACTTAAGAAGTGTGAATATTAAGTAGAGTAATATAATTATATATTATAGTTATAACAGTTAGAGAATAAATGCACAGTCCGAACATTTTGGGAAACTAAATTTTCCACATTATTAGTTCTTAACAGTTTTCCACGTGTCTTTTCGATTTTACTCCCTCCTTGCCTCCCACATCCCATCTTGAGGAAGAAATATATTTTGGGTTCGTACATGAAATCGACATCTAGGTATCGAAGGAATCATAAAAAAAAAAAAACTTCTAAAACACATGTAATATATTCTAAAAATTGAGAAAGTTTATTTATTTAATGCACAATAGTTATTAAGCCATTGTCAAGATTATAAAAAATGTATTCCTCATATTTGATACCCAGATATGATCCAATGTATTAAGTGTCTTAGGTAAAAATATGAAATGAAATTAATTAAAATTGACTTTGGCAAACCAGAGCATTACAACTTTTATATTTTTTCCACTTTTATCGGGGAAACTCGTCCATTCTATTCGTACTAGAGGTGTTGGTAAGGGAACCGAGGTAAGGATGAACTGGGAAAACAAAATTTCTATTTCTTCAAAACATTTTAATGTATCCTATTTTATAAAAGAAGAAGGTCAACCATCACCACTCAAGAATGTTTTGTTTTATAACAATTTCGTCATTTAAAGTAAGTAAATATTTTCAATCGGAGAAACAAGGCTTAAGATCTCTAGCTGTTATTAAGATAGATACGATAGCCAAACAGAAAATAACCATTCTGAGTGATATGAAAGTCCAACTACAGAATGCAACGATAAAAGAAAGTACTTAAACTTACCTGAAATAAAAGGTAAAAAAAAAATAAAAATAAAACTCCTTCAGAAACTCAGTAAAATAATTTATATACTCAATAAGTCTATAAAGCAACTCTTCGTTGTACAAATATTTACAATGCTCTTGAAGACTTATAGTCTTCCGTTCTTATATAGCTTATATCTACTATTGGGATTTCTTTTAATATATATTCGACGAGAAAACTAATAGCCTCTAAATTCACCACATTGTGCTATATTTCTTTACCGAGAGCTATAGAAAAGTTTCAAAAAGAGGGTTTCCTTACATATGAAAAACCTAAAAATTATATATGTATACCATGGGTGGCCACAAGATAATATAAACTATTGTATTTGAATATAATTGTTATTAGTAGCTGAATTTTAACCAGGTACTCTGATAGGCTTAAATATATTTTCCTATATACTTGTTCCATCTCCAATAAATAAATAAAATAAATATCCCAAAACAGACGGGACTGGACTTTTGGCTGAATAATCTACAGCCTTGAAACAGGAATCTCCAGTGTGATGAGAGTGTGATGTGTAATACAGAATACTATCGTCCCTTAAATGAGGGGAAATGACTGTATTATATACTAAAATCATCTGGGTTTATCAATAACTAAAACCAGAATATGTTTGCTGTAATACGCATGTGATGTTAAACTAGATATGACATTTTTGGAAAATTTTATCTTTTAGTGACATAAAAAGAACGGAATGGACAGGAGTATATCAACTCTGACTGCATATGGACAAATAAATACCCAAAAACCACCTTTGCACCCTTTGCGAATTTGAAAATTCTATTATTTCTGGAGTATGCTGGATGGCAGAGGAACCAATTGATAAAGACCAATAAAAAGGCCTCTACTGTTTTTAATATTATGCAGAGTGTACTTTCGGATTCAGCGCTCCATCGTCAGTGCCTGCTCCCCAACAAAACGTTGAGTCAATTTAAGAATCATAGCACGGCCAAAAGTAAAAAACAGTCACAAAAACAAACACAAAAATAACGAATAAAAACAATAGAAAATTTAATAACTGGAAGAAAGAAGTAATTTTACGACGGGCGACTTCTCCCGGCGGTCGTGGTCCAGACTACTCAGCTATAATCAGGTACCTCCTATCATCTCTTCTCTATTATTAGTATGGGGTGTTTCGTTTTTTACTTTTTAGATGTCTTTTACAGTTCCTCTAGTGTGCTTTTCAGAGTTTCCCATCCACTGTGATATGTTTTCCTATCAGTAATTGGCGTTGTTTTTTAGTTTTTTTTTAAATTTCATTTATGGTATTAAGATTTTTACATACGCTTATCGTTTACTTCTTTAATTTTTATTAGTTGACTAGTTATTAAATTTTCTATTATTTCTACTCTTTATTTTTGTGTTTTTGTGACTGTTTTGTATTTTGTTTTTGGCCATGCTATGATTGTTATATTGACTCAAGGTTTTGTTTGTTAGCCGGCACTGACGATGGATCGTTGACTCCGAAAGTGCACTCTGCATAATATTAATTAGTAGAGGACAATGCCTTTTTATTGATCATTATCATTCTATTATTATTCTATGGATCGAGCACAGCGGAAGCTTTTTCATCTGATACAAGGCACAAAAGTAAGTTAGATATACTTGGAGAGAAGAAAACGTCCAATCTTCACTCTTTTTATTTCGTCGCTAAGTGCTTTCAAAGACTATTGTCCTCCATCTTCAGAGCTACTTTGCCTGCACTCATTTGGAAAGACTCCATTTTCAGAGTCAATTGGTGTCTTTATCAATGAGCGCGTGCATGTGCTTTGAAAATGGAGACAATATTATTTGAAAGCTCTTAGCTCTGAAAGAAAAAAAAACTTGTGAAGAATTGGACTTTTTCATCTCTCACAATATTTATTCTCAACACTACTGTTAAACGTATTAGATTTCGTGAATTTAGGCTTATTCATTGTAGTATGTGACATATAGATGTTGAATATAAAGGCAAAACTACTTGTAACCCTGTCTGAGACTACAGACCCTTTGTGAACCTCTTGAGAACACTCCCAGTGTCAGTGAGTATGAAAACAATGATTTTATGATCTATCAAGTTGAAGTACACTTATAGAAAAAGAATTTTTGTCGTGGTTGTAATGATTCATTATTATAATTAATTTTTCAAGTACCAGTTGGAAAAAAAAAATATCTTTTCTCCATTCTTGTAAGTTGATTCATGAAAAATGAGGGCCATATAAGAAGCGGGCTCCCCACTCCAGCGCAATATTTACGATAGGTTCCAGAAGACGGTGCTATATACTCCAGGACTTATATCTCCAACATTTTCTGTATTGTGTCTCCCATCGCTCGTTCCATTTCTTCGCCACTCTCAGAACCACCGCACTCACAGTATCATTGCCTTCCTTTTTCTTATTTACAGCAGCTCTCTACTGCCCGATCTATTTTGTCTTTCCAACAAAGGACACAATATTTAAAGGAGTGATTTATCCTTGTGTCGTCGTTCAATATTGAAGCAATCAATTCTTAGAGTTGATCAGGAAACTCTTAATGATTACACGTTTAATTTATAATTTCAATATGTTTAATTTATACTTGTTCGTTTAATTTATTCTTGCACTATTTATTTTTTATTACTTACTTGTACGAAGTAAAGGAAATACTGTAATCACAAAACTTTTCAGTTTCTTCAGACCTCAACCAATTTGATCTTCTTTGGAATTAGTTTGACTAGTTTCGGTGGATGTCTGTAAGTATCCAACATAACTGAAAAACGACATTTCGCCTTATAATATTGAAATAAATAACATATTTAGGACTGATCTACTATCTAGTTGTGCAATACCCATAATAAAATAATAATTTCGTTGTACCTATTAGATATACTAAAACTGTGTTAGATCAATAAATTATGTTCTATGGAATTTTTGTTCTGGGGTATTGGAACTGAGATATCTAGTATCACTTTCAAATAAAGTTATTTTAAATGAAGAGGAGCAAAATATTTAGTACCCATATTAAATTTATTTTTTATTAGTACTTCACAATACTACATCCGCAGTTGCAATTATGTCTATTAATTTCATATGGCAATTTTCCATTAGTTTCTGAGTCTCATATTGTTTGGCATACGTTCATTTTGCTTCCATAACTTTTTTCAGACCTACGGACACGGACATAATAATTGGCACTGACTCTCTTAGATCTTTAAATTCATTAAAAAAAACATTTAGTTGACATACACTCATCTCGTACATATTAAACAAAAACCAGACAACAAACAAAAGAATAACTAAGTAATGGATACCCGAACATACAACTAACATTAGACTAAGCACACAAGTAGACGAGCTCGACAAATCGGCTACTCTAAAAAGAAAGTATGACACCACATATTATACACATAAGACATTCAAGCCAAGGAAAAACATATGGCACTCAATTCATTGCAGAAATCTTGATTTGCCTCAACTGACAACAAACTTCGATAACTAAAGCATATACTTCGTGAATGGCCTTCCTCAAAAAAAACTATTTAGAAGAGAAGAAACAGTCTTAACAAGGTTAAGAATTAGCCATTCACGCCTGGCACACACTTACTGGAGAAGACAATCCCCACTGCCAACACTGTAACTGTAGACATACTATAAAACATATACTAACTGACTGCTTTCTAAGGACTCACATAGACCTAGCATACACTTCGACTGAATTACTACATGACCGTAGCCAGTATATAGACCCCGTATTACACTACTTGAAACAACAACATTTTCAAGAAATTATAATTTAGGACAATACTGAAAATATTTGCAAACTGAGCATACTGACGTAAATATGATAAGAATTTAAATGATACATTGCTCAATCGCCACAGTCACAAAACGCTATTGCTATAAGAATAAATAAAGATAATACAATTTTTGATCACATGCATTGGAACGAAAAAAATCTTGCATAACATTCAAATTAAATTATGTGAAATGAACTGCATATTATTATTTAATTTAATATTACAATACAAAGAAGTCATGTGGTGTCCACAAAGATTTTTTTAAAGTAAGAAATGATTGTCATTCATGCTGATGCCGACATATATAATCTCTCTTCGTTTTTCTCTGTTTTTGTTTTCCTTTGCTTATATTTATATTTATATCCATTAGTTTACTTATTTCGGAATTTATAATGGCTTTGTTATTTTAATATGTAGCCAAATGTGTACAGATATCTCTTTTCGTTGTCTGTAATTTTCGGTCTTCTTGAGGTTTCAACTTGGCTAACAAAATTCCCAATAACCAATTTAAGGGCTGAAGATGCTGAGCGAATATTTCTTGTAAAATATACATAACTGACATGGATAACAGTCAATATTAATAAAAACAAATTTTACATTGAACTACTTAAGTCTATGAAAATCAACTTTTAGGGAAATAAACGAGTGAAGAAATGTAGCTCTTATTCAAATTAAACTAGTAAAAAATTCAACAATTGCCCCCGGCCTATTATTCATGAGTAATTGCTTAGATATACCTGTAGAATCGTAACGTAGCAAATGCATTCGTGACATAAAAACATAAATCACTGGATATCAAGACAGAAATTAAATTCAATGAATAAATTCAAATATTCAGCAGCAATCAGGATGATTTAATGCACAATTAGTTGAAACAATCTGACAGACTGATCCGTTGTAATTTATTTTATACTTAGCTTTTTGAATATCATGTAAATTATTTTAGAAAATTGTTTCCATAATAATATAGTTTGAAGAGTTCGATCTCATTTGTACTCATAACAACAGTGCTTATCGTGATGCACTTATGTAGATTGACATTCGAATCCAAATACAACGTCTATTCGTATATCAATACCGCTCTAAATCAGCTTTGGAAGTTTTATTGACAGGTCTGTGTGTGCTCAACATTTCAGGTCATGCAGTTTTCTTTAAAATGCCCTTGTACATCTGGACTCATACAATGTAGTTGGTGACAACAGGTCGCCACTACAAAAACAAAATCTCCTTGATTATTCTATTGATGTACATGTTTCACGTTGTAGACACCTCATCAGGAGCAAAGAAAAAGGGCCCCCAGGTACTGATGGCTAAGTAAAAACTAATCGAAACTAAGACAGCCCAGATATTGTGCAGCTGATTAAAATAGTAACCTAGTACGAACAATAACAGATATGGAAGGAAGCATAACTATAAAATAATGCATAACTATTAAAATTTGATATGATAAGATTCGATCCTCAGGGTTTCTCCGTCCGTAATGCTAATTTTCAGTGATTTTTACCATTAACAATATTTTGTGCGTATTGTTTTACACTTTTATTTAACAACTGTCACGATTTTTTTTTATACCTGTTTCCCCAGCAAGAGCAGTCAATTATATGAAAGTTATACTTTGGGTATTCTGTATTTGATTTACTTTAACATACTGAAAAAGTTTTTTTATTTTTTTATTTTGTCACTATAATTTCAGGTAACTTATCTCACTTCCTGGCAAATCAATTTAAGCTTGTGCGGTACACAGTCCTTGTTATTGAATTCACGATATCTAATTAACTGGTCATTGTCGTAACGCTCTTGGATTACACTTTTGTTGGATTAATTTAAGTTGGGTCAGGATTTTGCAATATCCATTTGTCATATTCTACATAGGATTTGGTACATTGCCCATTCTTGTGAGCCCGATGAAAGAACGAGATAAATGAGTTCTATATGACACCAGTCAATAATCAACATTATGAGGGAATGAAATCTCATTAGACTGTTTAATAAACCGTTATTACACAACTCCTTTTCCAGATGTGAAAAACCTTAATAAGAAGAACAAAACTTTATGTTGCTACATCGATTTCCATCCATAAATCTTTGAAATGTAACACAGGCCAACGATGAAAAAACTTTTTTAATGAAAATACCTTATTCTTATGTTGTTTAGGTTGCTGAATCCAAATATGATGCTTAAAAAGTTGTATCACCCACCATTTATTCACATTTTATAGTTAAATTCATGAAATAAAGAAACATTTTTAGAATTTAACAGCTTTTTCATAGTTAAGATAACATGAAAAAATAGGTCTAATGAACAAAGATGATGTTGGCAGCACTGCTGAAACACATGCTAAACAGCTGATGTTTTGTTTATTTTCAACATAACCTCACTTTTACGTTTCCTGTACATGTGCTCAGTGCAATGTCTCATCGCGGCTGTAAAAACTCTGCTGACAGTTTTTGTTATATTTGTGGTGAGTTTGTTATTAAAAAGCACCAAAGAAACATTACAGACTTTGTGAAAAAGGTTTATCTAGCATACTTTAAAACCAAACTTGGAGACCAGGATAAACCTTGGGCACCGCATAAGGTATGTTATGTATGTGTTGAAGACCTCAGGAAATGGTCAAAAAAAGAGAAAAAACACTTTAAATTTGCTGTTCCCATGATATGGAGGGAACCAAAAAATCATTCCGATGACTGTTACTTGTGCAGTGTCGATATTACTGGTCATAACTCTAAGAACAAGAAGGTAATAAGCTACCCTAACCTTCCGTCCGCCATCCGACCAGTAGGGCACGGTGTAGATTTGCCAATCTCGGAACCACCAGAGGACTTAAATTCTATTGAAACAGAAGTATTTTCTGATGTACAGTCGGAGTTAGATGAACACGATGAAGAATTCCAATGTGTTACAGAAAATGTAGAGCCTAAATTGTTCACTCAGGTCGAGCTTAATGACTTAGTTAGGGATCTGGGCTTAACAAAAGAAAAAGCTGAACTGCTTGGCTCTAGGCTAAAAGAAAAGAACTTGCTGGCGGCTGGAACCAGCTTTCATGTGTATAGGAAGAGAGAACAACAATTTTCGAAGTATTTTGAACAAGAGGGTGATTTGGTGTACTGCTCAGACATTCATGGTTTAATGAATGAGTTTGGAATTGAATACAAAACAGAAGATTGGAGGTTGTTTATTGATTCATCCAAAAATAGTTTGAAGGCAGTTTTACTACACAACGGTAACATGTATGCCTCTGTACCTGTCGGTCATTCTGTACATATGAAAGAGAGTTACAAAAATCTAGAAATAGTGTTAAATAAAATAGGTTATTCTGCACACGGTTGGATGATATGTGGTGATTTGAAAGTTACGTGCATGCTCCTTGGTCAGCAAGGGGGTTTTACCAAATTTCCATGTTTCTTGTGTGAATGGGACAGTAGAGCTCGGAATCAACATTGGTGCAGAAAGAACTGGCCTGCTAGGGAGTCTTTAAAGCCTGGCGAGAAGAACATTTTACGCAAAAACCTTGTAGATCCAAAAAACGTGCTCCTACCACCACTACATATTAAGTTAGGTCTCATGAAACAGTTTGTAAAGGCTTTGCCTAAAGATGGGCTTTGTTTTAAATGTCTCTGTCAGAAGTTTCCACACCTTTCAGAAGCTAAACTGAAAGAAGGCGTCTTTACCGGGCCTGATATTAGAAAAATGATGTTTGACGTTAACTTTAAATCCACAATGACCTCAAATAAAAAAGAAGCATGGGTTTCATTCAAGCAAGTTGTCACCAAGTTTTTGGGAAATAAAAAAGACCCAGAATATAAGGCTATTGTTGCTAACATGTTAAAAAAATTTGAACAGTTAGGATGTTTGATGAGCCTGAAAGTTCACTTCTTGAGCAGCCACCTCGATTACTTCCCGGAAAATTTAGGAGATGTTAGTGAGGAGCAAGGTGAGCGTTTTCACCAGGACGTTAAAGTGATGGAAAAACGTTACCAGGGCCGCTGGAATACCAACATGATGGGGGATTACTGTTGGTCACTTCACCGGGAAGTTCAGCAAGCTATTCATCGCAGGAAAAGCTACACAAGAAGCTTCAAGGAAAAAAGGGAAAGAAAATATAAAGCAATTCCAGTTGACAAGTGAACCTTGTATCATCACATAAAATTACTATTCCAAGTATTTTACTGTAAATACAAACCATTTTTACGATTCTACAGTGTTTCATTGATTTCCCTATATACTGTAAATGGGTATTAGACTATATAATAAAATACATTTTGCTTGGAAACTAAGGGTGATACATAAAAACTACGAGCAGATTTGGATTCAGCACATAAAAATCTATCAAGATCAGCTATTAAAATTAAAAAAGTTTTCTAAAAGGTTTTTTTTGTTGGCCTGTGTAATTTGTGTTTTACCAAGAGTTTATGAAGGAATGAATTAGGGTATGTTGATTTGTGAAATTTTTGAAATAATTTAAGTTTTTTGAGTAATAAATAATTAGCTAGAGTGAAAGGTTTAAAATTTTTCCTAAGAACAGCCATACAGCACACGCAATAAAAACTAAAGGATAATTTTCATGTCAGATTAATTAAAAACTCAAATTAAATTTTTTCAAAGAATAAAATAGTTTTTCGGTAGTTTTCATGTAGTATTGAAAGAAATGTGGCGTTTTTTTAATTGGAATAACTTATTGTTCATTGTCACATCACTTTTAATTGAAATATTTGCTTTCACTGGAAGTTAATTTACACACAAGCACCTGATAATAGTTATGCTCATGAGTTCACGATAATAATGTTGAATGCTATTTCTTGACGTCCACGTTCAGCTATTACTGCCAGTTTATCATTAAATAAGTGCCCATTAGCAATAAATGAACCGACTAAAGGTTTACTCTGAGTAAATTAGGTGAACTCCTTAACACACCTTCTTAACCATATGTCTACATGAGTCCATTCAATCTAAGTCTTCCTTTGATAACGTGGATATTACGACGAGTTAATTACAGACTGCGTATAGGCCTGAATAGGAATCTTTAGTTAGGGGCTAAAGAACTCAAAGGCCTAAAATGCGAACGAAAATCGTGATTTTAAGTATTAAGGATTCAAATTAGGTGTGTTAATGTTCTTCTATTACACACATTGATTAATTAATAAACCCATACTCCATTCTCATGAATTAATCCAAGGCAGATTTATTATTCCAGGTGACACAAGTACGGGTATACTACGATTTTCTATGAAAGTCATTATGAATGGCGACATCCAACGAAATACGGAGTATTATTGGACCTTGGAAATTGAAAATTCGTCCCTAATCCAGAGGTAGAAAGTGAATAATCAATTATGAGCTATTTATTGGAATGGGGTTATTGTGAAACAATAAGCCAGGGGCCGTTTTTCGATTTGGCTGACAAACCCTTGGGAATGAGCAATATGGCCGACAAACTGCTCCCTATTTCCATTCGTCGCTTTAATTCACCTGACGAATTCCCAATTCGTTGGCAACACTCCCAACTCATTTCTCATTTATTTGTTCACTGTTTTACAACCAGATCCCTTTCATTGCCTCCTTTTTTTTTATTCGGGAAACACACTGGCTGGCTTCTGGCGGTAGTTTTAATTGCCCTTGAAATGCAAAACTCCATTTGATTTGAATAATTGGTCTTATTATGTTATGGCTTTTATTTCACTTTGCAGATTATATTCGCAGGCTTGTTAGACTCAACGATTGATGTCATAAACGTAACAGTATTCCTGTAACAATCCATTTTCTTATTAAATATCACTCTTCATATTGAAAGTTATTCAAAATAACAAAAAAAAAAAAAAACTAGGCGTAATGAAGATGAATATTAACCCTCCGTCGGGCGCGTGATCTCTCAGATACACAGTTTCTAGAAAAATATTTGCCACACCTCCTAGCAGAGAGTGGTGTTGTAGTGCTTCGATTAATGTGTTTTAGAGAACTCCCCCTCAAGGTATGTTGAGTCACTGTGTTTAACGGAGTCGTGAGTTTCACCTGTCATTAAATCTTACCTCCTAGATACCACGCGCCCGATCTCGTAAGTTTTTTTGAAATCGGTATTTCATAAATATGTATATCAATTAAGTTTCTCTTTATTAAATGGAATCACATTAACCTATTATTCTATTATTTTGCTCAAACATGAGCTTTCAAAAGAACTTGTACAAGGATATATTGCACGACGCAGTGACAATAGTACCTAGACGTTTACCAACCGAACTAAGGACGAAACTTTAAGACTATACAGACTCATAAGAGTACACTAGCTCATTGGACCATACATTGAACTCAAGTACAGAACAGCATAAAAAAAGTCCCTCCACTACAACACACATAAGAAAATGATGTGAACCAAGCAAAACTAAAAATAAATGTAGGTGTAATAATTACTGTTGTGAGATTTGCAAAAACAAAATTTGTTAACAACATAGTTCCAAGCTATGTCCTAATTGTAATGCAGCTCTGCAATAGAAATAACAATTAAACTGGTATTTTTAAAATTTGTTGATGATTTTCATTATGTCTTATCTAAAAGTGATTTCATGCTACTTATTTTTGATTGAAGTTATATTTAGATATTTTTTTTATATTGTTCACAAACTGAAATATGTATGATTAAGGCATGTGCATTTAAACAATTCCTTTTGATATTTGTGTTTTTTAATTATATTTTAAAAATTATCGTCCATCTTTTCTTTATATTATAATACTTGTCAATTTTATAAAGTATTTACTTTTTTCAAACAAATACTTCCTCTTTTATGGTTTCTAATCACACGCTGAACATTTTAGTGCTAAATATATATTAAAAAATTGTATTTCCGTAAAAACGGTTGAGTATGATCTGTGAGATACACGCGCCCGATGGCGAAAAATTCTTGACGCGCCCGACCGAGGGTTAACAATGTCTTAATAACTTCAAATTAAGGTCTAGGCGAATATTTGAACTGTTCTGACTCAAAGTTTTTTTTTTTTTAATTCAACATATATTTAATTCTTCTTCTGAAGGATATATGTTTGCATTTCGGAAGAAATAATTATGTCTTCTTCTTCGGAAAAAATATGTCTGCATTTCGTTTGGAAAATGTTTTAATGAGAATAGAAGTTCTATCTTGCCAGAACGGTCCTCCAAAGCCCAGCGAATGTTTGGAGTTAGGGCTGCTTCATAAGTGGGTGCAACGTATTTGAAATGCGGTGCAAAAACATTGATACTTTAAAACCACAAGGAAGCTAAGCACTGTGCAAAGAGGACATAACCGTGGTTTTAAACTAATAAAAAAAAAAGAGTAGCTATAACATTTAGGTTGAATCGATCAAAATAAAAGAACTAGAGCCCTTATAAAACGATGATTAAAGTAAGTCCTTTATATTAGGAGATAATCCTTCATCTTTATTTTATCTCTTCAGTTCTCTGGTCTCCATGAATTTTTTTGGTCACCTAGACTGGAGAGAGAGAGGGGGAGGGAGAGGGAGAGGGAGAGGGAGAGGGAGAGGGAGAGGGAGAGAGAGAGGGAGAGAGAGAGAGAGAGAGAGAGAGAGAGAGAGAGAGAGAGAGAGAGAGAGAGAGAGAGAGAGAGAGAGAGAGAGAGAGAGAGAGAGAGAGAGAGAGAGAGAGAGAGAGAGAGAGAGAGAGAGAGAGAGAGAGAGAGAGAGAGAGAGAGAGAGAGAGAGAGAGAGAGAGAGAGAGAGAGAGAGAGAGAGAGAGAGAGAGAGAGAGAGAGAGAGAGAGAGAGAGAGAGAGAGAGAGAGAGAGAGAGAGAGAGAGAGAGAGAGAGAGAGAGAGAGAGAGAGAGAGAGAGAGATTAATCTGTATTACTAGAGAAATCTAGTATTTCTCATTTAGTTTAACATGTCTATCTATCCCCTTGACTTTATTCAGCTTTGAACTACTAAATTAAGCTGGCCACATTCAGCATTAGATGTATTCAATGGAACATCAAGCTAATTATACTGGTTAACCAACTAAAAGTAAGGTACATTCATTGACTCGAAAACTTTTGCTATTTAATACTATGCTTAAAGTTTTTTATCTACCTAATAATCCATTCAATCTACTTCATTTGGAATCCTATGGCAATTTAGGTCAGTTTCTTAATCCAATTTCAGTTGTTAGAGTGGATGCTTTGATAATTAAGCGACTATTGGAACGAATCTCGGCTAAATCTTTACTTTATCTCATACTTAATGATATATCACAATAGTCTATATTATTGCTAGTGTTCTGAATATACCATACAAAAATAAAAAGTTAGTTTTATTTCATAATTTAATTAAACTCGGGGGAAAGCTATGCACAGTCCTTACAACTATTAATGATATGTACGTATTCACAATTTATACTTGCAAATTGTGTGAGTTTGGTAAGGCATCATTAAAGTAATCAATGGTCTGCTTAATTTAAAAAAATAACGCTGTCATATTTATTTATTTGTATCCCATCATTCGTAAGAAATAATGTTTAAAAGAACGAAACACGCCTATAAAGTTATTCAAAAATAAACATAAAATATAATAAAGTAGAATAGCATGTATATATATATATATATATATATATATATATATATACATACACACACAATAATGCAAAAGTTGGTAACATTGTAAATTTTGAAATAAACCCAAGTATGAAAAAATACTACATGCAAACAAGAAACTACATGATGAGAAAATTCACTGCGAGGTCTGCTTAAATGCTCCGAGTATCTCACATTTAATTTTCTACTTGTTTGCCCAACGTGTGTGCTATAACTTACTCCTCGCCCCGTTATTGTGCTCGTTCAAGGAGAATTTCAGACTCGAATTCATAATTACCAAATGAAATTCTGAACTTTACTAGGGAATTTAGGTATGTTTCATATCAAGTTAAGAGTTTATTCTGCAATTTACTGATGAAATACAGAATTTTCTAAACCAAATTCAAATTTTATTTTTTTTTAATTATGAACTTGGTTAGTTCAGTCTTCAAACGGAAATTAGTATTAATAATGGGTGAAAATATCTTAATCACGAAAAAGCTAAGAAAATAGTTGAGAATATTATTAGAAAGTGAAGCAGTTCAGTGACCTAACAGGAAGCAGAGTTTAATTTATTTATTTAGTCCAATCAGGTACTAGGGTGGTTGCCAGTTATCAAAATCAAAGGACTACCTTTTACCTTAAGTCTTTCAAAGCAGAGAAATACCGGGTTTCTATTTCTTCGAAAAAAAATATCTTTAATCGAGTAATGGAACATGATGGAAGTACGATATCCTCGTATCTCAGCAATGCGGTTTCCGTGTAAACATGTCAATTACTTCGGCAAAATATGATTTTCTGGAGGATATAACTCAATCTCTGGATAAAAATATGGGTGTAATTGGAATATTTGACAATTAAAGAAAGGCTTTTGAATTAGTTTATCATGAAATACGGCCGAATAAGTTAGAATATAATGGAATGAGAGGCATTGCTCATGGACTTTTTAGCTCTTATCTAACTAACCGTAAACAGAAAGTTGATGAAATCAGTGGATATGAAAGTTATTTCAGAATGAAAAACAACATGCGGTGTTCCCCAAGGTTCAACATTAGGTGCATTGCTATTTTTAATATATATAAACCACCGACCTTCCAGGTAACTTCAAAACAACAAAACATATTCTTTATGATGATGATACCAGTATAATTATAAAAGGTACAGACCCAGAAATACTGAAACAAGATGGCTCTGTTACTATTAATGCATCATCTAATTGGTTAGTGACTAATAAGCTAGCTATGAACGTGTCAAAAGTAAATATTCTTGATTTCAGTAAACAGTGCTCCCATTCTTCAGGATTGACTTCAATTAATAATCATGACCACTTATTAGTCTACATGATGAAGGTTTTTAGGATTGACTGTTGACAAACGCCTTGACTGGTTCAAGCATATTGAGAATTGAGTAAGAAACTCAAATAACTTTACTTCTTATTAAACCGTGTTCAAAAATATCTTCCAATGGAACCTCTAATATTAATATACAATGGATATTTCCATAGCTTGTTAACATCTGGCGATGTGCATTGGAGCAACTCAAAAAATCATTTTAATATTTAAATTGCAAAAGAGAGCAATAAAGCTTTTATACAACAGTAAGTCGAGGGACTCCTGTAGGAGTAGACCAAAAGTCCACTTTTTAAGAAATAAAATATAATGAATTTTTCCTCAATCTATATGTTGCAAACAAAATTGTTTGTAAGACAAGACATTAGCTTGTTTTACAAAAAAACTGCATAAAACATACACAAAACAAGATATAATAAATGTTTCGAGAAAAGCATATACTTTTCAGAAGGAAAACTCTTTAACACTCGGCCAGAATGTACCACATTTACTAAAAATACTTTTCTTTTAAAAATAAGTTTAAAAACTTCATGCATGACGAATGTTTTTACGAATAATTCCAAAAGAGTACAATTCTTAAACAAAACTACTAAATATCCTCCATAAATATTGGTTTAAAATAATTTATGATCAAGTACATTGTCTCTTTAATTTGGGACAAGTTATTCATCATTCATAAAGCTTGTCTTCCTTTATTAATTTTGAATGCCAATAAATAGAAAAAAAATGTATGTTTTATAATTAGAGTTGTATTATGACTGTTTAAACTGATGAATTTTATATTATGTATTCTTAAAAGTTGACCTTATTTTTTTAAAAATGTATTATATTAATGTAAATGTAATTTGTAAAGAACTTAATTGACATGATATTAGAAAATTGTTAGAAAAAAAACTATTTGACTTATCTTATTATGTTATTGTAATATTTAATGGAAATAAACACGTTTCATTTCATTTCAGAGATGAAACATCGTAAACATTTTTACCTCTTCATTGTAAATATGAGCAGGCATTTCCTACCACTTATTTCTTGAAGCCATATGCCATTTTACTTTTATCTATTTCAGCCTAGAGAACTGTTGGTGGTGCTTGGTTGTAAAAAGGTTTCAAGAATCAGTGAATTTATTGTATATAAATGAATTTCTATCCTTTAACTAAAATGAGAAATTTCTTCCCAGAAAAATAATTTACATTTTTAATATAGAATTTGCTTTTCCTTCACCATACTCAGAACCAATTGGTTCCATGTAGGACAAATTAAACATTAGTGTGTAATAAATCTCTGAATTCTTTGAACGAACGAAGATTATCAATGAGGAAAATCTTTATAAATTAAATATCTCATAATTAAAAACGAAAAGAATGTGAATAATGAACAGAAGTTTTTTTTTATGAAAATACTAATGAAGTTATTACATTTTATACAAGTATTAAAATAATTATTAAAAAGAAGGAACCAGGTTTTT
This sequence comes from Riptortus pedestris, assembly GCA_019009955.1. NCBI lineage: Eukaryota > Metazoa > Arthropoda > Insecta > Hemiptera > Alydidae > Riptortus > Riptortus pedestris. Next base: position 35,343,833 of record CM032230.1, on the reverse strand, counting down.
AAAATGTTGAAAGAAGATTGAAACCATTTTTTCCGAGAGTAGCGTTGAAGGGTTGTGATCCTTTATTTCCTCCCTCTAAATAAATCTTTTTTTTAAGCATCTACTTCTACCCCAACATTTTTTCACTCATTTTGCTTTTCTTAATAAGACAGACATTATTTACTGCTCCAGCGGGGTGGCTTTTAAATTTATTGCCTCTTAATTATACCAATATGAAGTTCTTGTGCTGTACTCCTCAAATAAATAATGAAGGAGAGGGAAAGAGTGCACCTCATTTCTGAGAGAAAGACTTAGAGGGGAATCCCTATTTAATATTGAATCCTGCTTTCTAGGAGGGCTAAATTAAATAGAAAGACTCCTATTTGTATACAATCAGGGAAAAATGTTTGATTTAACTTATTTCAACTAGAGCAGATTGGATTATACCATGTATTCTTTGCAAGCTGGCTTCTGATTATACTTATTGAAAGAGATCATAAATATAAACTTTTTATGTACGTTGTGGTTCAGTTGGTTGAATTGGAAAATGGTGTCCAATTAAGAAGAGTAAAAGAAAACTATTTTTTCCAGTGTCTTAACTACTTTCAGTAGATTTTATTTTGTATCATTCTAAATGAATTTCTCCATCTCTTGGATAAGTGGTTAATGGGAAATCTTGTACTTTAAACCATAAGTTCAACTGGGTTCCTTAACCCTAGAGTTATTGACGAACTGACTAAGTACACTCCTCAGTGCCTCCCTGACTGTAAATGAGTAATGAATTAAAATAACCCGTCCCTGATGATTTTAGTAGTACAAAGTTTTATAATTTTTTTAAAAATAAAATGTATCAGTTTGTGCAAAACTGACAGTAAAAGTCCCCATTTAGCAGAATTCCCTTAAGGGAAATAAGGTGTTATATTACGAATCATTGCATTACAAGGTTAAATATCAAACTTTGTGAGATATATGTAAATACATTCTGCTGACTCCTCCCCCCCCCCTTCTTCTGTTCTTGGATTACTATAATTTGAGTGATTGAAATAAAACTGATTCTGAATCGTTGGAAAGCACTAGCACTAGCTTTAGTAAAATGTTTTCAATAAAATTAAAATTTTATATTCAGATATATTTCATTAATTGTTTGTCTTTCCGTTCTATCTATCTATTCACTGGTACAAGTTTGGCTGGTCTCTTTGTTTTCAACTCAGTCGCTTTCCGTTGTAGAGGTTATTAACTTGTGTTGTAAATTGACTGAAACATTTCTCATTACCGGTTGTAATTATTCACTTAACATTCACGGTAGTGTATATTTATGTATATTTAAAAATTGTAAATCTTCGCGTGGTAAATCTCCTTAGTTTCCGAAGCCCCTGCTTGACGGACTTTTTTTGTTTACACTGATTGATTGTGTATTCAGAATTTTTCTAATTTACGAAAATTAACTTTAGTAATATTTCGCTTTGTTATTGGATAAACCTGAAATTCGTAAAGGGTACTAACCTATATTTTTGATGGGAAACATACACTTTTATAAACAATCTCTGAAGAGACTCTTTCACAAGTAACAATAAACACAAGTTCCAAGCCGTACAATACTCCTTTACTTATAGATCAATAACTAAAATTCTTTATGTATTTCATTACAAACCAATCTACATTGAATTGACGTAGTTCAGAATACATGGATATTTCTACGAGGTGAATAATGTAATGTTCATAGAAAGTTCAAGGTATACGGTCATAACACTTCATGTAAGTATTTGTAATTGTCATTGATAATTTATTCATCATCGTCTAATTTTGATAATGGAGTGTTAATTATCAAATATACTATGGCTCCCAATTAGCCACAGTAGCAGAAAGGCGGACGTTAATAATTAATAATAATAATGGGCTGCTCAAGATATAAAGAAATCAAGCATAGAAATTGCCCCCTGTATCGGTTAATTATTGTATAACAAAAACTTGTAAACTTTTGTCAATGTAAGTTATTGGGGAAATGATAGCAAATGCTCAAAAAAAATATCCTTTAATAAGAATGATTAATTTATTTTTGGAACTTCAATAATTTTGAAACGAAATCTCCATTTTCACCAAGAATTTTCAGGAGTGAGGCTCCTAGCCTCTCTATATTGGGTTGGGGAAGGGGGGTGTTTTTTTTTAATTTTTATTTTTTTTTTAACAAATATGGTTTAAAATATATTATTCAAAGTGTTGTCCACCATTGGCCAGTATAAAGTCGTAGTGACTTGTATTGCATATGACAGCTCCATTATTATTATTTATTTGAGATGCCGCTACAATGGCGATTCATCTTTTAACATGTTTGATTATAATTTTACAAAATTAAATAAATATTTAAATTTTTACTGAGCTAAATTTTATAAATGTACAAAATAAATAGAACCATGCCGCTACAATGGTGATTCGTCTTTCAACATGTTAGAATATAATTTTACAAATTTAAATAAGTATTAAAATATTTACAAAGCTAAGTTTTAAAAATGTACAAAATAAATAGAATGAACAAAACTAAATATAAATTGTTAGCATATTTACAATATGAGAGGAAAACAAAAAAAATAAAAGAAACCAAAAGGAAAACTATAAATAGTTAAACTGGAAGGAGGCAAAACTTATATTCCACGTACAGTGCTTGCTATATATAACTTTCATAATGGTAAATAATAGATTTTATGGCAGCTCCAGATGTTTCAATGCACATGTGTGTATGTTATATACCCAATTCTAATTTTGGTCAATTGATTTTTTTTTCAGGGCAAATTTAACTATTTGGTTGAATCTTTTTTTTATATTGCGTAGGTTTTCTAAAAAAGCGTTTGAACCTTAATGGTGCCCAATTTAGAATATTTTCTCTATATTTCTCTTTAGGAGTCCAAGATGGGCGGGCTTTATTTAGAAAAACAGTTATAAGCTTGTTTACCTTTGCTATACAGTCTGCTTTCTTATTTCATAGTACCCAAAGTGAGAAGGGCATGAAGTAAAATCAAGTAATATTATTTTGAATATATGCTTAAAAGAAATTAAAGCTCATTTAAAATATTGGATTAAAAAGCCCAGAAACACTTCTCATATATTAATACCAGCTAATCCTTAATTAGCTGTTAACTATTTTCAAGACTTGTATGTGAACTACCAATAGGAAAGACTAAACTCAATTTATTGAATTAATTACAACGCCTATTCGGACTAAGCTACCTACTTAATAGGATAATAGCACTATTGATCCGTCCAATTAAATAGAATCTCTAAGCCCCGGCCGGTAGGTAACACTGCGCCAGGTCATATTTGCATAAACAATAATGAAGCTCATATCCAATTATTAAATGCACTTTACAAGAAGTTTGTAATCAATGAGAAAAACTATAAAAGGTGTTTTTCCCCCGTTTTCGCTCCCTCTCTTTGTGAGCTTTCCTTCTAACTCTCCATCTCTCTCACTCACGCTTCTGAAGTACAAAAACCTATATACTGCTTTGATTTAAAAGTCCGTCAAGCAGGAGCTGCGTAAACTAAGCAGATTTCCCACGCGAAGGTTTACAATAGATAAATATACATACGGGTAACACTACCGAAAATGTTAAGTGAATAAATACAAACGGTAATGAGAAATGTTTCAGTCAATTTACAATACAAGTCAATAATCTCTACAACGGAAAGCGGCTGAATTGTAAACAAACAGGCCTGCCACCTTCGTAGCACTGATAGATAGACAGGAAAGACAAACAATTAACGAAATATAACTGAATATAACATATCAGTTTTATTGAAAACCATTTACGGACGCTATTGCAGCAATTTTTAATGAATCAGAATCAGTTTCATCTCAATCACTTAAATTTTAGTAATCCAAGAACAAACAGGGTGGTGGGGGTTCAGCAGAACGAATTTGCACATATCTCACAAAGTAAAAGTTCAATGAAAACAATATTTGGTATTTAGCCTTGTAATGAAGTGGTTCATGATATAGCAGTTTATTATTAATATGACACGAGTAGGAGTGGGGGGTTTACTAAAACTAAAAGATCATTATATCTCGGTTAAAACTCATTATACGGAATATATATATAGAACAAATTAATAGTAAATTAAATTTGCAATAAGATTGTTTCTATAGACATTTTTGATCCGACGTATAGTAACAGAGATATTTCGATGTTTCAAAATTTCTCCCTACTAAGCCCCCCCTCCCCCTGGCCCGATTTCAACCGTTAACAAACTCAATCTTTCTTTTTTCATAAAACGACTAAATATCGAGATTTGCAAAGATTAAACAATAATTGCGACCACTAGAGCGGTAACAGATTAATATATGGTTTTGAATGGACCTCATTTTCGTTATCTCCTAGGTGGGATCGATGGACATTTAAAGAAAAAATTCCACTCGATATATACTAGCGTTTCATGCAAATCTAATGGTCAAGTCCGTTAATGGCTGAAATGGAACCACTGCGAGGGGGGTTGGATATGAGGGAGAGAATTTCGAAATATCTCCGTTATTATAAGTCGAATCGAAAAGTTGTATAAAAACAATCTCATTGCAAATGAAGTGTACTATAAATATTGTTATATAAATTTCTTTGCTATCTTTAATATACACAGAGATATTTGCATTTTTTTAGTTTTCAGCCTTTAGTAAACCCCCACTTATGTCATATTATTAAGCTGTTATATCATGAACCACAGTATTTCAAACTTAAATACCAAATATTGTTTCCATTGAACATTTAATCTGTGAGGTCCATGAAAGTACGTATTAGGATGACGGCATCGATTAAGATTTCGCGAGCGTGAATCAAAAATATTTATTTCTTCTCCACCATACTCGATATTTAACTGATATGTTAAACACTAAAGATCGTATTAGTTAACCGTTGAAATGGGGAGTTGAATAAGGGGATTTAGACAATTCGAAATATTGCCGTTATTATGATTTTTATTGCAAAATGTTATAGAACCAATCTTGTTAAACTATTGTTGCTATACAATTGTTATTATTCACATTTTTTCGTAACTCAAGTATTAAGTGAGTAATTTTAGCTTTGGCTTTCATACCCCCCTCTCCTACAACCCCTTTTACTCATCGGTAGTTTACATAGAAATGGAGAATAAGTGGTGAGACGAGATCACAAGTATGTTATAATAGCACATGGAAAATCTGCTTAGTTTACGAAGACCCTGCGTGACGGGCTTTTAATTCTTTCTGCAGTATTCGTACATATTTATTTCCCGGACTATTAGTTATATGACATTGGTGAACTGTAATTATACTGTTGTGAAAATGAAGGATTAGCAGACAGAGTCGCTTATTTGGGAAGAGCGATATAGATCAAAGAAGCCGACAGAATGTCCTAGCTCCTACCAGTACCTTCCAGCCAGACGTCGAAGAGTCCAGACAATTCCCCTTTGATGTATGCCGACGGCCTATATAAAGAACTGGCCAGCCGCGAGCGAGTCAGTTTTATTCTCACCTGTCTTGATGTTCACATCAGTGCTACAGTGCGCTTTAGTGCAGTGCGGTAAAGTGTTTTAGCAGATTTCCCTTAAGGGAAATCAGCTATTGAGGTCGTACTCATGAAGCGAGTTTCGAAAAATTTCTTCAAATGTCCATCGATCCTACCCAGGAGATGACGAAAATGAGGTCCGTTCAAAATTACGTATATATACATATTTGTCTGTTAACGCTCTAGCGGTCGCAATTTTTGTTTTATCGTCACCAAACTCGGAATTTAATCGTTTTATGTAAAAAGGAAGATCAAGTTCGTTAATGGCTGAAATCGGACCAGTGGGAGGGGGGGGGTTTAGAGGGGGGATTTTCGAAAATTCGAAATATCTCCGTTACCATACGTCGGATCAAAAAATTGTATAGAACCAATCTTATTGCAAATTAAATTTACTATAAATATTGTTCTATACATTTATTCTGTATCTTTAATATTAACCGAGATATTTGCATTTGTATGGTGAGTGTGGTCGCCTATGTTCGGGGGTTTCCGCCGAGCGCTAGTGTGGCCGTTTCACTAACTATTCGTCCTCGTGAGAATAGGTTACTACTACTGTTATTATAAGCAGATTTGTCTATTGTAAAACTTCACGTGGGAAATCTGCTTAGTTTACGCAGCCCCTGCGTGACGGACTTTTTTATGTGAAGAACAGTGTTGTGCCGTGACTGTTAGTAACAGTTTAGTGCCGTGTTTAAGACAGTGCAGTGCCGTCTTTCCGTGAATTTCAGTGACCGTGAGCGAATTATTGGGCTGTGTAATCTGAAGAACAGTGACGCTATCAGTGTATACTGTGAGTAGTAATTAAGAATAATTACCAAGTGTATTGTGCATTGTGAAATAAATTGTGCAGTGATAAAAACTGTGAAACTTATGAGTATTTAATTTTGCAATCCAAGAAAGACCTGTTATTAACAACGTTTGTTACTGGTTTTGGTAATAAAACGTAAAAATACGTATTATTTTAAACTTTGGAATCCTTCATGTCACCTTTATAGGAATATAGTGAATTTCTAAGTTGCTAAAGTTTCCTACATCATAGAGTTGTTATGAACTCCTTAAAGTAGTATTAAAGAGCTCTATACACTTTTTTCCTTTTTTGTTAATTAAGGACGAGTATTTATAAATTCAACTTACGTTATTAGTACGAAAAACCACAAAATTCTTGGTACTAGTTATCTGGAGGTTCGTAAAACAAAATAAAGGTTATGAGCGATAAAAATAGCCATAAGTACTTATTAAACTAATAAGAAAGAAAGGAAACTTTTCTACATTTTAAAACTTTTATGGAATGGTCATTTCGAAGGGGGAGTGGGCGAAACTTAACCAGAGCGTAGTCGATATAAAAAAGTAACAGAGGAAAACAAATATTATTTATTCAGATGGAAGAAATTAAATAAGTTTTGTAAACGGGAGAGAGCAAGAAGAGGAGCGGGGGGGGGGCGAGAGAGCCATAGAAAGAACTGAAATAAGCTTTCATAAAATATTAGAGGTGGCCAAGCGAAATGAAATTCTTAAACCGACCGCTCACTCTTGAGGTCATTCCTACAGGGAGAGAGGAAATTGAAAATGACCTCAGAAATATGTTCAAAATTTGTCACTCTTAGTTTATTAGCCTTCTTTATTACAATTTCGCTCATTCGCAACATTCCCTAAATAATACTATACATTGTACAAACACGTATTTTTATTAAATCATTATTGTTTCTGCAGTAAATATCATCATTATATATTGAAATTTCATTAATTGCGTCGAGAAAAAACTTTATTCAATAATAAAAGTTTGGCCAGCTCAAATACATTGGGTTGCTGAAGACACAGCTAAATTATCTACGTGGCCGATAATTATTAAAAAAAATAATTAAAACGATTTTTTAGAATAATAATAGTATAAATTCCAAAAATAATATATTATAATAATGAGTGATTATATGAATTTACTTAAATAATATATGATATACAAATAATAATAATATCACAATTTACCTGTGCAATTAATAAGATCATCATAAAATTTGTTAGGCATTGCCGAAATTTTTTATAAATTTTTAAATTACCGCTAAAAATAACAAAACATATATATATATAGTGGTTGGGTATGACCTCCGCTATAATAAAATCCAGTTAAACCTGAGAGTTAACAAATCAAAAAATAATAAAAACTAAAAACAGAAGTTATATATGTATTAATCAAAATAATAATGAAAATTAAAATTAATTATCGGCCATAAATATGATTATTTATGATCCCAATTGAGCCTATTATTGAGTATATTGATTTACGTTTGACCACAATATGCTTCTTTGATTGTAAAAATGTCAGTCACGCAGGAGTTGCGTAAACTATGGAAATATATTTATATATATTTGTCTGCTATCTGGTCATACTTTTTGTTCGTTAATTACCAAACTCCATTCTAATGAAACGAGAAATCAAGTAAAAGAGATGGGGGGAGGGGGTAGAAGAAGTGGACAATAACATAATTTTTATATCATATTTTTAATTTTCTACTCGAGTTGGTTTGTGCATTTTTTTCTAAAGAAATATGAATTATTTTTTGTTTTCAACGTGCATTACCAAATACCCACTCAAACTCATCTCTCATTGACCTATGTATCAATAACCAAACTTAAATACGATATCTCGTTTTCGTTGAACGAAGAAGAGTGAAGGTTTAGAGAGGAGAGTGCGTTATATGTGTGTATGTGTGTGTGTGTGTGTGTGTGTGTGTGTGTGTGTGTACATATATATCCGATATTATTTCTTGGATGATAAAATGTTAAATAAACAATATTCTTGAAATTATAATATTACTAGTACTCATTGCATATTAAAATTAATTTAAATTGTGAAAGATTCTTTTCCATTAATTAAAAATGGATTTTTGATAGGGATTCTCAACTTTGATAGTAGAGCAAGGCACTAATCTTGTTTATGAAGAATCAATTCTGTGCGAGATCATTAAAACTTTACAAAACTAATTGGAGTAAGTTGATTAAACAAACCTACCCTGAACACGTTTAAACTAGTTTCATTGAAACCTATCTTAACTAAAAAACGACTGATCTTAGAACTTTGGAATTCCATATATTAAAATGTTGTACCATGCCATTTTTTGATCAAAATTTAGAGGGGAGGGAGTTAAAGGGGCGGATTTTTTTTTTTAATTTTTCCCTACCTACTAGGTATTAACTATGTTTATAGAAACATTTTTTGTTAATCAAGAAGGGATCAAAGTGATAAATTATACTCTTTGACATTTGTTGATCTGATACATTACATATTACTTGAAGCGCACGTAAACATTTCTTATATTTAATTAAAGATTCCAAGGAATTCGCTTGGTGCCAAAAACATTTTTTTGAGAAAAATACGTCGAATAACATGGATATAGTTGAGAGATCTGAGGAGTGTTCAGGTTTTCCGTGAGCCTAGGTCACTGCTTAATTCGGACAACTAGAATAGATATTGAATATTTTATTACCGTTTCCTCTCCCGATTTGTATCGGGACCAGGACAAACCTACATATAGAATTGCAGCTTGCATATTTGAATAATATTAATAATTAACTATTGCAAACCGTGGAATGTTGAGCAATGAAACTTTAAAGGGTTTTAAGTGAATAATTAATCGGCATTGAATAATACAATCGAGCAGGTGTTTTACATTAATTCCAGTTTTATGTGTAGGAGATTATTAACTAATTCGTTGACAATATACGCAAATATTTAATGCAGTTTTGTCACTGGAATGACGCACACATCAACTCACTAGTACACAGTAAAGGTTCTGACATAAATAATAATTGTAGCAAGCAATTCACAATAAACTTGGGATGGAAATCAAAAAAGTCCGTCGCGTAAACTAAGCAGATTTTCCGTGTGAAGTTTTACAATAGAGAAATCTGCATACTGGTAACACAACACCACCGTGATTAAATACAAACGGTAATGAGAAATCTTTCAGAAACGGCTTCTGAATTGTAAGAATAATTTTTATTTTAATAACTCAAATTTTAGTAGTCCAAGAACTAAAGAAGGGGGGGGGCGGATGAACAGAACGTATTTGCATAAATCTCACAAAGTAATGAAGGTAAGGTAAGGTTAGAAACGACAGGTAAGGTTACAAGAAGCTTCCACCTGAGCCGAGTAGTTACGAAAACGGCCGACCTAATCCAAACTATACCCAACCACATTTCTCACAGACTTCATAAAAATGCAAATATCTCGGTTAATATTCAAGATAGAGAATAAATGTATATAACAATATTTATAGTAAATTTTATTTGCAATAAGATTGCTTCTATACAATTTTTCGATCCGATGCATAATAACGGAGATATTTCGAATTTTCGAAAATCCCTCCCTCTAGTCCGAATTCAGCCATTAACGAACTTGATCTGTCTTTTTACATAATACGGTTAAATATCGAGTTTCGTAACGATCAAACAAAAATTACGACCGCTAGAGCGTTAACAGACAAATATATATATATATATATATATATATATATATATATATATATATATATATATATATATATATAAAATTTTGAACGAACCTCATTTTCGACATCTACTGGGTAGGATCGATGGGCTTTTGAAGAAATATTTCGAAAATCGCGTCATGAGTACGACCTCAATAGCAGATTTCCCTTAAGGGAAATCTGCTAACGGACAAAGCATCTTCCTATCCACCTTGATAATTCGCGTGTAGAGAAGAAGAGCATTTGACGCCAAAAATGTATTAACAGTATGCAAAAAGTTTGTAAATGTTTAGTAATTATTCTCAGTTTTCTGAACATGTAATTATTCTCTTAACGCTGGTCTTAATTTTTTGAATAAGAAAATAGTAGGTTGTGTTATGTTGGTATGGTAATGGTTCAATTAATTCAATTTCGGTCGTGAAGGTCTAACAATAAAAAAACTGAATAAAAGTATTTATTAGCCTCATTAAACAAAAACAAACTGATGGAAAACTATATAAAAAACGATTAAATTTTTCCCAATAAAAATCGTTTCTAAACAATATTAAAGGGGAAAAATATTCTCCTGCATATAGCCGTTTAATAATAAAATGCTAGGAAAGGAGATAATTAAGAAGGTTATGTAGAAAGTTTGTTTGGTTAAAGAGGATTTAGAAGAGATTGCGAACAACAAACAGGCCTGTAGCGGCTTACAAACTCTAAAGCAATTCAAACAGAATTTCCTTATGACTAAATTTTAACTTTATCATTGTTTGTATAACTAAATCTCCTGGGTCAACAATTTTCTTCAAGCCTTGTTGTGGTCTTTAGAGATGAGAACGAATACGTTATACCTACCTGGGTCGGCCCAAGACTACAACGTTAGGGACAGCTAATCCCTTACATACATATAACCATTACCTGAGGAGATAAACAAACTTACCAAGAATGAAAATGACAAACAAATGCTGACCAAAGGACTACATAAATAGATGAAATTTCTAGGGACTATTCATTAGATCTTACGGCAGGCTTGAATATGGTGCCATCTCACCAAAAGCACAATGCCACTTGTATTCCCCGATCAGCCAGTAATGATGGCATCTATCGACAGGTATGATAATAGTATTATTATATATACTGGTTGAAGCAACCCACTAGGGAATATATCATGATATTTTCGTTTGATATCAATTCATATATTGTAATGACCACACTTTTAAAGAACTTTAGTAAATCGTGACAGGGTAGGAATTACAACTAAAAAGGGATAAAATTACAACTAAAAAGAATATGATTGATTTTTCATCTGGCTTCGTTTTAAAAAATTATTTTATTGACCTTCTTCACTCTACCTCTTTGAATAATTTAGAAGAGATAAACAGTATTGAGGTAAATTTCTATGGGATTTATTTTAGAACGTTAGCACAATAAGAAAACCATTGCCATGCAAGGTTATACGTTCATGGAAGAACAGCACGTTATTACCACTTGATGTCCAAAATCAGAAAATGCCACAAAGAGCTGTAGGCTGATTGAATTTGAATTTTTCTCCTTGTCAGCAGCATTATTTTTGGGGATTAATTTTTGAGACAAATGCTTCCAACTTAAGAAGCATATCAGTAGCTCGAAATATGAGTTGGAGAGACACGGGAACCTACGAATGTACTGAGAAAAAAGTAGTGTGAATGAGAAAGACACAAATTCAACAATACTACTTGCTCGTTCATTTCAAGCACCTATGTGCATATATAACCATTGAAACCTATAGTAGCAAGTGAAAAAAAGTCTAAACTAAAAAACTAATGAACCTGGGCCACAAAGAGTGCCGCTGGATTTGCTTTACAATATCTCTCGATTTAGATGTGGCGCTAACGTAATTTTGATTTAGACGTGCCATGTGTTCAATCTGACAAGAGATAAGTAATTAGTAAGTAGAAATGTTGCTACTGCTGCTAAATATGGAGAATTGTCTCTAGACACAATCTAATCCATTCCTTGAGACTAATTGTTCCAAACTTAGACCATTCCTAGACTATCTCCCTCCAAGATATTCTCTCTCCCATCTTGTTCGCTAATTAGGATTTTACCACAAATAGCTCTTTATCGATTAATTATCTTTGCGATGTTAATGCAATCTGTGTATATAATTTTTTATTTCTATATTTTCTCAATGATGTAACTGTTCAGAGCGGGTTTTTACTATCTATATGTCCCTTAGAGTATTGTAAGCCACATAAATTTGTTAGTTAATACCAGGGACGTATGTATATTATTTATAATTTTTGTTTTCTTTTACTAAGTGAAGGAAATTATCGAGAAAAGTTCGGTTTTCAAATTAATACATAATTGGCCTTCTCAACCCTTCCTGGATCCACTTTGACCAGTTTGTCCGTGTCATTTGTTCGTACGTACGGATGACTCAAAAACGACTAGTATTATAATTTCGAATGTTTATATTTTATAATATTGAAATTCGGTTGTGCAGTACAGTTCTTCACCTTATTTGATTGAAATCGACTAAGAAGAACTTCAGATTACTTCATACTTACTTTTTAGAGATACGGTAGATCTGAATAGAATCTTTTAGCAGACCCTTTATGGGAACTCAGCTATTGAGGTCGTACTCATGACGCGATTTTCGAAACATTTATTCAAATGCTCATCGATCCTACCCAGAAGGTGACGAAAATGAGGACCGTTCAAAAAAAAATATATATATATATATATATATATATATATATGTGTGTGTGTGTGTGTGTGTGTGTGTGTGTGTGTGTGTGTGTGTGTGTGTGTCTGCCCGTCTGTTAAAGCTCTAGCGGTCACAATTTTTGTTTAATTGTTAGCAAACTCGGTATTTAATCGTTTTATGTAAAAAGATCAAATTCGTTAACAGGTGAAATGGAGTGGGGGGAATTTCGAATTATATCCGTTACTATACGTCGAATCGAAAAATTGTATAGAACCAATCTTATTAGAAATGTAATGGTCGATAAATCTTGTTATGCACATTTTCGCTCTATTTTGATTATTAACCGATATATTTGCATTTTTAGTATTCGGTCTTCAGAAAACCCCCACTCCGACTCATGTCATATTGACAGTAAGGTGTTGTATTATGGAGCACATTATTTGAAGCCTAAATACCAAATATTGTTCTCATTGAACTTTTACCTTTTGAAGTAAATGTAAATACGTGGAAATCTGCTTAGTTAACGGAGCCCTTGCGAGACGGAGCCCTTTTCAGTCGTATAAAGATCCACAAATAATATCTTATGACATTTTTAGATCCGATGCATTGGGATATCATGTCTCACTTTCGAAATGAATAGCTTAAAATAGTGAATATTAATTTATTTTATTTGGAACTTAAGGAAGTATATGTGATGTCCGTATCAGATATACTTTAACCCTAGAATGGTATTGAACGAAAAATTACTTATGATCTGGGTTGAACTTTTATCACATGGCCGTTAATGACCCCACCACCCCCATCCAGCTAATATAGTGCAGCTAAGTGAACCTTACCACTTATCCAATACTATTTTTTGAAATGAAAACGACACGTAATATTTACGTATCAATACTATTAACCGCAACTTTTTGGCACGTAAAATTTACGTATCACTACTAATAACCGGGTTTTATGCCATAACTTAGTTAATATTATTCTCAATTTATTTACTTCCAATTTATTTTTATATTCTAATTCATTTTCTCTTAATGTTTTTAACTTTTTTTTCAATATAAAAAAGACAAAGATGTATAGAAAGAATATAAATAATCTGTTTATAGTTTCGGAAAAATGGAGAAAAAATATTCAATGGATGAAGAAATCAGAAATTTGTTGAAAGAACTCTCCGATGAGTCAGATGGGGAAAATGACAATTATGAAATAGATGGATATGGATACGACAGCGATGATGATTCGGAGTATTCTTTAAGTGATGAGGAGGTTGAGCCTTCGGAAATGATTGCAACACAGAGTGGGCTAGATAGCGATGAGAGTGAGACAATTTTAGAAAACATCAAGGCAATCGAAGAAAGAGAAGAAACACAGAGGCAAAAAAAAACCTAAAACCTCTCAACCACACAATATTGACAGATCAGTCACAATAAATGTAGAAGGTGGGGTTGTGCTTGGTAAGAATGGATATGAATGGAGCACACAACCTCCGGAACGTGTTTCGAACAAAGCGCCTGAAAGGAATGTCGTGCACATTATTAGATATTAACGTAGATATAAGTTAAAGATAAGTGTACGTTTTAATAAAACAAAAAAATAATCACAAACTTTAACAAATTTTGAATAATTTCACCAATTACCAATTGCACACGTAAAATTTACGTATCAGTACCAATAAGTGGGAAATAATATCACTACCATTCTAGGGTTAATATCCATATTTTAATAATCTTATTTTTTGTATTGTCCTTTAACAAATTTTCTATCTACTTTATTGTGTGAAAAAAATGAAATAACATTGTTTTTTCAAAAGGTACCGGATTATCGCCGGTTTTTTTTACTCTTCATCACCGTCTTTTATGGATGATATGTATATGGCATGAGAAGGTTATCATGTTTTATCACGTTTTGGTAGCAGGTACGCGACCAGAGAAACCTGTTTGATATTAGAGATCTTCAGGAACATTATTTCATGACTTCCATGATTTCTTCATTTTCCACTTTCACCTTCGTAAGTAGATTTAAAATCCTGGATGAAAATAACGCTTTTTAGTCGGCAGCCATTGGGGCAGTGATTCGAGTTGGCAGATATCAAGAAATTGGAGGGAAAAATAAGTTTTTTTTTGCCCCTCCTGAGAGAAAATCTGAAGCTAATTAAACAAAGGAGTATGGGATTGGTTTTCGCGGGTAAACCACTTTTGCCGCCATATTAGAATTCAGTCTTTACCCCTTCTCCTTCAGACTGATACCTTCAACATCCATTTATTTTTTCATCTGTTCATTTTCTCACAATCTCTTCTTCTCTCTCTCTTTCTCTCCCGATTTTCACTTTTATTTATATTCCTCTAGAGTAATTCTGTGAATTTCTTTTTCACAGTTTATCTTCAGCCAGTTTCCAGCTCTTCTTTTACAACAGTCTCACCTGGACTTTTTTACACACCTGGAATTGGCGTTGAAGAAATTAATTATAGAGCACAAACCTTAGATGTACTCTATCGATCTGAATACATCAACGGTCAGTGACGCAAGTGCTTAGTAATAAATTAAATTCAACATTAATGGAATGAGAGTTGATAGATTGGTATTGTAAATTAATAAATGTTGATAACATTGTTAGCTATGACTAATAAAATGATAACGTTTGAGCATCATAAGGGCACAGAATTCCAGACATATTTATAACCATTGTAGCACCGATTTCAATAGACCGATATAGTAGTGTATTATTACGTAAGTAATTAATTATTAACTTTGAAATTCAAATATTGTGTTATAGAAAGGCAAAGGTGGCATTTGTTGATACCATTCATCCATCTGAAACTGATTTTTTGAAAATTGTACCGATAATTTTAACCACAATTTCGTTGTCCTAATACTATTACTATTTTTTCTTTTAATTATAAAAATAATTTTTATTCTCAGGCAAGAATCAACGAAAAAGGGTTCTTTCCTTTGCAAAAATATATTCCAATTGGCAAAGCGTTTTCAGAGTATTGCTCATCATGTGTCTACTGGCCAACACGTACTATTATAAAATAGACGTACTAAATTGCATAGTGCTTAAAATTATTTTAGATCGAAGGAAAAAAGTCCGTCACGCAGGGGCTGCGTAAACTAAGCAGATTTCCCATGTGAAGTTTTACAATAGAGAAATCTGCATACTGGTAACACAATACCACAGTGATTAAATACAAACGGTAATGAGAAATCTTTCAGTTAATTAAAATAAATTCCCAACTGAAACGGCTTCTGAATTGCAAGAATAATTTATATTTTAATAACTCAAATTTTAGTAGTCCAAGAACTAAAGAAGGGGGGGGGCGGATGAACAGAACGTATTTGCATAAATCTCACAAAGTAATGAAGGTAAGGTAACGTTAGAAACTACATGTAAGGTTAGAAGCTTCCACCTGAGCAGAGTACTGGCGGAAATGGCCGCCCTAATCCGAACTATACCCGACCACAGACTTCATAAAAATGGAAATATCTCAGTTAATATTCAAGATAGAGAATAAATGTACATAACATATTTATAGTAAATTTAATTTGCAATAAGATTGATTCTATACAATATTTCGATCCAACGTATAGTAACGGAGATATTTCGAATTTTCAAAAATCCTCCCCTCTAAACCCCCCCCCTCCCCCTCGTCCGATTTCAGCCGTTAACGAACTTGATCTTTCTTTTTACATAAATATCGAGTTTGGTAACGATTAAACTATAATTGCGACCGCTAGAGCGGTAACAGACAAATATATACATATATATATATATATATATATATATATATATATATATAGATATATATATATACAGGTTTGAACGGACTTCATTTTCGTCTTCTATTAGGTAGGGTCGATGGACATTTGAAGAAAAATTTCGAAAATTCCGTCATGAGTACAGCCTCAATAGCTGATTTCCCTTACGGGAAATCTGCTAATAAAAATCAGGAACATATGTCATTAAAAATAAATATTAAAAAATAATGAGTAATAATATAAAAATCAGTTAAACATTAAATAAATAGTTATAACAAATCTAAAACCACATAATACAAGAAAAAATATATATTAGGTACATTTATGTATAACCTTTTATACAACAACTCTTCTTATGCTTGTTCAATGCTAATTACAGCATTGGTGACAGTTTCCGTTATGCACATTTTTAAAAATGGAAGCCTTTTTTTAAATGAATTTACACATGTAGTTCAGGATTTTGACCATCGGGCTTAAAACGTGTTTTCTCTCCCCAATCTAGGCTCAAGTTCCTCCTTGAGCTATTTATAAATTTGAATTCGTTCGTCATTTCCGTCGTTGCTATTAGAAAATGAAAAATGGGATTAAGACTTTTTGCCAATGTATATTTATTTTATAACTATAACTAACTATTCCTATAAATACCAACTTGTTCCCTATGTAATAGACTACTTACTATAAAACACTTACTTACTGACTGCAAAAGACGACATAACTTATACTTACTTTACAATTTGGACGAACTGCTGAACAACGAAAGTACATATCTAGACGCTTTATTATCATATTTAAAACAAGCACTTAGAGTGGCGAGTTCGATTCTTGCCTGGGCAAAGGAAATTATTTAGTGACGAAATTCATTAAATAACGCCCTAAAATCCCACCCTGGCTAGAAAAGGGTGGTAACCTGTAGATAACCCGTCCCAATTAGCCTGAGTTGCAAAAAGTGGACGTTAATAAATAATAATAATAATAAAACAAGCACACATTTACACACTTATATAGTACCCAACCTCTTCTTATTTCCAGTGAAGTATGGCCATAAAGGTTTAATACAACACAATGTAATACCAAAGGTAATGCAAAATTACATTTTGTGCTACCTTGTATGTATATCCGTATGTGTGGGTGAATGCGTTTGTGTGTATGAAACGCTGAATGCTTGTGTCAGATTTTACAAACTTTTAAATAAATTCATGTATATTTATAAAAAATTATTACTAGTTATAGTTTTTTGTAACTTTTATAAAACATTTTTGTTTTCGAATTTAACATTAAACTTTTGTTTCGTTTTTTGTCTTTTATCAATTATTCATGTTCTATTTCCATTTCTTTTTTCATAACTTTCCCCGTTCAATAATTTTCTCTGTTTTAATAGTGTTTATTTCATCAGCTCCTATTTTATCTTCCACTATTGTTATAGCCAAGCAGTTACTATGAATTTATATTTACTATATTTAATAATTTGGAGTAATTTTTACCATTTGGTTTGTGTGATAAAGGATTTAAATTGCGTGACACCAAAGAAACAAATAGATAAATATAAATACCACTTTGTTTAAATTGTTATTAACAACACAAGTGACGGTAGAACTGGTGGTAGCCATACTGTCCAGTGTTTACCATTAATCACTTTACGTAGATTACAGTTAGTTAAATTTTCACCAATCTTCATAATGCCTTTGTTGTTGGACAGTCTGATGTTAAAAGTTACGTTTGAAAAAAATCAGCTGGGGTGAGAACAACACTACCAGGAGTTATTTCCCTTCTAATACACTCACAAGTACCCTAGTGGTAGGGAAGCTGTCCGTTTAACCAATTGTAGTTTGAAACTAGATGGGCTTTTTTAAAAAGGCCATCACTCATTCTTTATGCCTGATTGACGCTGCAATTGAGGGACTTTAAGTGAGATCAATATTCCATGATTTTGAATACGCAGTAGAGAAAGAGCAGTTGAAAACGTGTAAATATAAAACATGATCAAACTAATGAAATTAACGAATAGAATGTAAAAAAAATAAAATAAACGTAAACTAAAAGTAAATGTCAAAACTATATAAATGAATTACTTATTACCTATAGTATAATATCCTCTGTATAAAAACTTTACACTTAGTAGGAGTGTTCTATTTTAAACCCGCTATATTTAGACCATTATTTTCCCTTCAAACCACTCACATGGTGGATTGAGTTTGGAGAGTTTTATCTTAAAAGAGAAAAATATATGAGCCAGTACTTTCACTAATCCTGTGGCTTAGTCGGTTGAGTGCTGGCTTAGGTGGACTTATAAGAATAGTAGCGTTTGGATTAAGTTAATTTTAAAGTGTTATTATTCAGCTATTGAGGCCCTACACTCGACGCGATTTTTGAAAAGAGATTCTTCAAGATCCTAGGAGATGAGGAGACCCATTAAAATTTATACATATATATTATTGGCCTGTTAACGTTCTAGCTGTCGCAATTATTGTTTGATAGTTACCAAACTTGATATTTAATCGTTTTGTGAAAAAGAAAGAACAAATTAGTTAATGGCTGAAATCGGACTAGTGAGGAGGTTAATTTTAAAAAATTGAAATACCTCCTTCACTCGTACTACTATACGCCGGTTCGAAAAATTGTATAAAACAAATCTTAATGAAAATTTAATGATATATGAATGTTGTTCTACTTATATTTTCTGTAGCATGATTATTAACTGATATTTTTGGATTTTATAGTTTTCCGCTTTCAGTAAACCCCCTCCTACCCATTATTACTAGGTTAAACACCAAATATTGTTATCATTGAACTATTGCTTTATGAGATAGATATCTCACAAAGTATATAGAAATATGACGTTCTGTTGATCCCTTCCCACTTTGTTTTGTTTTTAGGATTAGGATTAATGTGGTTTGGGCAATCAACAGCTAGGTTATTATGCCCTTTATATTAGTATGATGCTGTTTGCAAGTGTCTGTATACTTTATGTCATAAATAATATTATTTAATAGATTGTATATACTGTTCTTGCCATATCCTAAGGGTATTTAAGTCACTAATTTTTATATAATTATTTATTAACTAAATCTAAGTTTTCTTTCTTAAAATTACTTATTTTCTACTGGTATTACAATAGCTAATATTACAATTAAATGACTCACACCACTGTATGTACTTTTTTCAGTTTTTTTTTTTTTTTTTTTTTATTTTTTTTTTTTTTTTCCCAATTAATTGAAATCATTTTATCAAACATACTCACACATTTACTCATACATACACTTACTGCATTTTTTTTTTTTTTTTTTTTTTTTTTAAATATATATATTTTTATTTATTTATATTTTTTTTTATACATAAATAAATAGATGAAAACCACCTTGGATTATCAGAATTCTGCCAGTCCAGGGATCTAGCCTCCCTCCTCTTCGCCCTCATCACCTGCATTCTTGGAGCTTACCACCAAGCCTATGAATACTGCTAGCTAGCTCCTCTTTAAAGCCAGCAGGCTGAAGCTGTCATGTTTGTAAGAGCAATCATTTCTTCTTCTGGACTTTTCTTTCTTCACTTGGTAGGGGTAGTTTTCTTAATGTTGTATGGTACTGTTATTTCTGTCTGTGGAGGTTGTTACTGATGGGGTCTCTTTCTTTTTATGAGTGAAATTAGTTTCGCCTGGATGGTTTCATGTACTTATTTATTTTATTTTTTATTTTTTTTTTTATTTTTATTTTTTTTTTTTATATATATATATTTTTTTTATTATTATTTTTTTTTTTATTTTACAAGTAATTATAATCAATTCATCACACTCTCACACATACATACACACTGCATTTTTTTTTTTTTCTTTCTTCTTTTCTTTTTTTTTTTTTCCCCCTTGAGTCTCACTATATACATACATATACACAAACATCATATATGCAATATGTACACATACACATACATATACCCGCATACACACATATACACACACACATACATACACATATACATACATATATACATATATATATATACACATATATACATAGATATGCATATAAAAGTATTTTCACTTTTGAATGTAGTGTATACATCTTATAAACTATTCATCTAATTGATGTCTATTAAATTTTATTATAAAGTGACAGCTGTTTTAGGAAAAGAATAATTTTATCTATTGCTTGGGATGAGTCTTGTAATGCCATTTTTATGTTTGGGGGGATTCCATTGTCTTCCAATGTAGTTTGGGCAGCTTGACATTCTTCTACTAGATGCTGAATAGTGAACGGGACATTACAATGCTCGCATAGTGGTTCAGGGTCTTTCGTAATCAGATGGATATGTGTATAATTGGTGTGTCCTATGCGAAGTCTTGTTGTCACTAGCTCCTCTCTTCGGTTTCCTCTGTAGGAGCTACACCATTTCCCTGGAGAATGTTTTATATTTCTCAACTTATTTGTGAGGGGCACTTCTGACCACATTAAATGCCAATTGTCCCGGACTTTCTTATTTAGCCAAGTGCTCATATCGCTTGCTTCGTAGGCAATGAGTTCAGGTCCTACCATATGCGCTGCTTCCTTTGCGGCTTTATCAGCCGACTCATTTCCTACGATTCCTGAGTGTGCAGGTATCCACAGCAGTTTAATTTCTTTTCCCAAATTGTTTAAAATATGCAGGTAGTTGTAAATTTTTGTTATTGTGATGTGTGATTTGGAGTTCTGGATACTTTGAAGAGCGGACATGGAGTCGGTGCAGATCAAGATCTTGGTGTGATTGGCATTTATGGCTAGGTATAGTGCTGTAGCTATTGCTTGGAGCTCGGCCGTATGGATGGAAGCGAATGGGGGTAGTTTATTTTTCTTTATTAATTTTCCATAATCACTGCATATCCTACATGTTCCCTAATTTTGGATTCATCAGTGTATATGGTTGTGAAGTCATTGTGCGCATTTAAGTAAGAATATATTTGGTCCATCTCACCAAGTGACCACAGTTTGTAGTCTATGTTAGGGGGTTGAATATTCCATAGCGGGATTTCTTGATCGATATGAGGAAGAACAGCTTCTATTCCATGAACGTCAGTTGCTACTTGGAGATGTCGTATACCTAGTGGAGCGGGGTGGGATGGTCTGATATTGTATGCTTTTATAAATTGTGGATTGAATATATAGTTATGTGCTGGGTTCCTGGGTTGTAGCTTGAGTTTAGATATGTAAGTGTTTACTAATGCCTGGTGTCGGATTACTAGAGGTGGAAGAGAAGCTTCTCCACATAAACTAACTATAGGGCTGGTTCTAAGGCTCCAGTGGCTAGTCGGATGCCTGTGTGGTGGATCGAATCGAGTAATAGTAGGTTTCGTCTACTTGTGGATGAATATACGGCACTCCCGTAGTCTATTTTTGATCTGATCAAGCTGGTGTAGAGAGTTAGCAAAGACTTACGATCTGCTCCCAGGATGTGTTTGCTAAAACTCTCATATTCTTAATCACTTGGAACTCTGGTCTCACAATTTTAGAATGTGGTCCTTCCACGTTAACCTTTTGTCTATTATTAGGCCCAGAAATTTGGCTTCGTCATGAATATTTAAGACCCTACCATTTAAGTAAAGCTCTGGAGGTGGGGATGGAGTTTGTTAACTAGAAAATAGAATGCATTTAGTCTTCTCAGTTGAGAAGTGGAGATTGTTTTCATTTGACCAGTTTTGAAGGCTACGTAACAGGTTTTGTAGAGTTCTTTTTGCCCACCTCAAACTTCTAAATTTAAGGAAGATGGTGAGATCGTCGACAAACAAAAAGAATTTAATTGTCCTTGGTATGACGGTGACTATTAAATTTATGGCTATTGCGAAGAGGATGCAACTCAGAACACTATCTTGTGGGATGCCAAACTTTGTCTCCTTCATACTGGATACCTTGTCTCCTATCCTGATTCTTATGTATCTTTTATCAAGGAAGCTTTTGAGGAAGTTGCCTAGATTGCCTCTGATGCCCCAACCGAAAAGAGTTGTAATTATGGAATTTCTGTTTATGGTGTCGTATGCTTTTTCAATGTCAAAAAATATGCATATTGCTTCTTGTTGTTGGATGAAGGTGTTGTATATTTCGGCCTCCATTGTGACTAGCCCATCAGTTGTTGATCTGCCTTTGCGGAAGCCACATTGGTTGTCTGATAGCAAATTGTATCTTTCAATTATCCATATTAGCCTTTTATTTACAATTTTTTCAAGCAACTTAGAGAGACAACTGGTAAGTGAAATGGGTCGATAGCTATTGATGGAATATTTATCTTTGTCAGGTTTGAGGATGGGAATGATTATTGCCTCTCGCCATTTATCCGGATATATTGAAGTCTCCCAAATCCTATTGAATATATGTAGTATTCTGGTTTTTGCTGCCGGTGGGAGGTTTTTGATCATTAGATTATGAATTTCGTCTTGGCCTGGAGTTGAAGGTTTAAGTTCATCTATAGCATTTTGTAATTCCCAGGATGTAAATGGGCAATTATAATCATAGTGCCACTTTGTTTTGTTCTTGGATTACTAAAATTTGAGTGACTGAGATAAAAATTGTTCTTATTCATTATAAATTGCAGCGCTAGCTATAGTAAACAGTTTTCCATAAATTTAATATTTTATGTCCAGATATATTTCATTAATTGTGTTTCTTTCGGGTTTAGAATATTTCTATCTATGTGATCAGCTCTGAGAGGTTAGCTGACATGTTTGTTTACAATTCGGACACTTTCCGTTGTAATTGGCTGAAATATTTCTCATTATCGTTTGCATTTATTCACTTAATATTCACGGAGGTGTTACCAGTATGTGGATTTATCTATTGTAAACCTTCGCGTGTGAAATCTGCTTAGTTTACGCCGCCCCTGCGTGACGGACTTTTTAATTCTGTGTTTCTCACGAGCGAAAACTAGGCTTCAAGACATATACACAACTAAGCAATTAAAAAAAAGGGGTTCACACCTTATAGACCGTAGTATAAGTGACATATATATACACTCACACTTACAAATAGTCTATATTGGTTACTACAGTTCACTAACAGATTAAGTTAATTACTCAACCAGACAAAGTGCAATTTCCAGGTAAAAATATCCAAAACCGAATCCTTGAGAAGCTGCAATCAGAACGTAAGTCAATGCCTTTACTGTATTGAAAGTCCAACCAAGGTTTCGCCATCAAGCCATAGATGTAATTGACTAGAGGGGGTAGTCCAGAATCAACCACGTGAACGTATCGCATAGAATTTGTGACTAGGACATTTGTAAACAAATGGAGTAATGCTATCAAACTCATAATCAATCACGAAATGTTATTGTCATAACCCGTGAATTGGCTGAACTGAAGGCTATCAATGTACTATATTAAATGATTTTTAACAGACCAGACACAGTTATTTACCACGGGATTTGAAAATTGAATTAAAATGATCTATAGCGTACTTAATTAAGCTAACACTGGGGTCCTTTGCATTATACTCTAATAGACCGTATGAATAAAACATCAGATATTGAAGGCATTTCCCTCCAAAAGTATTAAAAATAAATTCTGCCTCCAATTCGGAGAAGGTTCAAACCTTGATGAAAGTCTCTCCTCCATTTTATGCCAATCACTTTTGATGTGGCCATCAATAAAAGAGTAAAGGTGCCAAATGCATATTTATTCTTTCAATTTTTAAAATAAAAATGTGGTTTCGAAAGCTACCGTCATAGCCAGTTCAACTCTTAAGAAATCAAACGCAGAAGTTCCAAAGTGAAAGTAGAATTGTAATCAAGGCGATTGAGATAAGGATGATAACGCTTAATATTGAAGATTTCATGAGCACAGTTGGCAATTCATCCCAAATGTGTTTGAATGTACCGGGTGTACAGAAAGTTCTAAGCCTGATTTCAACTTACATATTTTTATTTTTGAATATAGTTCCCCTCAACAGCAACGCACTTATTCCACCGCTTTTTCCAACATCTGTAACCCGGTCAAAAAAAAATTGTTGTCAAAACCTTCCAAAACAACCTTGACAGCTGAGGTATCATAAGTACACCAGGCTTAGAACTTTCTGTACACCCCGTATGATTATTGGATATGCGAGAAGATGGGGCCCAAAAACATAGTTTTCTAATCCAAAAATGTCTAACATGTAAAGAATAGCTTTCAAAAGAACCCCAGTGGTCATTTTTTGATCAAGGCAATGATTACAATTTGGGCTAATAATTGTTATTGACATTGTTCGTATTTGTCAGCCGGAGCAATCTGGATTAAGGATTTCCCTTAAAAGACTCCCGAGAGGAACCCATTTTACATTGGAGATGAATTCTTGCTTGGAAATCCTTTTCTATTACTGTCCCCTTTCATTATTATCAGGTTTCCCGCAGAATCTCTCCTAATTTGTGATAAGATTTTGAAGTGTGTCTTCTTACATCACAGTCAAATTATACAGTGTTACACAAGAGATTGTGTAAGACTGTTTGGAAGGGATGGAGACGAAGTGGCTCATTTCCAATTCTCTTTTGTTGTTTTGCCGAATTTGAATAGTGGGAGAGGTTGTGGGAATATGAAGCCTTCATCGGGATAAGTGGCTTTCCAAATGATTGCACAACTTGTAGTGCGATTACGAAATAAAATTCAAATGTAATACATGTTTTGGCAGATCCCCTTAACACTCTTACCCAAACATGAATTCCGTGACGTAAACCGAATCATCCGGTTGCACAGGCCTGGAATGGTTAATAGTAATTGTCATCAACAAATTCGTTATTTTTATTTATTGATTGAATAACTTGTATCACTTTTAAACTATTATTATCATTTTTAATCCTTTCATTGAAATCACTGTCATCCGTACGATATATAGATCGTGACGATGAGCGTTTTATTGGTCCATGGCTCGTGGAAGGCTCCATAGCAAATCATATACTATCTAACGACACACACGAAAAGAATACGAACTAACAGTGTTAAAAGCTATAATGAAAGGTACACAAAATACGTAGACACAATTACCCCGTATTTTAGACCAGCAATACGTAGGCTGTTAACCAAAACAAGAGGCCCTTGAGAACGCAGCAAAACGAGCAGTAGCTAGTCAATGGCGAATGGCTTTGACAAACTATCCCAAAACACTTCCTGTGTGTAGAGGAAGGAAAGACTCACAGCTAATGAGGTGGAGAGCCCGCCAATATTAGCAGGTCTACCAATACATGAAATATGAAAATCTCCACCGGTCTCTCAGACCGGTGTTTCGGTAAAAGTGTTAAGCAAAAAAAGCTATTATAATTAATTATTATCATTATAAGTTTGTACTCATGACGCGATTTTCGAAAAATATCTTCAAATGTCCATTGATTCTGCCCAGTAGATGGCGAAAATGAGGTCCGTTCAAAATTATATATATTGGTCTGTTACGGTTCTTGTGGTCACGATTCTGGGTTAATCATTGCCAAACTCAATATTTAATCGGTTCATGTATAGAGAAAAATCAAGTTCGTTTATGGCTGAAATCATATGTCATGAGATATAAGCGGTTATATTATGAAGCACATTATTTGAAGCATAAATAACAAATGTTGCTTTGATTGAACTTTGTACTTTTTGAGAGATTGGTTAAGAAATATGTATAAAAAAGATTCCGTAAAATCACTCAGAAGCATCTTAATATAGAATATCTGTTTGTTTAGAAGTCATTTATAACAAATGTAGGACGAACTTTCAATACCCCTGAGCTATAACACTAAGCGTTTCCTGTAGGAATGATTTGCTAAATGAATAATAAATCTGTAGATGAAACGTTCGAATAAAATTCTGTAACATCATTCCATAGTATTTTTAATTATTCGGTACTCAAGTATCAAAGTGATTATTGAAGAACAGACTGTTTACTTCATTTCCTGAGCAATTAATTAATTATTAGTTTCTACTCCTTTTGACGAAGAGAAATGACGGATATTAAATAATTCGCAGCACACTAATAGTCATATAATATTGACATTGAGAGAAAAACTAGTAAAACGTGAATATTAGCCATAAAAATTATAATAGAGTTCATAAATAGAAAGAGCCGAGTGAATAATGAAAATCCAGGAGTTAACAAAGAACAAAAGGTGAGCTGACCTGTTCTTTTATTAAAGGACAATTAGGCTGGCAGCTAGGACTGAGGGAGGAAACCTGCTGTTTTCTCTGCGTTTTTTTCTTCGGCAGACTGCGTTTTTTCTTTAGCAGTCTGTGTTTTTCTTTGTTCGCCCTCTTGATTAATTAGCTGATCCAATTTCTTCTCTTCCAACCCATAAAGAAAGCCTTAAAATCTTTAGTCTTCAGAATTTCACTAATTGAATTGTTAATTTGTTGCTTAGATGTTTTTTCATCTCATTTTTGGGGTGGAAAAGTTATCAAGGGATTATGTCCGGAGTATTAAATTAATAATTAAAAATTTTTCTTTACACTAAGAAGAAGAAAAACTTTGCTCATTGCTTTGTGGGCACAAGGAGCTGTGATATCTTTTCCATTTTTTTTTTGAGGAGAGGGTTGGGAAGAAGTTTAATTATATAAGAGAATAGATAAGTTTATTTATGTAGATAATTCAGTTTGTCACTAAACATTCTTCTTAGCAAGGCATCATACATAGGATTTTAGTAATACACTTTTCTTCAGGAGATAACCACTCAACAAGAAAACCTTTATCAAGTTTAAAAATTTGAATTATTTAATAATTGTTTCCAGTGAATCCGAGGGTGCTTAAAAAAAATAATAATAATACAGTTTTTTTTTTACAGAAATACTTTAGAAGATCAGATACCAAGTACTAATCACGAAGATAATTTACACTGATATCATACGATGTTCTATTTTAGTTTATACATAATTGCTAAAGCTATCTCAATTAACCAAATTCTCTCTTTTGAGCAAAAAATGTAAGTTATGTCGATACCGCTCACCTTTTACCAAGATTTACATAGGCATAGTCATACAATGATTGCTCAACGTTCGTTTAGCATACTTTGCTTGTTTATCTAGGTTGTTTTAGCAGATTTCGCTACAGCGAAAATTGTCATTTGGGTGCTGAGTTTCATGAAATTATTATCGACAAATACACTCAGATAATCAACGACCTTACCTAGGAGATGGCGAAAATGAGATCTCTTCATATACCTATTTAAAATTGCCTTTCTATTCTCTAGCAGCCTCAATGTTTCTCTGATTGATACCTTATATATTACCCGGCACAAAATTTCAAATATAATATTTTTAATGGCAAAAATGAAATCAGAATGAGTAAGGGTTTAGATGCGGGCTAAAATGTACAATTCCAAATATCTCAGATATTATTAATTGGGTTGAAGAAATTTTAAAAATTGAATCTTGTAGATAAAATATTGCCTTGGATACTTTTTTATTTAACTGGAATCTGAACTGATTTGTTTGTATTTTTACGTTTTTGATTATTCGCAACCCTGCCTTTCCCCTGTTACAAATGCAATCTCCACATCTGCCTACTATAGAATATCTCTTAAACATCTGATGACGAGATAATGTTTTACGTCATGTTAAATCAGAGTACTTAGGAAGGGAGTAAACAAGTTGATACCTTGTGATGGTTTGGAACTCTGTGACGACTTGGTGGTTGCACAAGAGAAATCCGCTTAGTAAACCTTACGTGGTACTTTTTTTGGCTTTAGAGCGAATTTCCAGGTTTTAAATATAACTGAGTTGCTCATTATTTAATAAAAAGTCCGTCACGGAAACGGGCTGCGTAAACTAAGCAGATTCTAAGCTGGTATAGCATACTTGAGACCTCATCTCACCATATATTCCCTATTACTTTGTAAAAAAGTCTCTTGAAACCAATAATTGACATTTAGGCTTAGAATAAATTGGTTTATGTTGTAACAGCTTATTAATATGACATAAGAAGGAGTGGGCTTTTACTGACTGCTGAAAACGTAAATATCTAATTATCTCTGTTAATAGTCATCATAGAGAAAGTATGTATGCAAAAATATCAATAGGTAATTATATTTGCAGTAAAATTGATTCTATACAATTTTCATTTTCGATTCTACTCATAATAGCAGAGATATTTTGAATTATCAACAATTTCATACTCAAAACCCGCTAGAACTGTAACAGACAAATATATATATATATATATATATAAATTGGGTAGGATCGATGGAAATTTGAAGACATTTTTTGAAAAACGCGTCATGAGCTCAACCTGAATAGCTGATTTCCCTTAAGGGACAGACTCCTTAATTTTATCAGAATGAGTTCATACTTGATATGTAAAACTTAATAATAACTTACCCATTAAACGTTTGTGTCCCCTCATCGTAACTACATCCAAATGTTGAAGTGTATGACTACCATGAGAGAAAATTACATGAAATGTACAAAATAAGTAACTATACTCATAAGTACGTATCAATCTTAGGATAACACAAACGGCAATAAAATAAAACAAACAGTTAAGGAATGGCCAACAAGCAACAGGAGCACACGAAGAGAGAAAGTTGTGCTGACCCGACTAAGCATTGGCCATTCCTTGCTGACTCACGGACACTTAATGACAAACAAGGACACACCGACTTGTAGACATTGTAAAGAAACATTAACTGTACATAACATATTGACTAACTGTCGACGAAGAGACAATTTAGACATTCCACAAGACTTACAGGAACTTTTGACCGTTAACAGTGATTACATAAGACTCCGTCATTAAATATCTAAAAGACATTAATGTATACAATACACTATAGTCTACAATTTCTACACATTACTCTTCACTTCTTTCCTACATTAGCAGGTTGTATAAACTTTAATTTTATTTATTCTTTTTTGGGGGGTTTTCCTATATTTTTTTTTAATTGAGTCTTTTTTTTTGGTTTTCCCTTTTCCTTTTTTTTTTATTTTCTTTCATTATTTTCTCCCTTCTGTAATTACATTTTCATTTATATTATTTTCATCGCCCTGGTTTTTCCATATACAATATCGTTTGCTTCATATAAGACTGGTGAACCGTTTCAAAAATCACCGTAATCCATAGTTCACTCCGTTTATCTTTTTGGCAGTTGGCCTTTTTTGAGCGAAATTGAATAATGAGTAAATCGCCGGCGTTGCGGAACTCTTTTAAATAAATAAATAAAAATAAAAAAGTCCGTCCCACAGGGGCTGCGTAAACTAAGCAGATTTCCCACGTGAAGTTTTACAATAGAGAAATCTGCCTAATAACAACTGAAGTAGTAAGAAACCTCTAAACCTATTCACGAGGGATGAATAGTTATGGAAACGGCCGCCAGAGCTCTCGGCGGAAAGTCCGAACATAGCCGACTCTTGCCGACCACACGCAGAATACAAATGCAAATATCTCGGTTAATATTCAAGATAGGGAATAAATGTATATAACAATATTTATAGTAAATTTAATTTGCAATAAGATTGATTCTGTCCAATTTTCAATCCGACGTATAGTAACGGAGATATTTCGAATTTTCGAAAATCCTCTCCTCTAAACCCCCCCTCCCACTGGTCCGATTTCAGCCGTTAACGAACTTGATCTTTCTTTTTACATAAAACGACCAAATATCGAGTTTGGTAACGATCAAACAAAAATTGCGACCGCTAGAGCGGTAACAGACAAATATATATATATATATATATATATATATATATATATATATATATATATATATATACAGTTTTGAACGGACCTCATTTTCGTCATCTACTAGGTAGGATCGATGGACATTTGAAGAAAAAATTCGAAAATTCCGTCATGAGTACAACCTCAATAGCTGATTTCCCTTGAGGGAAATCTGCTAAAAGTATCTTCTTGCATAGGCTGGATTCAAGACTACTTGGAGTTTAAGTGTGGTTCAGGTCTCACCAGGAAGGGGAATCACTTCCTGGGGAAACTTCCTCAAGTATGTGACTCACATTTAAGTAGGGGAGGAAATACATCAGGAGGAGGTGCTCAAGTTTGCCACAAGTGTCTCAGTCAGTGATATACTTTTCCGAACCTCAGTTTTTAAATGGTTGTTGAAATCTATACTCAATTACTCGTTAGGCTCAAAATGTCATTTTATTTATTTACGATCAGGAGTATTTATTTTACTCCTAATACTGGAATAATCCTTCTTTGTTTGAGGAAGTGATAATTAATTTAGCAGCAAAAACGTTTATCTTAAAATTTATTTTCTAAAACTTTTTCCACTTTTTGATTCCTATTTTTTGAGGGCAATTAAATGTTTTGACCATCATTTCTTAAAAGGAAAACTAAATAAAATCACCAAAAAGGTGAAATTATAAGTTGATAAATTAATAAAAAGGAACAACAATAAATAGACAGATAAGTAAGGGAGTGTGGAGGGATTTTATTTTTCGGCAAGTCCCATGCTTTGTATGTGCATTTTGTTAACTATGTTAATAATTTATAATATAATAAATGATATGTACAAATCTCTGGATTTGGGCTGACTGGTGGAAGTCCATCGTCAACGGAAGGATCAAAAAGGTCAAAACACCTCCACTCTTAATAAAAGAGTGGAGGTGTTTTGACATTTTTGATCCTTCCGTTGATATGTACAAATGTCAACACTTGTAAAATAATAAAATCGAATTATCATAGCTAAATTAAAAACATTGTATTATGAATAATAAGGAAAACTCGGTACCGTTTGTATTACATTTATTTTAATATTATATATAAGCGATTCCTCTCAGCTTACAAATTTTATTTGCTACTTTAAAAAATGAAAGTTAAATGCTTTGTAATTAAAATTTCGGTACTAACAGGTTACGTAGGAAGGTGATTCTTCAATTGACTTCGTATGTTTTGTGTTAGTGTGTATACAAATATCAAATCAGTGTATGACTGCTCAGTACAATTGTCTCATTTACAAGTACTGGAGGCCAAAAGTTTCAGTTGTCGTAAGTAAGAGTTTGTATTTTTGGTTCAGTTGGCAATTGTGTCAGACAAAACTAACGACGGTCTGCCCTTATGCAATTACATTATTTACTTAAAAATATTAAATAACTTACAATAATACATGAACGAGGCATAACCTTTGCATTCAGCCTCTCATTTGTATTAGTACAGACTAGTCCTCTGGCACTTAAGCTAAGTCTGTCAAAAGCTTCATCCGAAGATTAGCTCAGGTAGGCTAAGTTTCAATCTATAAAGCCATTAGCAAATTGCCTATCATTAAACAGGGTATTATAAACCAGCCCCTAAGGGCGCTATGTAATACACAATGGCGCTATGTCGCTACATAAGTAATTTCATGAATATTAAAACATTGTTATAGCGTCAGAAAAGGAATATTTTTCCAATAGGCCTGAGTAGTTTTTTTGGAATAGACGATTCCATAAACCAATGTGTCAATAAAAAAGGATTTTATGTACAAGAATATTCTACAAGGTTCAATTAATTCTGCTCATGTTTAAAATATTATACAGCGTATCTTATACAATAAATTGATTTTCTAATTTTTGCTATCTTTTAAACACGTTGTTTCATCCAACATGTTAACAAACAAACACTTAGGTAAAAGAGGATATATGATTTTAGCAGAAATGAGGTCGAACTCATGTCGCAATTTTCGGAATTTTTCTTCAAATGTCCATCGATCCTACCAAGTAGATGACGAAAATGAGGTCCGATCAAAATTTTATATATATGTCTGTTACTGCTCTAGCGGTCGCAATCATCGCATTGAGTTGAATCGTTACCAAACTCAATATTTAGTCGTTTTATGTAAAAAGAAAGATCAAGTTCATTAATGGCAGAAATTGGATAAGGGGGGGGGGGGAGGGTTTAGAAGGAAAGAGTTTTGAAAATTCAAAATATCTCCGTTACGATACGTCGGATCGAAAAATGTATAGAATTAATCTTATAGCAAATTAAATGTACTATAAATATTGTTATGTACATTTATTATCTATCCTGAATATTAACCGATACAATACTTGGTCTAATCATTCAAAGCTTAAATACCAAATATTGTTTTCAAGAGACTTTTATTATACGAGATACACGCAAATATATTCTGATTACCCCCCCCCCCCCCCCACCTTCTTAAGTTTTTTGACTACTTAAATACGATTGGTTGAGATAAAAATTATTCTGATTCAGTATAAATTACAGTAGTAGACATAAAAAATAGTTTTCAATCACATTAATACGTCATATTCAGATATATTACAGTCATTTTTTTTCTTTCTGGTAAGAAGTTGGCAGAACTGTATGTTTACATTTCAGATGATTTCCGTCGGGAGGTATCTTATCATCGTTTGTATTTATTCACTTAATATTCACGGTGGTGTTGCGTTACCGGTATGTAGATGTATTTATTGTTAAACTTCACGCGGGAAATCTGCTTAATTTACGTAGCCCCTGCTTTATTTTAATAAAATAATAATAAAATTTATTTATTATTATATAATAAATAAATGATTTTTTTGTTGTAAATTCCCAAGATGGAGTAATGTTTGTGTTATAATAAAAAGACATTTCTGGGGAGAGGAAAAGATAATTTTATGATGTTAGTATAGAATGTGTTTTATCCCTGTGAGGTCTTCATTAAAATGAGAATTTCACATAAAAGGGAATATCGTTAAACACTGTTAAATGAATGCATAAAAAGTAATAATTCTCCGATAATTTATTCTCATAGCTTTAGGATGAAAAACTGATTAATTTTAGAAACTTTACACAGTGTGGGAGGCTTGGATCTCTTACCAAAGGGAAGCCTGCTTTTAGTTTTATGTCTTTTTTCCTCCATTTTAATGAGAGATGGGATTAAAAGAGGTTGGGGTTATTTATCGACGGGACCAGATGGTATGAATCACTTTGAAAGTACAGTAAAGTAGTGGCCAGAGTTTTGTTTGCTCGGCGCTTCTTCGAGTTATGGACGCCAGCCGGTTGGCTGTACATAGCCCCCACAATTAAAGGATGAAATTCTTTAAAGATGCCCCCCCCCACTCCAAAGTAAATCTTGCTAAATAGCACAGTGTTTCCTCTTATTTCTTCTCCTTTTACGTTCTGGCTCCTTGGTTTTTTTTTTTTAAACAAACTTTTTTGCCGAATTTATGGTGTACTTTAGTTAGCCTTTCCGCTTAAAAAAAAAAGAAACTAACAGGAAACGCATATGTTTCAATAAAGTGTCTGTTACTCCAGTAGTCACGCCTGATCTATGAGATCGCTGATAGATTTAATATTGTATTGCCAGACACCCTTTGCAAAGGGACTGGTGCCGCGCTTCCTATCTTGCTAGAAGGGGGTGCCGAGCATAGTCAAACTAGTGCAAACCTTCAAGCATTTAACATAGAGTCATCAGATTACGATTGATCTAGATACAGCACAACCTCTCCTGTAAGTATTTGTGTTTATTTTATAATTATTTTCCTTCATTGTAAATCAATCTAAAACAATGTATTAAAACATTAACTAAGTTAATTAAATACTAAATTAACTAAGTAATTAAAACATTTTATAGCAGTAATAATGATAGTAAATTTATTTTGTTAAACTGGAGGGAGATCTGTGAGATACAAAGCGACCACTTTTGTTTTAAATTTATACAAAATTTATTAATTTGCACTTGTGATTTTAAATTTTTAATTTTAATTTGAACCAGAACAAAAATGTCTTCCCCCACATTTTTTTTTTAATCTTCCACTTTCTAACGTTTTTGTGATTATCAAAAATCTCATCGTCGTCAAAATTAAATTTATATTTAAATGTCAAAGAATGGTCGGCCAACAATATTCTATTTTCTATATTATCGACAATTCTACAATGGTGTTTAAATCTTTTCGTTAAGGTTTCCTACAACTTTCCAATATACAATTTGTCACATCCAGAAATTGTATAAACAATGTATTTTGTTTCATTGTCTTTCGGTCCATCTTTTATATGACTGAAACGTTCTTTGATTTTATACTCATACGTCCGTGCAATTGGTCCCATATCCTTAAAGAATTTTTTAATGTGCTTTGCTATTGCTGGATTAAGGCGCTCAGGTTGGCCTTGTGAGTTAAGGCGTTGGTCTTAATCTCGCGTGATAGACCTAGAGTGGCTGGTTCAATTCCCGCCCTGGGCAATAGAAATTTATTTAGTGACGGACTCATTAAATAGATTCCTTAGTTCCGCCCTGGCTAGAAAAATGTGGTAACCTGTATACAACCCGTCCCAATTAGACATAGTAGCATAAAATAGAAGTAAATAAATAAATTTAAATTATTGCTCGATTACACTTCAAGATAACAAGCTTCTTTAGTCCTTTGGTGGTCATGCATTTTTGTGTGTTTTCATACAGAATGTTGCCTTGTTGGTACAAGTAGTTGTTTATAAATATTTCTATATTTTCCTTGCAGTTTGCTTTATCATTCTTCGGTAAAAAGAAAAACTCCTCAATCGACAATTGTTGAAGTCTTCGTTTCTGCGTCCGTCATTTCACCGTGAGATTTATCACTTGGTAAAAATAGAGTCGTGAGTTCGATTTTCCCCTGGGCAACAGGAATATAATATGTGTCGAACTGGTGGGAGGTAAACTATAGATAACCAGTAGCAACTAGCCTTTTAAAAGTGGACGTTAATAAATAAGAAATCTTAAATGTGATGTTATCAGTTGCATAAATAATGAACAAGTCTTTTGAACAACTATGGCAAAAAGGATTCCAGAGATCTTACAAGAGACATTGGGGAATTTGAATAAGTTTTGTTGAGACGCTCCGAGTCAACAT
The DNA here is from genome assembly GCA_019009955.1 of Riptortus pedestris. NCBI lineage: Eukaryota > Metazoa > Arthropoda > Insecta > Hemiptera > Alydidae > Riptortus > Riptortus pedestris. The sequence continues at coordinate 35,308,715 of CM032230.1, read as the reverse complement.
TGTTTGCATTCAAGACTCCATCCATTCGTCAAGTACTAAGCTGAATAAGAAAGCTGATGACCGTTCATTTATTCTTATGAGTTTGGGTTTATTTTCATAATCCTCGAACCTGAGCTCATTCTGTGAGTTATACTCAACCTGAAAAAGAGAAGTATAAGACGAGGACGAAAATGGAACATTGATTTGAAATCATTAAAAAGGAAGTGAGACCACTTTTTCCAACGTAGTCAAACTTCTTTACAGACGAAGAAAGATTATATAAGATCCTTTTTTGAATATTCCAAAAATTGATAAAGATTTAGGTTTTGTAAAGATAATTGACCCTATTGATCGAAAAAGTTGATAATTTTGATTTTGTTCTTTGTCTTTCCTAGTCTTCTCTTTCTTGAAGAAGACTTAAATCATTAAAGTCAATACACATTATGAATATATTAATTTATTTTTACATAAGTGCACAAAACATTAGAACTTAAGTTTAAGTTCTTATTATTGTTATATCTTGTATCACTAGCATTCCCATGTTGTACAATTTTTAAAAATACTTCCCCGCTATTGCCTGAATTGGAGTTGAAAATGTTTTCTATCAGAACAATTCCTGCTTCCTTGTTAGTCTTCACAGGTAGTATAAACAATTGAAAAAATCTTCCAAAACTGAACCGAAATATCTCCAGATGTTTGAAAGAGTCCCAAATAACATCATAACACATTCTCCATTTCTCCAAAAGCAAGGAAACTAAATAACCTATGCCTGAAATTTAAACTTGGTTTAATACAATTTCTAACATAGTAGTTTCATATAAAATAAATAGGAGTGGGACTAATTAAAGGAATGGAAAGAAAAAACATACAAATTATTCTATTAATATTCGAGTTAGAGCAAAATTTATGGAGAATCAATACTATAGTGAATAACTATATTAAAAAATATGGTTATAAAAAATATTTTATTGTAATAAATTCATTTTTCTTCTTCGGTGCATTCCCCCTCTTCATAAATTTGATAAGGAAATAATTAAAACTGTAGAGTAAAACTTATATATCAATAAAAGTTTGAATGAATCTCAATTTAGGCATTTACTTGGTTGGAAGGAGAACACGCAAAGACAATTTTGAATACACAACATGGAGAAAAGGACAACATGGAGAGTTGTTTTGTCTTAAGAGAAATCTGCTAAAACATTAAGCCTACGAATGTTTCAGCACTCTCCTTTCTCAAATCCAGTAAAAGGAAGTAATTAATTTTAAAGTCTTCCGTTAAATAAATCTATATAAAGTGCTAAACTGGAAGTTGGGCATTATTTAACTCTGGGATCTAAATAGGGTGATAAAATCTGAGCTTCAAATCGGTTTAGCAATGGATTACTCAGCGAGCCCGGAAATTTTAAGTAAATTAAAAGGGATGAGGGCCCAATCAATCTCTATTAATTAAAGTTATTACTTCTTCGTTTTATTGATTCCCTGTTTCTCATGTTTATTACTTTTTTATTATTGTATTAATTTTGTATAAATTGAGGTGTATTGAAGCTTGAAATATGAGCTGATAACACTTTTATTTGTAAGAATAAAAATAAAATAAGGCAAGTAGCATTACTGGAATCTTATTCGTAGTATCTGGCTTCTGTCAAGTAACAATGCTACATGTTATTGCCGTGTTATGTTCCAAATAAGATAGCCTAAGTGTTGTCCTTCAATGCTTCACCTAATTTTTCACGTCACCGGACGTTATATTTGGAAATGATCCAGCAACATTACAAAAGAAGAAATGTGCCTAGGTTGTACTCATGACGCGATTTTCGAAATTTTTCTTCAAATGTCCCTCGATCCTACCCAGGAGATGACGAACATGAGGTCCGTTCAAAACTGTGTGTATATATATATATATATATATATATATATATATATATATATATATATATATATATATATATATATATATTTGTCTGTTACCGCTCTAGCGGTCGCAATTTTTTTCTTATCGTTACCAAACTTGATATATAATCGTTTTATACAAAAAGAAAGAAGAAAGACCAAGTTCGTTAACTGCTGAAATCGGAACAGAAAGAGGGGGGGGGTTTAGAGGGGGAGAATTTCTAAAATTCAAAATATCTCTTATTATGTGTTGGATCGAAAATTTGTATAGAATCAATCTATTGCAAATGTAATGTTCTATATATGTTATTATGTATATTTTTTTCATTATCTTGATTATTACCTGAGATATTTGCATTTTTTTAGTTTTCAGTCTTCAGTAAAGCTCCACTCCTACTAATCTCATATTAACAATATTCTTTTATGTTATGAAAGACTTCATTTGAAGCTTAAATATCAAATATTGTTCTCATTGAACTTTTACGTTTTGTGATAAATGCAAATCCGTGTCACACGTGGGAAATCTACTTAGTTAATGCAGTCCCTGTGTGACGGAATTTTTCTTAACTAAATTAGACGTAACTGTCATGTAATTTCTGGCAACGGTTAACCTAAAGAAATTACTTTCGGAGTTCAGTGATTTCAAGTTCAATGATGTTCTTTTCTATTGTCAAATGCGCCGGATGAGACAGATGGTTGAGTACATATGGAAAGTACTTTTGAAGAGAGAGCATAGTTTCAAAGCCAATGGAACGTTTTATGTAGTTAACAATATTACGAATCCTTGCATAACCATGTAACTACTTTATAATCCATGTTGTTATCTGTTCACAACGTCAAACGTAATATTGATTGATGTCCTTGCAAAATCCCCCCAGAAGACCCTAACCCACGATGTGCTGGTTTTTTCTCTACAGTAGATGCCTTTCCAGTTCAAACATCAATCATAGTAATAGTATTTCTGGAAACAATTATCCTGACTGAATTGCTTAATTGCTTGTGCTCGTTTCTTCAAATGGCACTAATGTCGTAACACAATATCAGACGTAACTCAAATATCTGCTAGCTTAAAACCAGATACGAAAACATGCTCCAGCAGTTTCCATTGCTTGAATTAACTTAATACCTAGTTTACGTAATATTAATAAACTTTCTTATGCGATTATGCACCTGAAGAATGCGGACGAAATAGGTTATCTGTTTTGAGGGTTCTCCTTAGATTTCATTACATTTGTTGTAATTTGATTGAGACCTGCCAAATTCATAAGAGGGCTTGGCTCTGTGGTTTCCTTTACCCTTCAGTCCTTCAGAAGATTTTTCTACAGACGATATAGCAGAAACTGCAGCAGAAGTGCTGTTCTTCATGTTCTTAAATTTTCCGGAATAGGTTAGGCGGAAAATTGATCTGCTACTTATAACGTCATCACCAGGTTGGAAATCAGTTTAGTTTACACTACTGCTTGTGGACTCTTTTTCCAGCGCGTAGAGAAACCCCCTAATAGATATCGTTAACCGCAAAAAAGAATTTGCTCATTGCAAAACATTTGAAACCCACTAAAAGGGAGTAGCTACGGTTTTTATTTTCCAATAGTGAGCCGCCTCATAACGGGGACAGCGGAACTTTGTTGTTGCTTTTTTTTTTCAATTGGAATTGTTTGTAGTAGGAATTTCACTATGAAATTGTTGTTGAATGCCTCAAGAGGACAGAAGAGGGGAATTCAGTGTCCCGTATATATCGAGCTGGGCGTCAATCGAGATATATATTGAGGTTTTCAGCGGGCCAATTCCTCCTCTACAGACTGGAATTCGTTTGTTTCCGTCCAAGTAGACTCGCTCCCACAGGCTACCTATAAATCTTACATTCCCCAATTCACCCGTATTTATTTTCCCCTCTTTTATTGCTTCTATTTATCAGTGGTCGAGCTACTATTTGCTCTCATTCGTGATAAGACAATCTGTCTATAGTCTAGTCAGAAGGTAATTGGTCAATGTCGTGACAAAGGGATTGAATCTAGCAAACGGTAGAAAAGAGCTAAATAACATTCTGTTAAGAAGAAGTTAGATATTAGATCAGAAAATCGAACAGCAATTTTGATCCCGAACTCCATTTAAGCCTTTTTCAAAGCAAGACAATTTCCACCGATGGTTTTGGAGTATCTCTGCCGTTCACTATTCTTTGGGAAAAAATCAAATGAGTCATTTCTTTAAAAGGCCATTCTTTAAGACTACAACACAGACAGGACTAGTGCCACCAAATTGTAATATTTGAGTGGAAAGAAATCGGATGTCGTAGAAGAGTCGTAATTACTGTGGATCATAATAGTTCTCCCCGTTTGTCAAACATAAGTACTTTGTCAAGCCCCACAATTAGTTCATAGATCCCTCACATCAACGTGGCACTTAGCCACCTCAACAAGAATCATAGAGTATTAGTCTTTTGAAATGTAACATCCATACCTGCCTTACGTATCTGAGCTCTCCATTTTTTCGATATGGGTACAAAATTGAGAATAGTTCAACATCCATCTTTAATTTATCCTGCAAAACACTTGTGTGAAAGAAATATTCCAGAACTCGCTTCCCCCTCCCCCCTTTTGTAATAATTATTACCCCTTCTATATTAAGTTCGTTACTCCGGCATTTATCAGCAACGGGTATGACACGATTAATATAATATTTATAAGTCGTAGGCTTTACTTTTAAGTAATGGCATTATTTTAATGAACCGTACTATGGGCTTGCCTTGTATAATATTTTTTTAAATTTTAATTATCTTAACAACTTTTTTTAATATTTCATTGACATGACAACCTAAGGAAAATCATTTCACCACCACAAATAAAAGAGTACTTCAAAGATATCTCAGTAATTTATAGATTAAGCAACAACCAGAGAAATACCTCGATTTTCTTTGTTAACTCATTTAATCATAAATCCTTGGCGAGACGAAGGTGAAGATAGTTTAAGTGAATGTATGTTGGCACAAATTATATAAAACTACTGAAGAAGCTACATTAAAAGTTAGCCAGTATATAACCCGTCCCAATTAGCCTTAATTGCAAAAAGTGGATGTTAATAAATAATTAATTGAAAAACATCTGGAGTGTAAAGCGGTCCTCTACGAGGCTGTAACTACTGACTGTATTTAAAGTCACACTTTTCTATCTAAAGCTTTTCAAGGATGAAGAAAAATAAATTGGTTACTCAACAGAGAAAAGAAACGAATTATCTAATGTCAAAAATACCCGTATCTTACAAAAACCTCTCATATACTTTTACTATTATATATCTACGCAAGGTGACTATCCCAGCACATTAAATGATGTTATTTGTCAATGGTGAGCACTGGTTAACAATTGAAAGGGCCATATAATGATCAGGCGAGGATAAATGTTTTATATTGCAAATGAGAACTCTTTAAAAATAGAAAAAAATGTTTCCAAAAGAGAAAAATATAATAATAAAAGACTAAAATAAATTATGTGCCAGTGAAATGAGGTGAGAAAACGATTTTGAATTAAACTATTAAGATATGGGTAGCCATACAGCCATTTTAAACCAAGATCAGTTTCCTATAAGGCCTTTTTTATTACTGTTAAAATAGATATAAGTGTTTTATTTTAATTGCTGTATTGCTCATTTATTTTGTTTAAGGTATAATTATTTTATAGTAATAGCTGTTTATTTTTAACAGTTGAAATGAAATAATGAGACTACGTTAGCCCCTATGTATCAAATTGAATTATATTATCCTTTGATAGAAAATAGTCTCTTTTATCATACAAGTTTACTTTATTCAGGCCCGATTCCGGGTATTAATATCACCGTCCGGAGTTCATTCGAAAGTTATCCGATGTGGACCAGCAGAAAGTAGAATGTTCTATTATTATTTTTTTGGTGTGGACGTTTACCCCTTGTAGGAATTAGATGAAACACATAAATTTTATTTTTGAATGAATTTTTCCAAAATACCAGCCACATATCTTTGCCAAATAATAGAATTTTGCATAAGTTCCACTAAGTGTCAGTTGACCTCTTCAGAGACATATGTTATCGTTTATCATTCAATAGTGAAACAATAAGTTCATAAGATAACCCGAGTAGATAGATATATAGATAGATTTATATTGGCTTATGTTTTACTAGATGTTGCCAAGAGTCTGGCCCATTTCTGTTAGTACTGTTGTTAAAATAATATAACTCATTAAAAAATGTGTAAATAACTAATATTTTCTAAAGTACAAAATCACAGGATTTTCATTGGTTTGTAATATAATATTAATATTAATCTAAATATTTATAGTACTTAATTCAATAAATCATAATTTAATGCAAATGTAAATTAAATATACATATATACACATACATATACATAATAAATATATATATATATTGTCTAAATAAAGATTACCTCTCTGATATATCAAATTAACATAATTCTTCTTTATGATTTATTACAAACAATATAGTAATAAGTGTTATTGAATACAATAATTAATGTGCTGGTTATTGATGTTTAAGCACCCCCATAAAAATAATACAATTCTTTCTTTAATACTGTTAACTTTATATATAACTAAATTATTTATTATCTTAACATTAAGTATCTTTGGAAATACATTAATATTATTGCAAATTATTTTTAATGTTGGTAATTGGTTAGCCTGTTGGTGTGGAAAATGCTTTGATGAATGGGTTGTTACGGCCGTCCAGGTTGTCCGAAGGTTGATCGTTCGAGTAATGTTCCATGACAAGATATTACTACCGTCTCCATGCCAAGTCTTATCCAGAGGATCATCCAGCTGCTCTGTATGCTATGTTGGTATTACTTTATTTGGTGGACTACAGGAATTCCTGCCTTCCAGAGAAGAAGACCGAGGTTTAAAGGAAAATCCTTGGAGTGCTGTTTTTGTCTTGCCTGAAACCATCTTCTGGGGTGACGTCATATGCTTCCTTTTAATAGGCGTTCGTGGATCTGCTGTCATCACCAACGGTCCACCATCCACTGTTGTAGATCCTTCCTCGGTAGATTTTCTTCTTTCCGCAAGATTCTTGACTTGTGTAGCTGTTCCAGTGAGTATAGCCTACCGTTTAACAACAGCTTATCCCTTCTTAGACTAGCTCGGAATTGTTTAGGTATAGAATGAAATAATGAGACTACGTTAGCCCCTATGTATCAAATTGAATTATATTATCCTTTGATAGAAAATAGTCTCTTTTATCATACAAGTTTACTTTATTCAGGCCCGATTCCGGGTATTAATATCACCGTCCGGAGTTCATTCGAAAGTTATCCGATGTGGACCAGCAGAAAGTAGAATGTTCTATTATTATTTTTTTGGTGTGGACGTTTACCCCTTGTATTATTATTATTATTTATTAACGTCCACTTTTTGTAACTTAGGCTAATCGGGACGGGTTATCTACAGGTTACCACCCTTTTCTAGCCAGGGTGGGATTTTAGGACGTTATTTAATGAATTTCGTCACTAAATAATTCCCTTTGCCCAGGCAAGAATCGAACTGGGCACTCTAGGTTTATCATGTGAGATAAAGGTCAACGCTGAGCCCCCTTACCCCTTGTAGGAATTAGATGAAACACATAAATTTTATTTTTGAATGAATTTTTCCAAAATACCAGCCACATATCTTTGCCAAATAATAGAATTTTGCATAAGTTCCACTAAGTGTCAGTTGACCTCTTCAGAGACATGTTATCGTTTATCATTCAATAGTGAAACAATAAGTTCATAAGATAACCCGAGTATGATATTGCAAAGTTGCCAGAGTTACAGTTAGCAGTTTCTTTAAAACCGTCGGTATCATTTTTAATGATGCAAATATATAAATTCCTCTTTCTGGGTCAGAATTGAACCACTCACGCATCTTTTTAAACTTTTTCAAATAAATTGATTTTTTGTGTTCAACGATGTTTTTACATAATCTAGTTTTGGGCATTACACATAGAATCCGTCATAATTCATTCTTTGTACCATTTGGTAATTAAGAAATATATGATCTTTCAGTAGCACTGGTGTAAATATTATTTTCGAATATTATAAATTATGATAATACAAATGTTATGAAAACAGAAAGGATTACAGAGCGATGGGATATGAATATTCGTCCATAGATGTTGAATTCAGTTTCTTTAGGCAGCTATATTGATAATTATGGAGAAAAACACCTCATACTTAAAACAACAGCAATTAAAAATCAGTATAACTGTTTAAAGTCTCTGTTTATCTTACATTCTGAACTCCCCTTGGGATGTTATTGCATCATTAAATATCGTTCGTTTGGTATGAATAATTTATTTCTTCATGTATAATTCCTTTCAACATCCAACGCATTTGTCATCCTGCCTTGCGCAGAATAAACACTCGTTATGGCGAGTATTAGCCCTTCTTGGAGGTTGTTGTTCGAATCGATATTTGTAATGGACTGGAATTTATGCTGTTACCGCCTGTGATCCTTGCCAAATTAAATTGTTCTCTCTCAGGCACGAAGACAAGTCTCTATAATCCAGATTTAATCAAGTCCTCCTTGTTCCAAACCCATCTGGGACCAAATTCAGAGTAGGCAGATCGAATGGAAAAGCACAGGAAACGGAAGGCTGTGACTACTTACTGATAACTTCTACAATATCAAGTATTCTCTGAGGAATTTTATTTATATATTTACTTTATTAACTCCAAAAAAATATATAATATAAGTCCCTCTATAAAAGAATTTCACATTTCCCACTAGGAATTTTAAACTAAACGTTCCTCAGACATTTAAATTTTCTCATGATCCATTTTCTCTCCCTCCCTTCTTCCCTGTCTCTTTCTCTCTCTCTCTCTCT
>CM032230.1:35220000-35295000 GCA_019009955.1 Riptortus pedestris | reverse complement strand
GCATCAAGAGACAACAAAAGTCCGTCACGCAGGGGCTGCGTAAACTAAGCAGATTTCCCACGTGCAGTTTTACAATAGAGATATCTGCCTACTAATAACATTAGTAGTGAGGAATCTCTAAACCTATTCACGAGGGACGAACAGTTATGGAAGCGGCCCCACTAGCTCTCGGCGGAAAGTCCCGAACATAGCCGACTCTTCCCGACCCGACACACAATACAAATGCAAATATCTCGGTTAATATTCAAGGTAGAGAATAAGTGTATAGAACAACATTTATAGTAAATTTACCTTGCAATAAGATTGATTCAATACAATTGTTTGATCCGACGTATGGTATCGGAGATATTTCGAAAATCCCCCCTCTAACCCCCCCCCCTCTCTCCCACTGGTCCGATTTCAGCCGTTAACGAACTTGATCTGTCTTTTTGCATAAAACGTTTAAATATCGAATTTGGTAACAATCAAACAAAAATTGCGACCGCTAGAGCGTTAATAGGCAAATATATATATATATATATATATATATATATATATATATATATATATAAAACGGACCTCATTTTCGTCATCTCCTGGGTAGGATCGATGGACATTTGAAGAATTTTTTTGAAAATCGTGTCATGAGTACGATCTCAATAGCTGATTTCCCTTAAGGGAAATCTGCTAAAATGACATATTATTTGCTCCAAGGCCAAGGTCAGTCCTACGACCTAATGTATAGCTTTCTCCCAAGAGCCTAACTCGCTAAAATAAATGGAACGGTTTTTACCTCATTTTAAATTAGTTTAAATTCCCTAAAAATTAAGACTTGGCCTAAGAATTTTACAAGCATTTTCATTAAGAAAAAAAAAGTTAGACACAGTGTTCAAACATTATGTTGGGCAAGTTTCCAACCATAGACAGCAGGGTCGTAAAGTTTTATGTTGCCTGGGACATCCCGAGCCGTAGGTCCATCAGAAGGTAACAGTTGATTGGTGCCAAAACCAGTTACTGGGCATCTACACGCACACTTTCATTAAGGGGGAAATTTTAGAGTTCCCTAGTAACACCGGCCCACACTCGAATTCTGCTGTGACGACTAATTGAGTCATAGGTGTTGGGTTCAGTTTGTAGTGAAGACTGTTCGAGCTGCCATCTCTAGTTCAGGTTCAGACTAGAAATCTAGTTTGATTAACTACTCCCTGATTACTAATCCTGGTAAACTATTAGTATCTAATTTTGTCTATTAACAAGCTCTTTTGCAGTTAAACTTACAGAGCACTAGTTCTTGTATTCAGTGGGTGAACGTTTTTAAGAATAAAATAAAGTATATCTTTTTTTTTGCTGAGATGAAGTTAATTCTTTTGCGGTCGTCTTATTCTAGATTAAATTGCCGATACTATAACGTTTAAAACACACAAAATAAAAAAAATAGAAAAATGGAAATTAGTTTTTTTTTAAAAACAATGTCAATTCACCTATGTCTTTTAACGCAAAGAATACTTTCAGCACAGCCCCATCACCACGAAAACTGGGCTAAGAAAACATTTTTCAAGAACTGTGCATATATGTTTATAAATTTAACCATTAGGCAGAATTTTGGCACCGCTTTTGAACAGGGGTGAGTTGTACAATATCAAGAAAATCACCTCAATAGTTCATATTTTATCATATACTGTGCACAATAGTCAACCACACAAGACAAGAATAGTAAAATTAATGTAAATGTATCAATTTTTTTCTTCAAATGATATCATTTTATTAAATATGTTCGCTTGATACTTGTTTGCTGCCCCTACAGAAGGCAAATCTATAATTTGACGGATTTTACAATTGGTCTCTTGAGGTGCTGGTCTTTCTTTCTTGTGGTTCATGGCAGCTCCGAAAAGATCTTTTTTTATAATAGGATTCTGGAGGTGACTGTTATTGCTTCTTGTTGTTCATGGCAGCTTTGAAAGAATCTTTATTTTGAAATAGGTTTCTGAAGGTGGCAGTCATTGTTTTAGCAGATTTCCCTTAAGGGAAATTAGCTATTGAGGTTGTACTGAAATTTTCTTTAAATGTCCATCGATCCTACCTAGGAGATGACGAAAATGAGGTCCGTTCAAAACTGTATATATATATTTGTCTGTTACCGCTCTAGCGGTCGCAATTATTGTTTAATCGTTACCAAAATCGACATTTAGTCGTTTTATGTAAAAAGAAAGATCAAGTTCGTTAACGGATGAAATCGGGCCAGGGGGAGGGGGGTTTAGAGGGGAGGATTTTCGAAAATTCGGAATATCTCCGTTATTATGCATCGGATCGAAAAATTGTATATAACCAATCTTATTGCAAAGTAAATTTACTATAAATATTGTTATTTACGTTTATTCTCTATCTTGAATATTAACCGAGATATTTGCATTTTTCAGTTTTCAGCAAACCGCCACTTCTACTCATGTTACGTAAACAATACTCTGCTACATAATAAATCACATTATTGGAAGTTTAAAAACCAAAAATTGTATTCAAGAGACCTTTATTATACGAGATACATGCAAATATGCCCTGGTGACTCCCCCCCCCCCATCTTAAAGTTTTGGACTACTAAAATGTTATTGATTGAGATTATTATAAAAATTATTCTGACTCATTATAAATTACACTAGTAGGTATAGTAAATAGTTCTCAATAAAATTAATGTGTTATATTCTGATATATTTCAGTAATTGTTTTTCTTTCCGGTGTGAGGCAGGCCGACCCGTTTGTTTACATTTCTAACCTAACGCTTTCTGTCGGCAGGTTATTGAAATTGGATGAAACATTTATTTCCGTTTGTATTTATTCACGGTGTTGTTGTGTTAGCAGTATGTATATTTATCTATTACTATACTTCACGAGGGAAATCTGCTTAGTTTACGCAGCCCCTGTGTGACGGACTTTTTTTGCGATTCATGACACCTCCGAAAGGATCTTTATGTTATAATAGGTTCCTCGAGTTGGCAGTCATTGTTACTTACGGTTTGTGGCAGCTACAAAGTATTTTTTTTTTTTACAATTCAGGTGGTCTACTTTGTTTTTTGTGGTTCATGGCAGCTCAGAGGGGATCTCCGTTTCACAATTTTTTTCTGAAGATGGCTGTTTAGTTTTTTGCAGTTTGTGGCAGCTCCAAAAGGATTTTTATTTTATAATCGGCTTCTTTAGGAGGTGCGCTTTCAATGTTCTTTGAGGCCCGTAGCAGCTGAGAAATGAGCTTTACTCGTATTATACAGTCTTTGGAGCTGCATGAACCGCAAGAAACAAGCTCCAAGAAGATTCGCCGAGAAATGTAGTGAATTTCATTAAACCGACAATATTATTACATTATTAAGATCCACGATTTCTGGTTTCTTATTTGTTTAGTAAGCATTATTTAATCTATAATGAATCTAAAACGTATTGTAGAGGGAAACTGTAGGGCCTACTGTGCACATCCAGACTAATTCGTTCCTCTACTTCTCAGCTTCCAGAGAAGTTATAATGAAAAGCTTTAAAATCGAAATGTTTTCCATTCTTTTACTTTTATCGTTTCAGGTGTCTGACATTTTACTTCATGATATCCAAACGCTGTTTTCTTATTGAATATGCTGAAGGTCCAGTTAATTTTACTGATTATTTGTTCAATTAATAATTCTTTTGAAATTTCTATGTACTCTTTTACATTCGTTAGGGATATAAAAGTTCCCAAAATGCCCAGCGGAAAATTAAAAAACATTAAGAAACATAATGAAAGCTTTTTAATGTAATTGATCCTTAAGATTTTCTAAGGACCTACTTAAGAAGAAGATGTAAAATGTGCTTATGTATTGAATGGACTTACTACTTGTTCACCATTCTTTCTGTATTTTTTAAGAGAATTTTTCCTCTTTAAAATTTCTTTTCAAAGGAATAAAAAGGGACTTTTCCGTTGAAAGAGAGGCATCCCTTTTGTGGTTATTATTGGCCTTAATTCAATGGAATAAGGAAGGGAGGGAGAGAGAGGGAAAGAGCGAGTGAGGGGGAGGGGTGACGAAGGGCGATCTTTGGGGCGGATCAAAGGAGGTCGCCGCTGCCCTTCTCGGCACGACAAAAAGCCCGCTTATGATCAAGATCGATTTGTACTAAGGGACTCTTCTCTATTTGTCCCTTCAACTCGCTACCGCTCCTGCTCCCGCACTCTCTCACTCTCTCTCTCTCTCTCTCTCTCTCTCTCTCACTCTCTCTCTCTCTCTCTCTCTCACTCTCTCTCACACTCTCTCACTCTCCCTCTTACTCGCTTTCTCTCACTCTCTCTCTCACACTCTCTCACTCTCCCTCTTACTCGCTTTCTCTCACTCTCTCTCACTCTCTCTCACACTCTCGCTCTCTCACTCTCTCTCTCACTCTCTCCTCCCTCTCTCTCCCTCCCTCTCTCCCTCCTCTCACACTCTCTCTCCCTCTCACTCTCTCCCCTCCTCTCTCTCTCTCCCTCTCTCTCTCCCTCTCTCTTCCCTCCCTCTCTCCCTCTCCCGCCCTCTCTCCCCTCCTTCTCTCACTCCCTCTCCCTCTCTCACTCTCTCTCTCACTCTCTCTGTCTCTTCTTCCCTCTCACTCCCTCTCCCTCTCTCTCTCTCTCTCTCACCCTCTCTCACTCTCTCTCTTCCCTCTCTCACTCTCTCTCTCACTCTCTCTCTCTCGCTCTATCCATCTCTCCCTCTCTCTCTCTCTCCCTCTTTCTCTCTCCCTCTCTCTCTCTCCCTCTCTCTTCCCCACTCTCTCACTCTCTCTCCCTCTCTCACTCTCTCCTCTCTCCTCCCTTTCTCCCTCCTCTCTCTCCCTCCCTCTCTCTACCTCTCTCACTCTCTCTCCCCTCTCTCCACTCTCTCTCCTCACTCTATCTCTCCCTCTCTCACTCTCTCTCCCTATCTCTCTCCCTATCTCCCTCCCTCTCACTCTCTCTCCCGCTCTCCCTCTCTCCCTCTCTCCCTCTCTCTCCCTCTCTCTCTTTCCCTCTCCCATCACTCCCTCTTTCCCTCTCCCATCACTCCCTCTTTCCCTCCCTCTTCTCCCTCCCTCTCTCTTCTCCCTCTCTCACTCTCTCTCCCTCTCTCACTCTCCCTCCCTCTCTCTCCCTCCCTCTCTCTCTCTCTCTCTCGCTCTCTCTCTCTCTCTCTCTCTCGCTCTCTCACTCTCTCTCTCCCTCTCTCACTCTCTCCCTCTCTCACTCTCTCTCCCTCTCTCTCTCTCTCTTTCCCTCTCTCACTCTCTCTTTCCCTCTCTCACTCTCTCCCTCCCTCTCCCTCTCTCACTCTCTCTCTCTCTCTCACTCTCTCTCTCTCTCACTCACTCTCTCTCTCACTCTCCCTACCTATCTCTTTCAAACTCCCTCTCTCTCTCTCTTTCACTCCCTCTCTCTCTCTCTCTCTCTCTCTCTCTCTCTCTCTCTCTCTCTCTCTCTCGCTCTCTCGCGCTGTCTCTCTCCCTCTCACTTTCTCCCTCTCTCAATCTCTCCTCTCTCTCTCTTTTCCCTCTCTCACTCTCTCTCTCTCTCACTCTCTCCCTCTCTCTCCTCTTCTCTCTCTCTCTCTCTCTCTCTCTCTCTCTCTCTCTCTCACTCTCTCTCTCTCCATACTGGCTGGAAGTACATTTTGGAACAACAATGGTACAAGCCATCCGTAAATTGTCTACATGAACTTAAGACACTGAAGGAATTTATAGCTTTTTAATTCGATGTTCCATTTTTTGCAGGCTTTCTTTTCTATTTGTTTGTTATTTTGTTTTTCCATTTATATGTAAATAAACGAAAAAATGCATATGACATAGTGGCACGTCTTAGTGAAAGATTTTACGCAAATTATAAAAAGAGGATTCCCCGGTTGACAGGTTAACAGTGTGTACATCCATACTAGAATTGCCTGGTTAACAGACACTGATTGCCATATAGGTGTCGTTTAGCTTTATAATTACATGTTTTGAACTAGTGCTGCAATAAGGGACAACAATACTCGCCCAGCATCATAAGTTAAATGAGTAACTATTTTTATTTAGTACTAATTGGTTAATGCTAACCTAATAATTCAGGTGTTACATCAAGCTGACCACTGGACCCTCTCACCATTGTTATCGAGTTTAGTACCATCTATGTACGTAAGTATATATTGTGGAAGTTAGAGAGTCAACTGAAAATTAACTACTATTAGGGTCAGTGGATATTTTAAATAAATTGTCAAAATCGCTTCATTAGTAATATAACCTTTAAAACAGAATTTGCTCAAAAGGAAATCCGCTAAAAGCCGTTATCAGATCAATGAATTTCACAAAAGTATTTACAATTCTTTCTCCCAGTTTATAATGAAAATCGGAAATAGTAGAAATAAGTACGTCTGGAAAAATAAATTCGGGAAGAGGAGACATTAACAGTTGAAATCAAACGGATGTGAAGGTCGTAGACGGTTTTATGAGCCATAAATCCTTTTATGGCTGTAAATATCCATATATGTCCCAAACCAACCCTTTCCCAATATGTCAAGCGAGACCTTAAAAACTTTTCTCTCATGCAAATAGAAGACGAATAGCTCATCTATGATTACATATATATATATATCTGCCAAGCTGGATAAACATTACAAATCTAACTCAACAACCAACGTAGGATCAAAGCTTCCGTATGCATTAATTGGGAAAATAGTCAGTTCTGTGCAATCGCGTCCGTATTGTGGTAAATTTACAAACCAAAGATAGCTTCAAACAAATAGCCAGGTACTCAATTTCTTGCTGGCCAGTGGGAGTCGACAAGAGAAAAATTTCAAATTCTGATCATCGTACATCTAAATAAAACTTTGTGTTCGAACTTAGATCTCGTAACAAAGCCAATTTACCTTTGGACCACCACCTCTACTTCAAAAAAATAGTCCCATCACGCAGGCGCTGTGAAAACTAAGCAGATCTGACACGTGCGTTGCGTATTTGCATTTACCTCAAAACGTAAAAGTCCAATGAGAACAATAACATAATAGCATATTGTTAATATGAGATGAGTAGGAGTGGGGGGTTTACTAGAAGCCAAAAACTAAAAAATGCAAATATCTCGGTCAATAATCATGATATTGAAACAAACGTAGATAACATTTATAGAAACATTACTTCTGCGATAAGATTGGTTCTAAACAATCTTTTTATCCGACCCATAATAAAGGAGATATTAAGAAATTTCGAAATACCCATAGTGACGAAACGAATGTTACAGAACAGAATGTCATTTGGATTCATATGTACACTAGCGGACCCGGCAGACGTTGTCCTGCATGATATTTCAAGCGATTAGGATATTAAATTTAATAATATTATGTTTAAAACAACAGCTACCTTTAATAACACAAAAACAACATTTTTTATGTGGACGCTTGCCTAAAAACAAATAGAAAATAAAATAAGGTAAATTTTTTATTCAGGTAACCCTTATAACCTCCACTCCCTTTCGAGCCTAAAAAAATTAATATAGTTTATAATCATGGAAGAATAAATGCTAATTCACATACAGAGATATGTTAAATTCGGTTCAATCGTTAGTGCCCAATAAACTCCCACTTTAATTTGTTAGTGTATATATCGTTTATACTTTGTTATACGACAATGGTGAATATAACAAAATTTTCTCTAAATAGCAAAATAAACAACTTTTATCCTGTGCATATTTGCCGAAAAACACCTATAGTAAAGGAAATATCGATATTTCTAATTTTAGGCCTCCCTTACGACTCCCACTCCTTCTCGATTTGCCGGGGTGATTTGTGACACTAAACAATCCAGGGCGTTACCTAAACGCGTACCAAAAAATCATTCAAATCGGTCAAGCTGTTTAGGAGGAGTTCAGTGACACGTACAGTAGAATTATATCTATATCTATCTATCTATCTCTCTCTCTCTCTCTCTCTCTCTCTATATATATATATATATATATATATATATATATATATATATATATTTCATCCAAGCTAGATTAACATAAACATTAAAAATCTAACTCGTGCTTGATTTTCGTACTTAATACACTTTCACATATTCTATTCTTCTCGTAGTAAGTACCCTACGTAAACGAAACATGAATTAAAGTTAATTAAATGACCACAATATGTTCATGGATATATTAGATCAATATGAATGTAAAATGAGCAGGAGTGGGGGTTACTTGCGTTGGGCTAGATAGAGGAAAAGCAGAACAGATGTTTAAATAAAATATGTGATTACTGTGATTTTTCCCTCAAATATCCATTGATCCCCATATAAAAAATGACAAAATGAGGTCCATTCATAATTTTATATATATATATATATAAATTTTATATATGAATATATTGAGGTGACGCAAGTAGGAAATCTGCTTAGGTAACACAGCCCCTACGTGACGGACTTTTATTGAGGTCGTACTCATGACGGGAGTTACGAAAAATTTCTTCAAATTTCCATCGATCCTACTCAGGAGAACACGAAAATGAGGTCCGTTCAAAATTTTTATATATATATATATCTATATATATATATATATATATATATATATATATATATATATATATGTGTCTGTTACCGCACTAGCGGTCGCAATTTTTGTTTGATCGTTACCAAACTCGGAATTTAATCGTTTTATGTAAAAAGGAAGATCAAGTTTGTTAATGGCTGAAATCGGACCAGTGGGAGGGGGGGTTTAGAGGGGGGATTTTCGGAAAATTCAAAATATCTCTGTTATTATGCGTCGGATCGAAAAATTGTATAGAATCTATCTTATTGCAAATTAAATTTACTATAACTATTTATTATTATTTATTCTGTATCTTGAATATTAACCGAGATATTTGCATTTGTATTCTGCATTGGTCGGCAGGAGTGAGCTGTTTGTTACTTTCCGAAGATAGGACTGGCGGCCGTTTTCGTAACTATTCGTCCCTCGTGTATAAGTTTAGTGATCCCTTACTACTTACTACACTTTTTTTTGGGCAGATTTATCTTTTGTAAAACTTCACGTGGGAAATCTGCTTAGTTTACGCAGCCCCTGCGTGACGGACATTTTATATAGAAATAGAGTATATGCGGTGAGATAGATCAAAAGTATGTTATACCAGCACGTGGGAAATCTGATTAGTTCCCAGTCCCTGTATGACGGACGTTTTATTTAAAGTTTTCTTGATATTTAGATATCATTGATCTATTTATGATAGATATTACAAATTCCAGATTTTGAGTTTAATTGAAGATGAGCTACTCACTGCTATGGCGGTTCCTTCCCACTCGGCATATTACCTGCAAACATAGATAACAGTTAGAACTCAGTATTCACTATATGATGAAATCGATTTATATCCAATGCATAGATAGTAGTGATACATTCAATTTATGCCGTTCTCTTTGATGTACACAACTCAATAGCTCGGGATTTAACATCAAAGGGACTGCATGTGCATGACACTTGCATAACTTCACAGCTCTCGTATGCCTGTCCTAACGCATTCACACGATATGTGGTTACTCCCTGATATTTTATTAGCAAATCAACTAGAATGGGGAATCAACTATTCCGATTGTTCTCTTGGAGTGATTCTCGCAAAAATCTTCAAATGCCCAACAATTGTACATAGTAGATGAAAATAACGAGATTTTTTTATACGTCCTTGTTGACGCTCCAGTGATCAGTGAGTGGTATTTTTAGAAGATTCCCTTAAGGGAAATCAGCTATTGAGGTCGTACTAATGACGCGATTTTCGAAAAAGTTCTTAAAATTTCCATCAATCCTACCCAGGAGATGACGAAAATGAGATCCATTCAAAATGATATATATATATATATATATACATACATATATATTTATATTTGTCTGTTAAAGCTCTAGCTGTCGTAATTTTGTTTGTTCGTTGTTGTTTAATAGTTACCAAACTCGGTATTTAATTGTTTTATGTCAAAAGAGAGATCACGTGTGTTCGGACCAGTTGAAGGGGGGGGGGTTAAGAAAGGGGATTTTCGAAAACTCGAAATATCTCCGTTACTATAAAATTAAATTTACTATAAATATTGTTATTTACATTTATTCTCTATATTGAATATTAACCGAGATGTTTGCATTTTAATGAAGTGTGTGTAGTAACGGAGACCGACGGTGATGTCGGTTCTATTCGTGAGTTTCCACCGAAAGCTAGTTCGGCCCTTTCCGTAACTGTTCGGCTCTCGTGAAATTGGTTTAGATACTCATTACTACTACTGTTACTTGTATGCAGATTTCTCTATTGTAAAATTTCACTTGGGGAATCTGCTTAGTTTAAGCAGCCCCTTCGTGACGGACTTTTATTTTTATACGTCCCTTTTGACGCTCTAGTGATGGTATTTTTTTAAACAGCGAATTAAGTTTATCATGGAATTGTGAGAATTAAATGTTATTTACTTTAAAGTATCAATCCGGTTAGTTATCGTTGGCTGGTGAACTTCGATAAAATAAAATAATGATAATTAAAAGATAGAGGTAAAATGAAAACTACTAATTACATATTAACCATAATCTGTCTCATAATGAACCACTTCGAAGCTAAAATTCCAAATATTGTTTTCAACTAATTATTAAGAGATGAGATATTCGTTGTTTGATGACTTCATAAAATAAGATTTTTACGTTCTTGACTCGAAAATGTTCATTTGAACATCAAGCTCCATTTAACCGTTTGACTCAACACTAAAGATCATATTAAAAGTAATGGCTTAAATCGGCCTTATATGGTTAAGAGGGGAGATTAATTAAAATGTCCAAATATCTACATTATTAAGAGTCGTATCGAAAAATGTTAAAGAATCAATCTTGTTAAACAATTGATGCTCAAAAATCTTTGTTCTTTATAATTTTTCATATCTCAATCATTAAGCGATTTATGAGTAGTTTCGCGTTTTCAACCTTCACGAACTTCCACTTCTACTCTTCGGGTTTTTACTAAGATTGTGGGTTTGTACTATATTGTGGAATATGTGATACCAGCAAGGGAGGGAATGAGCTTATTTTAACCACGGTGAACTTTATTTGTCGTAGATTTTGGTTTAATTTTTTTTATTAATATTTAAAATTTAACCTTGTTGATGTCTCTGGATTAACTTTTAAAATTCTTGTTTTTAAATTGAATTGAATTTGGACATTAGTATGTATACATATATTTTTTTTCTCCCCATTGTAACCCTATGAGAAGTTATTTTTTTTTAGTTCATGTTTCACTGCCTCATGGCATGTTACATGTATGATTATGTTTAATTACATTATTACAATATATACTATTTAAAGGGTTATTACCATTTAATTAAATACAATAAAAAAATAAAAAGATAAAATAAAAAAGTCCGTCACGCAGGGGCTGCGTAAACTAAGCAGATTTCCCACGTGAAGTTTTACAATAGAGATTCAAACAGTTACGAGAACAGCCCGGACTAGCTCTTGACGGAAACTCACGACTAGACCCGAAGTTAGCCGATCTCATCTCAGAAGCTGAAAACAGAAAAATGCAAATATCTCGGTTAATATTCAAGATAGAGAATAAATGTATATAACAATATTTATAGTAAATTTAATTTTCAATAAGATTGGTTCTATACAATGTTTCGATCCGATGCATAATAACGGAGATATTTCGAATTTTTGATAATCCCCCCCTCTAAATCCCCCTCCCACTGGTCCGATTTCAGCCGTTAACGAAGTTGACCTTTCTTTTTACATAAAACGATTAAATACCGAGTTTGGTGAGGATTAAACAAACAGTGCGACCGCTAGAGTGTTATAGAGAACAGACAAATGTATATATATATATATATATATATATATATATATATATATATATATATATATATATAGTTTTGAACGGACCTCATTTTTGTCATCTCCTGGGTAGGATCGATGGGCATTTGAGGAAATTTTTCGAAATTCGCGTCATGAGTACGACCTCAATTGCTGATTTCCCTTAAGGGAAATCTGCTAAAAACATAATGAAATCAGTAAGAAAACTACAAATAAAATATGTTCAGTCGTACTTCCGCTTACTTAGTTCACTAACCGGCCGTACATCCGGAGGTCGCCGTAGGCGGTGGCCAAGAGCGGAAACTGCAGCGCTGGTGCACAGGATGAAGCGCTCGCTTTTAGGCTGAGCGGCCATTGTTGATTCTATTGTCCCTGTGAGTGGACATGCTTGTGTTCTGCTCCTCAAAAAGGTGAACATTGTTCGGCTCCCCCAGCTCTTGCATTCAGAAAGCATCCCCGCATCGAAGATAGAGGTCTCCGCTAACATTCTGCACCAGTTAGAAGAAGGAATCCGATTAGGAACACAAATAACAGTGGAAGGAAAATCCGACTCATGTAAAGTATTATTTTCTCGAAGGTACATCTTTCTTTACTATAATGCTAGCATTATCGACGTGAACAATCGAATGAGTACTCATGATATAGGACATTTCAATCATTTTCTAGTGTATATATAGTATTGGCTTGCTGCTAAAGTTTGCAAACAAAACAAAGGGTAACCATTGTGTTCTGTCTATGTTTTACAGCCATCTTTCATAAAGTTAAAGATTCTTTATTATCATCATATATTTATCAATAAGTGTTAATGTTTGTTTCATTAGTTTTAAGGCTAGTTCCTAGGTTTATATATTATCAGGTTTAAATTGTTTCAAATTAGTATCATTTTGTTCTAACCTATCAGAAGGCTCATACTATCACTCATTCAATGTATTTTGATTCTTTGGAGAATTCAAATACTGGCTTGTATTATTCGCCCACATCTTTACAAAAAAATAGTAAATACTTCGGTATAATCAAGGTGAGGAAATTATCTCTTTTATTAATTTTATTTCAGTCTAATGCTTTCTTATTATTAACACAAAGGCTAACCGCACGCCCTAACAATATAAATAAATGAAAATGAAGAACATCAAACAAAAAAACAAATTAAATAGTGTTAAACTCAACGATGTTGCAGTTTCTACGTGTATGTAGTCTATGTAAGGCAAATATATTGAATTATAATTCTCTTTTCTCACAATCAACTTTATATTCTAATGTATTTTTGCTACATAGATATGGATGTATACTTTTGAAAAACATTCTTCTTCTTTAGTTCTTTATTTTATTTATTAAATGATATATAAAGACCCTGTAGGTAGAACCTATATCCCTGTAGATTACCTGTAAAATTACACTCCCTAAAGCAGATGATATCTAAAAGTTGGATAGAAGGAGAGGGGCAGGCATGGCTTTCAGCAAACCCCATTTGAAGCTTAAATAATAAATGTTATTATCAAGATAGCTTTATTATACGAGATACATGCAAATGCGTTCTGTTGATC
This sequence comes from Riptortus pedestris, assembly GCA_019009955.1. Classification (NCBI taxonomy): domain Eukaryota; kingdom Metazoa; phylum Arthropoda; class Insecta; order Hemiptera; family Alydidae; genus Riptortus; species Riptortus pedestris. The sequence continues at coordinate 35,281,683 of CM032230.1, read as the reverse complement.
GTGCCCCCCCACCCTGCCACTTCTTCAGTTCTTATAATATTAAAATTTGAGTGATTGAGATAAAAATTATTTCATTTTTAGCAGATTTCCCTTAAGGGAAATCAGCTATTGAGGTCGTACTCATGACGCGAGTTTCGAAAAATTTCTTCAAATGTCCATCGATCCTACCCAGAAGATGACGAAAATGAGGTCCGTCGAAAATTATATATATATATATATATATATATATATATATATTTGTCTCTTAACGCTCTAGCGGTTGCAAGTTAAGTTTGATCGTCACCAAACTCGACATGTAAACGTTTTATGCAAAAAGACAGATCAAGTTCGTATTAACGAACCATAGGCTGAAATCAGACCAGTGGGAGGGGGGGGGTTTAGAGGGTTGGATTTTCGAAAATTCGAATTATCTCCGTTACCATATCCGCCGGATCAAAACATTGCATAGGACCAATCTTATTGCAAATTAAATGTACTATAAATATTGTGCTATACATTTGTTCTGTATCTTGAATATTAACCGTGAAATTTGCATTTTTATTAAGTGTAATGGTGGAGTGAGTTTCCCACCAAAAGCTATTTCGGCCGTAACTGTTGGGCTCTCGTACGGAGATTTCTCTATTGTATAACTACACGTGGGAAATCTGCTTAGTTTACGCAGCCCCTGCGTGACGGACTTTATTTATTTATTCCTTACAAATTACAGCTCTAGCAATAGTAAATAGTATCAAATAAATTTAATATATATTCAGATATATTTCAATAATTCTTTTTCTTTCCGGAGACGATATTTCTTTCTATCTGTTCCACTCCGAAAGGTTGGCTGACCTGTTTTTTACATTTCGGGCACTTTCCGTTGGGATGTTGTTAAAATTGATAGAATTATTTCTCATTATCATTTGTATTTATTCACTTATGCCATGTGAGTTAAAGCGTTGACCTTAATCTCACACGGTAAACCTAGAGTGGCGAGTTTGATTCTCGCCTGTGCAAAAGAAATTATTTAGTGACGAAATTCATTAAATAACATCCTAAATCCCACCCTGGCTAGAAAAGGGTGGTAACCTGTAGATAACCCGTCCCTGAGTTGCCTGAGTTGCAAAAAGTGGACGTTAATAAATAATAATAATAATAATAATATTCACTTAATATTTACGAAGGCGATAGGTGTTTCCATTATGTAGAGTTATCTATTGTAAAACCACTTGGGAAATCTGCTTAGTTTAGGAAGCCCCTGCCAGGCGGAATATTTGCATTCATTGTTAGTCTTTATTTGCCTAGATTTGCTGCCACTTGTGTACTTTCTTCGTATGAAAAATCCAATTTTCCACGCAATAAATAAGTAAACATGCCTGTAAAGAAAGAAAGGAGCTGCTATTACAGAATGTGAACATTGCAGTAATTGAACATTGTTATTACAGTTATTGACACGAATTAAACATTCAATAATGAGAGGTAATGAGCATTAATTATAGTGCTCGAATATATTCATATGACGATTCCATTTAGAAGAAAGTATTAGTTTGGGAGAGAGTTTGAGCTACGATGGGACTATTTGAAAAAAAAAAATTCATTTCTCCTTTGGAAGTTTTATAAATTCGCGGAGGGTGTGAAGCCTGGTAGCTAGAGATAGGAGATGAGGGATGTTTGCTTTGGTGGGAGAATAGGGCTGTGATGGGGTTCGGTGGGGGGGGGGCATCGCCCATACCTACCTCCCCCCAACCACCTTTCAGATATCATCTGCTTTAGGGGGTGTAATTTTACAGGTAATCTACAGGGATATAGGTTCTCCCTACAGGGACTTTATCCTTAATTTGAGAGTCGTTATTGTCATATGTGGCAAAGATCTCTTAAAGATACCCGAGTTACGAGCACAATGGTTCTTCTAATATGATTTTTTCACGAATATCAAATATGGCAATCTCTAAATAGGGGGCCATAAGGAATAACCATTTATTTCATGGTTTTGATGCCTTCAATAAATAACAGTTTGCACTTACTAAAGAATAGTAAAAACAAGAACAGGTATCGTTCAACGTCGAAGGGAGGATAGTTTAAACAAATATATATATATATATATATATATATATATATATATATATATATATATGTGTGTGTGTTTGTGTGTGTGTGTGTGTGTGTGTGTGTGTGAGTGCGTGTGTGTGTGTGGGTGTGTGTGCGTGGGTCTGTGTAATTTTGAACGAACCTCATTTTCGTCATCTCCTAGGAGGGATCGATGAGCATTTGAAGAATTGGGTCTTTTTCGTTTAACGCCCACCAGTGACTACCTTCAATAACTTATTACTAAGAAAATAACATATGATTAAGAAATCAAATTATAAAAGGTTTTATTTATGAACTGTTATATAGAAAATAAATTTAAAATATATTTAGAGGATTAAGGAATTTATAATTACAGCTTCCAGAAAGATGTGATGTCCTTTAACATTGTCTGGAATAAGTCTTTGTCCTTATTACATCTGTGCCACATGAATTCACATAGGTAGGAATCTACATGGTTCCTCCTTGTTTCACATTCTTTTTTATTGCGTCTTTTCGCGTTAGCCCTTTCTTGATGGAGTAGTCCATTTTCTTGAAGGAATTTAATACATTCATCGTTGGAGCTGAGTCTATTGTATAGAGTAAACAACGCCATTTTTCAATTAACTTTGCAGGTTGAGGTTAAATAGATCAGGTGGAGCCAAAGATAATACTAAGTAATAGGTTACACAATAATCACTGGCGGGCGTTAAACGAAAAAGACCCGAATTTTTTTTGTAAATCGCGTCATGAGTACCATCTTAATAGCTGATTCCCCTTAAGAGGAATATGCTAAAATGTAAATCAAAACCAACTACAGGACCAAGAATTATATCCTTCGTTAGAAATTGAATGTACCCTTTTTTATCACCCTTTTACTTCCGGATGAAGTTTCGAGCTTTAGGGAACCGTGTTCTATTCATATCGATGCTTCTTTTGTGACTGTCATATGACATTTATTTTTCACTAAATCAACGGTAGACAAAATGGGCAAGTTTCTAGTGACCAATGAGATCATTTGACAGAAATTAATTTTCAATAAAGTTCAGTATTTTCCATTATCTGATGTCAATAGATCAGCTGATGATCGACTGTCTAACATTAACTTCATCAACTCCCTCATTGAAAACTACAGGTTTCACTTCATACAAAGCCTCTTCAGGAGTAAATGATTAAACAGTAAAAATGAATATAAATAAGCTGATTATAGTAGGATCAGTTCATTTCTATATAATTCATTCTTTACAGTCAGTCTTGACATGGGACTCAGAGGACGGTAGTGTAAGCGAATTTAATTAGTTTAAGTGATATTAAACTCCAAGAATGGCTTCATATGAAGTGAAACCATTGAGTGTACTCAAACAAGAAATGAATTCTTACTTCCATCAGAACCAACCAAACCCATTTAATTAAAGGCTTTTGAGCAGAAATGAACTATGCGTAATTGAGTAACTGCACAGCATGAGAAAAGAACAAATATAAAAAGAATTATATGTTTTAATTATTTTATATGAATTTATTTATGTTCATACTTTGCATTTAAACTGCACAGTTTCATTAAGGCTAAAGTGTAATTGAATATGGAGACTCTGAAAATATAATAATTAAGTACAATTAATGAATTAAAATTTTCTGTAGTTTGCGGGGTTAATAAATGTATGAGAAAAAGGAGGTTAAATGGTAGAATGTGTCTAAGCAAATACAATAAGGTGTTTGTAAACATAGCAAAAAAATAACAAGAAATTATTATTTGAGAAGAATTTAAACGAATTGAGTATTTGAAAAATACAATTAATGCTTTAAAAATCTTAGAAAAGTTTAGCTTAGAGCTAAGAAAAATTTGGCTTGTTTGGGAGGTCAAGTGAATAGTTTTCTGTGTTCCCGTATCCTTGCAGACCTAAGATAGCTTCATACAAATGGCCAGGTAAATTTCTTGACGATGCTGAGTGGGCACGAGGGGAGCGTTACTAGTCCAACTTCAGATTCTCGTGAGCACACGGGCAACTAAAACTTCGGTGTCAAACTTCGAAATTCTCGCAAAGAAGTCAAAGCGAGTTATATTGGGACCATTGCCGCCCGCTCCTACTTTATAAAACGTATGTAACGTATTGTTGCGAAAATTAAATACATGAATAATCCTTCAGAGAGAGAGTTGTGTATTTGGGAAGTGCGAGATAGATCAAAGAGACCGACAGAAGGTCGAGCCCCTACTAGGCTCGTCTAGCCCAGCGTCGAATGAACCAGACAATTCCCCTTTATCCCGTAGGTATGCCGACGACCTATATTAACCCTCATCTCCTACGGTTGGGTCGGATCCGACAGGGCGCCGGTTCCCCCTAGTCTAAAAATCGCCTGGCTTCCCCGACTACTCCATGGTCCTAGGTACCCTCCTCTGCAGTAGTGCCTGGGAGGCTGACAAGTCCACTTCGCTCAGGTAAGTGTCCTCTCCTCACTATTAACCATTCGGTCAGATCCGACCCACCGTAGGTTCTATGCTTTAGATTTTTTCATGATTATTTCTACATTCCCATAAGAATGCACGATTTTTTTTTAGAATGGCAATCAATAAAATTTTCACGACTCCGGAAGAAATTTTGGAGGAGTTTCGACGCCAAGAGAATGAAGACATGTTGGAAGAAAACGAGGATAGTACATCCGAGCAGGAAGATGAGATATTACACAACTTTGAGGATGTATTTGATGCTGATGAGAGTGGTGATGAGTGTGGATTGAAAAATGACCAGGTTTTTGACGATGATGAGAGAAATTTCGATTTCGGCAAGAATGGGGAAACCATCTGGACCGATAAGCCGATGCGATCAATATTTTCCAGAGTTCTTGCAATCAATGTGGTCAGAGGAAAGCCTGGCCCAAGAGGAGAAGCAAGAGGCATCACGGATATTTTGAAACTGTTTTTACTTTTCATTGGTGAGGAAATGATAAGTGATGTAAAGCACACAAACGAAGAAATCAAATGGACGCGGCATTCATTAACCGGCGATGTTTCGTATATTTCATTACAAATAATGAAGAATTTAAAGCCTTTCTTGGCCTCCTTTATTTGAGTGACACATTGAAAAATTCCACCCTGAATATCAAGGAAATGTTTTCCCAAATTTGAATTTTTTTTTTTTTATTATAATTTAAGTATATAACTTTAAGAGACTGTCAAAATTTAGTGAAAGGCTATGAAGACTGATATAAGTATCAATGTTAACTTTTTTAAACATTAAAGTAAATACAAATATTTTTTCTTAGTTTTTAATCAATATTTATCCTTTTCCTGCATAATTAATGATGTCTTTAGTGATTACGCCCTTCAGGAGCCAGCATGGTCGGATCCGACCCACCGTAGGAAATGTGGGAGGAAGAACCACCGTAGGAGACGAGGGTTAAGAAGCTCGGGCCAGCCGAGAGCAGTCAGTTTTATGATCAACAATCTTGATGGTCACATCAGTGCTACAGTGCGATTTAGTGCAGCACGGTAAAGTGTTTTTAGAAGAAGAACAGTGTTGTGCCGTGACTGTAAGTAACAGTTTAGTGCCATGTTTAAGACAGTGCAGTGCCGCGAAGTAAAGGACAGTGCAGTGCCGTCTTGTTGTGAATTTCAGTGACCGTGAGTGAATTGTTGGACTGTGTAATCTGAAGAATAGTGACGCTATCAGTATATACTGTAAGTAGTAATTAAGAATAATTACCAAGTGTATTGTGCATTGTGAAATAAATTGTGCAGTGATAAAATCTGTGAAACTTGCGAGTATTTAATTTTGCAATCCAAAAGAACTCTTATTAAAAACGTTTATTACTGGTTTTGGTAATAAAACGTAACAGTATTTAAGACTGTCAGTCATGGTTGTGTGAAATAAACAGATTTCTGGGGCTTTGAAGGAGATAGTCCAGTATTTCCCGTTCCAGGGTCGGACGTGCAAATAGAACGATGACAGTTGTTAAGGAAATTACTTAATTCGAATATTTAGCAGATACCATTTAAATCTGAAGTTCTGTAATACTTCAAAATCAATTTAACTTTTATATGGACTATAATCAAAGTGAAATGTGAAACGGAACGAATTTTAGAGAACAACATGTCATTTTGAAGGGAAAAAATGACATTAGAGGAGGATAACTGTCATTATCTGGAGCGTTAATTGGTAATCATTTGCATGGGATCCCTTACCATCAGCTGGCTACACTAATGAGGGAGGCTAAAGGGGGAAAAATGATGGTAAAAGTGCGGGATTTTCATTTCAATAGATGTTCGTTCGGAATTTCTGTGAATTCATTACTGATGTGAATGGTAATTCTTAATGCTTGTCTACAATACACACTCAACCGCAAAAAAAAAAAAAAAACCACGACACTTCATATTTGTAGAATTAAAAGATAATTTTCAGCGATTTTCTTTATGTGGGTATTGTAGGTATAACAGAGACTGTATAGTCTAATTCCATTGAACTAATCCCTACAGGATTAGTAAACAATTAGATAATACTCAGATTAGATTTATTTGTCGAGAAGTGTATCTATTCTAAACTGTAAGTAGTTTTTCCCATATTTAAACATCTTTAATTATTAACCAAGCATTTTCTTTAATTAATGTTTTATTTTTATATCGGTCCAGAATAATGGGTCTTTCAAACTTAGATGGAAGGCCGGAGCTTACGTTACATTGCCGAAACGCTTGGGGTAGCGAAGTCTACCATTCACTGTAATAAAAATGAATAATAATTTTTTTTTTTAAATGTGTTAATTTATCTTTTTCTTTTTTTTATTTTGTATTTTTTTGTAAATAATCAATAAAAATTATTCACTTTTGGCAGATTTTGTTTAAATAACCTATAGATTAACCAATTATTTTAATTAAAAAGATTAATATACATATATATTAAGTATTTAACAAAATTATAAGACTAAATCTAAGTGTCCGGTTTTTTTTGAGGTTGAGTGTATTAGGCCCTTCAGTATGTTTTTACCAACAGTCTTTCCGGTTACAATCCGGTGGGGTTTTATAATTTTACATATACGATATGTATATTTCTTCTGTAATTTAAATTTAACTGAGTCTAGTGCCTTCAAATAACAACCAATTCGACTCATGCGATATCCACTTGAAGCAACTGAAGGAAATAAGAATCTTCCGATTACTGGAGAAATAATCTGGGATGACGTGGAAATCTGTTTAATTTACGCAGCACCTGCGTGGCAGACCTTGTTCAAGCAGTTGCAGTACGTTTCATAAAGATGAGGCGTCTAAGGAGCGTATCGTGGTTCGAGAAGCTGTATTAATCAGAAGGAAATGACCGCCACAGCGGATAGGGAACGGGTTGCGGTTCGGCTTGATTAACTACCATCATCAGGGGCTAGCAGTCATGCCTATCAATATTAAACGTTTCTCGTGTGGGCAGAGAGAGGGTTAGCTAAGGGTAAGCTCTAGACAGCAACTCACTATGGGGAAAGGGCCAGAATTACAAAATCCTTTTGACACTGAATGCGTGAATATCCCTTCAATATATTGCCGATTTATGCGTTGTTCCCATACATCCCACTGAACAGGTATCCTTATACAATTTAACTGGTTTCTGCCAAAATGATTTATTTTAGTATTTTGGCATTGCCATAATGGATATACCTTCAATGCCTCATTGTGATGGCAAGAGACCAATGATCGCCACATCTTTATATAAGTAGCTACTCATTCATGATGTTGAGTGTACATCGGGGGAAACTGATAGAAGTATACAATAGAAGCCCTGTAACTACTGAGCTAAAAGTTCCTTTCCGCTAAGGGCTGCGTAAACTAAGCACATATACTCTATGTCGGAAGGCCAGTAAAATTAAAAGTCGGTGACGTAGGGGCTGCGTAAAAGCAGATTTCCCACTTGCTGGAATGACACACAATCTCAGCATATATTCTCTATTTCCTTAATTGATAACCTCCTCCTTATTGATAACCTCATTTTCACCATCTTCTTCGTAGGGTAGATGAAAGTTTTAGTTATAAAACACGTCACGTGTACAACATTAAAAGGCGATTCCCTTTAAGGGAAATCTGCTCATAATATTCAGGCAAAACGCTCGTCCGGCTGCATAATGTTTTAGCAGGTTTCCCTGAAGGGAATTCAGCTATTTAGGTTGTACTCATGATGGGATTTTCAGAACATTTCTTCAAAAGTCCATCGATCCTACCTAGGAGGTGACGAAAATAAGGTCCGTTGAAAATTTGCAAACATTTCTATAGGCTTCAGAGTTGATAATAACTGATAAGACTTTACCAATGCGTCATATTGGGATTTTCGAAACATTTCTTCAAATGCCCATCGATCCTACCAAGGAGATAACGAAAAAGTCCGTCACGCAGGGGCTGCGTAAACTAAACAGATTTCCTATGTGAAGTTTAGCATTAGAGAAATCTGCATACTGGTAACACAACACCTCCATAAGTAAATACAAACGGTAATAAGAAATCTTTCAGTTAATTTTAATAAACTACCAACTGAAACGGCTTCTGAATTGTAAGAATAATTTATATTTTAATAACTCAAATTTTAGTGGTCCAAGAACTAAAGAAGGTGGGGGGGGGGATGAACAGAACGTATTTGCAAAAATCTCACATAGTAACGAAGGTTAGGTAAGGTTAGAAACTACAGGTTAGGTTAGAAGCTTTCGCCAGAGCCGACTTACGAAAATGGCCGAACTATCCCGAACAACGCCCGACCACAGACCATAGAAATGCTAATATCTCGGTTATTATTCAAGATAAAGAATAAGTGTATAAAACAATATTTATAGTAAATTTAATTTTAAATAAGATCGGTTCTATATAATTTTTCAATCCGATGCATAATAACGGAGATATTTCGAATTTTCGAAATTGCCCCGCCTATAACCCCCCCCCTCCCTCTGGTACGATTTCAGCCATTAACGAAATTTTTCGAAACTCGCGTCATGAGTACGACCTCAATAGCTGATTTCCCTTAAAGGAAATCTGCTAAATGAGGTCTGTTCAATATTTATACTTATATACTCAATTTATATCTGTTAACTGTCTCTCGTTTAAACTCAGTATGTAAAAATGCAAATTAAGTTCGTTAATCGGACCAGTGGGAAGGAATTTCTAATATTCAAAATATCTCCGTTGTTTCGTCGGATCGAAAGTTTGTATAAAATCAATGTCATTCTAAAAATAATGTTCTATAAATGTACGTTTTTTTATTATCTTTGCATTTTATTATCTATGCAAGAGATATTTGCATTTTATAGTTTTCGGCCCTGAGTATACCCCCACTCCCACTCATGTCACATTAACGGTAAGCTGTTATATTATGTAGCATATTATTCAAAGTCTGAATATCAAATAAGTTTTTTCTCTGAACTTATACGTTTTGAGATAAATGCAAATACGTCAGGCACGTGGGAAATCTGCTTAGTTAACGTTCCTCCGGCGTGACGGACTTTCTTCTCTCAAGAATTCACCCCTGGTTTATTATTATTCTGGCAAATCAAACGAAAGCACAGCTGTGTTACACCATTTGTTTTATATACTTTCACGAAATGTGCAAATACAATAAATAAAGTGGAGAAACTTTAAATGTTTAACAAAACAAGGATTTGTGGATTTCTATATTTGAGACAAAGGTCTTTGCAAATGCTCTTTTAATGGAAGTTATCCGAAAACATTGAAGTGAGTAGGGCGTAGAGTAGCCGACAGGGAAATGGGGGGATTTGGGGGGGGATTCGGGATCTGTAATCCTGGTAAAAAGGGGATTTCAGAAATGGTTGAAATAAGTCCCACGGGCTTCGTGCCAGAGCTTTAATCTTAATCTGTATATTCACTAAGATTCACCAAGTTACAATCCAACCTACCGCTTTTCGAGCTTCGCCCTCAAATTATCTAAAAGTGGGAGATAGGGGATTTATTTTTAATAGAAAGCTATGTTGTTTTTAATTTGATACGGACAATATCATGCAAACTTTATTCCACTAGTAACTGAGTTTACGTTTAATCCTTGCTAATGTTCAGAACTGTTATTTTTGGATAGTATCTTCATAGAGAAATCTCTGCTCATACGTAATTATGCCGTAATCGGTACTTCATTTCAAAGGGCGTAGGCGTATCCTGAAGGAATAATCAACACACAATTAGTGTTATTTATTATCATTGAAAGAATCGTGGATAGTTCAACTGTTGATTATATTGAAAACATATGTGCCTTGAAATTATCAAAATTTTACAGTTGTCAAATCGACGTCTTATGTCGGTCAGGTTATGTGTTGGATCGTGGCGGCTCCTTCACATGGTCCCAGAAGAAGCCGATTGAAAAATAGGTGAAATATCGTGGAATACCACAGATATGACACCCCTGGATATGCCGCACTTGACAACTGTATTGAGTTTCCAGCAACGAATTTTAAAACGAAGTATCAAAACTTTGTCGTAAGTAATCACAGGTCCTTCGAGGTTTACTGGGGTTTCGCGATGAGTTGATCACTCTGTACGTAAAGCCCTGTTGACGAATCCTTCAAATCTCAGTCGGATTTGGCTAAAGACCTCAAAGGTTTATAATCATCATGATGATCTAAAGGTTATGCCTTGTTGTTGCAACTATTCTCATCTATCGAAAACTGCCATTTCCATATTACCATACTCACCGAAATCCATAAGATCTTCAAAAAAGGATTTTCTAGGCTTCCCTCTTCTTCTATGCCCTAGAATCTTGCCTTCAAATATATTAGTAATGAAGTCAAGATGTTTCACAGTCCTTTTTCTCATGTCCTTGATTATACTTTTGCTCTTCCTTGCATCATTTAGAATTCCCGTGTGTAATCCACATTTCCATTGCTTCCAATCGCATATTCCCGTTGTTAAGGAAACGGCCGAACTAGCTTTAGGCGGAAAGTCCCGAACATAGCCGAGTTTTGCCGACCACGCACAGAAAAATAAGGAAATAAGGTTAATATTCAAGATACAGAATAAATGTATAGTACAATATTTATAGTAAATTTAATTTGCAATAAGATTGATTCTATACAATGTTTCGATCAGACGCATAATAACGGAGTTATTTCGAATTTTCAAAATTCCACCTCTAAACCCCCCCCTTCCACTCGTCCGATTTCAGCCATTAACGAACTTGATCTTTCTTTTTACATAAAACGATTAAATACCAAGTTTGGTAACGATTAAACAAAAATTGCGACCTCTAGAGCATTAAGACACACACAAACACACACACACACACACACACACACACACACACATATATATATATATATATATAAATATATATATATAATTTTGAACGGACGTCATTTTCGTCATCTCCTGGGTAGGATTGATGGACATTTGAGGAAATTTTTCAAAACTCTCCTTATGAGTACGACCTCAATAGCTGATTTTCCTTAAGGGAAATCTGCTAAAAGCCATTGAACGTAATAAATTGTTTGACAGTTCGGTCTATAGACTGCTGATTTAGTCCGAATCGCAAACATTTCTATAGGCTTCGTAGTTGATATGACCTGATAAAACTTTATGGGGGGGGGTGGGGGGGGGGGGGGGTGGGGGGGGGGGGGGGTGGGGGGGGGGGGGGGTGGGGGGGGGGGGGGGTGGGGGGGGGGGGGGGTGGGGGGGGGGGGGGGTGGGGGGGGGGGGGGGTGGGGGGGGGGGGGGGTGGGGGGGGGGGGGGGTGGGGGGGGGGGGGGGTGGGGGGGGGGGGGGGTGGGGGGGGGGGGGGGTGGGGGGGGGGGGGGGTGGGGGGGGGGGGGGGTGGGGGGGGGGGGGGGTGGGGGGGGGGGGGGGTGGGGGGGGGGGGGGGTGGGGGGGGGGGGGGGTGGGGGGGGGGGGGGGTGGGGGGGGGGGGGGGTGGGGGGGGGGGGGGGTGGGGGGGGGGGGGGGTGGGGGGGGGGGGGGGTGGGGGGGGGGGGGGGTGGGGGGGGGGGGGGGTGGGGGGGGGGGGGGGTGGGGGGGGGGGGGGGTGGGGGGGGGGGGGGGTGGGGGGGGGGGGGGGTGGGGGGGGGGGGGGGTGGGGGGGGGAAAAGCCCCAGAACAGCACTTCGACCTTCATTCACTCTTAATGGAGTTTCAGAAACTAAGCAAACTCCTCCAGGGTAAAGAACCGGCTTCAACCTACACCTCCCTCCAGCTCTTTCTCTCACTCTGTCTCTCATTCTCTCACACACTCTCTCTCTCTCTCTAACTATCTATCTATCTCACTCCATCTATCTATCTCGCCCTCTCTCTCCATTTCCCCAACCTCCCTCCTATTTATCTCATATCTTTTCCCCTCAGGGTAACCACATAGGGGTGGGGTGCTCTAGTACGTCCTTTAAGGAGATAATAAGATGCTGTTATTAGGAAAATATAGAAGGGGCATTGAACCGAGCAGAGCAAACATTGACTGAAAAGCTAGCTATCTTATAATAGAGGATTAGAGAATCATGGGTTTCAATTTTTCATCCAAAGCAGAACAAACGATCTGAAGCAAATCGGGCAGGGAATCAGTGTGAAATTGGATATGATTGTTTTAGCTTCCTTGTATGAAGTAAAGCAAGTATTGTAATTTTCAGACTTTAAAGGTCTACCTCAACCCATATTGTCAAGTTTTGAAGTGACGTTTATACTTACGTATCTCGCATAGCTCATAAACAACTAACTAAAATGTTAGAGTATCTATTTAAAACTGTTCTATCGTCAAGGGGTGCCCCTTTCCTTTTGATAAATTCAACTTAAGGGGGGAGCGGTTTAGAGGGGTCAGGAATAAAACATTGCATATTTCTTCGTACCTGTAAGAGTTAAAAACAATTTGTTTAGAATCATTTTTGTATATCATGAAGATATCTACCTAAACATTATGTTCTATATTTTTTTGATCCGGTGTACTTGTAACAGAAATATTGTATATAACTTGAAATGCAATGTAACATTTTGTTTATTTAATTTAATAAGAGTACAAGAAGGTCATGTGGAGTCTTTCACAATTATTTTTCATGTATAGAACGACAACATTATTTTATTGTGTGGCAGAGGATGAAATTCGATAAGGCTTTGTTTGGACCCCGTAGTACGTACGTCACTTCTTTACCAACTGAGTATTTGGTACAGATGCCAGACACACTTCAATGGGCTCCAAGGGATAGGAATGTCCACCAATAAGTGTTTCCACGACGTCTTTTCTTGACAGTCTATGAGTCAGAATTAGTTGACCGACACATTGCAGCAGATCCTCCGTCCAAAATGTTCTGAATTTTTGGAAACAATCAGCGATAAATTGATTCTAAGGCCGGCCACTTAAATGTAAACACACACAACTGGCCGGGCGTGGTTATTTACGATGAAATGGTGATTAAGGAATGATTAAGGAACGCTCACCTCTACATTTTCTCTCTTAACTCTTAAAATGAATAAATGTTTGGTTATTCATGAGCTTGGAGGAGGTGAGAACGGCGTCCGTCGAATAGTCTTTATATCTGGTTACGGTAACTATCGTGCCAAAATTGAAATTAAGAAGTTCACCTTTATCATGAATATGCAATATTAAAGACTGAGAAAGAGAGCTTGATTCTCTAAAATCCAAACAAAATCAATAATAAAGATTAATGTATAATGTTCCTACGTTATCCTATCAGCTTGTCATGAAATTTAATAAGAATAGAGGATTAGTTGCCTATTTTTCATTGTTTCGAGTGGTTTATATTACTTTTTCAAAATGTCAAATACCAAATGTACTAATGAAGAGAAGCGGCAAAATATTTGTGCTCCTCGTGGTCAAAAAATCGTTTGCAGTGTAATAAACACAAATAATTTTTAATTAATAATATTTATGAAAAATTGAAATATTAACTACAAGTTTAACAGCCCGAATGAGAAATTTCCCAGGAGAATTTATAATAAGTTTAGGAAAATTCTCAGTGAGAACAACATTTATCTTCAGTCAAGATACAATGAATTCTGCAAACAATTTCAACTGTTATATATGTTTCACAGGAAGACCTAAAGGTATGTAAAAGTTACTATTTTTTTCTTTAATTTTCAATGCTAAACAATCAATAATATAGAAGATCCGAAATGTATTGTAAGATTGCACAAAGCAATAGTAAAATTTTCATCACAATATTTGTCATCATTACAAAAAGTATATTTTCAATAAAAATAATAAATAATATTGATGTGTAGGTTGTTTACGTGTTTGTGTGTTTGTGTGTGTGCACTCGCAGGAGTGCGTGCATGGTTTTATTTTAGAACAAAAGTTACTTTATTTATTAACTTTTTGTTGAAGGAGGGGCCTAGTATAAAACAATCCAAGCGATCGGGGACGTCATTTTTTTTTGCATTTAGGCTGGGATCGTGCCTGTTTTTGGTTCAGTGCACATTGAGAACATTGATGTTTCCGCGCAGGGAGTTTTATCCAGAGATGCTCTTCAAATAATTCAAACCTTTCGTCTCTACTGGCAGCTCTTAAACTCGTCGTCTTTGCGTTGCAGAATATACTCGTACATCCAATCTACAATCAACTCATCTACAAATAGTTCAGGAAATTATTTTTGTTTCTTTAAATTATTTCGAATACGGAAGATTCCAAGTGTTGTTCACGTCAGACTATGAATCTAAAAGATCACAGGGTCACAGGGAAAATATCATAAAAAATGGCAAATTCTCGTATTGTAAATACTAGTTGATGGAGCTTTGTATCAATGAATGAATAATACCTCTTTCGGATGAAATGGGAAGAATTAGTTTCTCCAATTTCCTCTTAAATTCTTTACTGAAGATACAACTGATGCAACGATCTTCATAAGTGCCTTCTTTCTATTTATACTACTTATTAGTACTGAGCTTTTCATATTAAATGAAGTAGAATGCAGCTGAAATATTAAAGGACCGAATTTTTTTTCCATATTGAAAATGATAGTAGTAATGATATCAAGGTCTTCAAGAGTGCCTTCTCACAACATTTTAGCAGATTTCCCTTAAGGGAAATCAGCTATTGAGGTCGTACTCATGACGCGATTTTCGAAAAATTTCTTCAAATGTCCATCTATCCTACCCAGGAGATGACGAAAATGAGGTCCGTTCAAAATTATATATATATCTGTTAACGCTCTAGCGGTCGGAATTTTTGTTTGATCGTTACCAAACTCGGAATTTAATCGTTTTATGTAAAAAGAAAAATAAAATTCGTTAATGGCTGAAATCGGACGAGGGGGAAGGGGGAGGGGTTTAGAGTGTAGAATTTTTGAAAATTCGAAATATCTCCGTTATTATGCGTTGGATTAAAAAATTGTATAAAATCAATCTTATTGCAAATTAAATTTACTATAAATATTGACCTATACACTGATTCTGTATCTTGAATATTAACCGAGAAATTTGCATTTGTATTGTGAGTGTGGTCGGTAAACGTCGGCTATATTCGGGACTTTCCGCCGGAAGCTAGTTCGGCCGTTTCCGTAACTGTTTGTCCCTCCTGAAGTGGTTTACAGATTCGTTACTACTGCCGTTATTAGTAGGCAGATTTCTCTATTGTAAAACTTCACGTGCGAAATCTGCTTAGTTTACGCAGCTTCTGCGTGATGGACGTTTTACTATAGTTTCGTAGACTTTCTCGCTGGTCTGAGTATTCTTGTTCTCCAAACTTGTGTTCTGCTCCAGCCGTTTTTTTGTGACTATGGAGGCAAATTTTCGGTAATTCTATAGTCACCTTCCTTACACTATCCATCACCGCTATTGGTGTTCTGGATAGGCCGCAGTCCGGGTTGTAAGAAATGCAACCCTAGCAGCGACCTTGCAAAATGCAAGCTATGAGAAAATTAGCACTATGAAGCAAGACGAGGAGACCGCCGTAACAGAAAGCCAGCTTGGGGAAGAAGAACATTGCTCAAGGTTTGGTTTTCAGTACGTCATTTTAAATAAATTAGGACACATCTAAACGAGTAATGGGGCTAATAAAGAGGAAATAATTTTTATCCAAATAATAGAGGATTATCGTAAAGTTATTATACGCACAATGAAATTCCACTTAAATTCTTTTTTGACAATTTGACTGTTACAACAGATTCTTCATAGGTACATTCTCTCTGTCCATAGTACTTAGTAGTCCTGAGTTCTTCATATTAAATACAAATACAAAAGGTACTGCCGTAACGCTATAATACACGTAATGAAACTCTTCTCTCAAAATCTGGCGTGCAGACATGAGTTTCGGAATTTATCTATCCTAAACTTTCTCGGATTTCTAGTTACAGGTCACATTATCGTTTTCAATCTTAAAAAGCAATTACCACCAGAATCAGCACAATTTTACGGGCAATACAGGTAAGCAAATATCGAGTTTGGTAACGATCAAACAAAAATTGCAGACACAGAAATATATATATATATATATATATATATATATATATATATTTCTGTGTCTGCAATTTTTGTTTGATCGTTACCAAACTCGATATTTAATCGTTTTATGCAAAAAGACAGATCAAGTTCGTTAACGGCTGAAATTGGACCAGTGTAAGGGGGATTTTCGAAAATTCGAAATATCTCCGTTACCATACGTCGGATCAAACAATTGTATAGAACCACTCTTATTGAAAATTAAATTTACTAGAAATATTGTTCTATACATTTCTTCTCTATCTTGAATATTAACCGAGATATTTGCATTTTTATTAAGTTTGGGCCGTAACGGACGACTGAGTTTCCAGCCAAAAGCTAGTTCGGCCCTTTCCCGTAACTGTTCGGCTCTCGTATGGAGATTTCTCTATTGTATAATTTCACGTGGGACATCTGCTTAGTTTACGCAGCCCCTGCGTGACGGACTTTTTTCACTTGTCGTGTACATGTTAGAGATATTCTAACTAATGGAGTAAAGAGTTTCTAAGGCCATTTCTTCTTCTATATCTTCTAAAATGAATTCATATACGCATCAAATCTAGATACATAAAAAAAAAAGTCCGTCACGCAGGGGCTGCGTAAACTAAGCAGATTTCCCACGTGAAGTTTTACAATAGAGAAATCGGTCCAATAACAAGTGTAGTAAGTAGTAAGGAATCACTAAACTTATACACGAGGGACGAATAGTTAGGAAAACGGCCGCCAGAGCTCTTTTCGGAAAGTACCAAACAGCTCACTCCTGCCGACCAATGCAGAATACAAATGCAAATATCCCGGTTAATATTCAAGATACAGAATAAACGTAAAAAACAATATTTGTAGTAAATTTAATTTGCAATAAGATTGATTCTATACAATTTTTCGATCCAACGCATAATAACGGAGATATTTCGAATTTTCCGAAAATCCCCCCCTCTAAACCCCCCTCTTTTTACATAAAACGATTAAATTATGAGTTCGGTAACGATCAAACAAAAATTGCGACGGCTAGAGCGTTAACAGACAAATATATATATATATATATATATATATATATATAAAATTTTAAACGGACCTCATTTTCGTCATCTCCTGGGTAGGATCGATGGACATTTGAAGAAATTTTTCGAAACTCGCATCATGAGTACGACCTCAATAGCTGATTTCCCTTAAGGGAAATCTGCTAATAAACAGTTAACCCAGGTGAGTAATTAATAAATACTTTAATAATAGTAAAACTTAGTTTTTACTTAGGAGCAAGTTCATTGATTTAGTTATTTTGAAAATTCTAAACAACCAACTCTCATTCTGTCTGCTGATGCCTAAATAATTAACCCAATAACTAGCGCCTTGATATTCCGTCTATTACTTCCCCAAATAGTTAACTCGAATCACGGATAAAACGATTTCCCTAAGCTTCTCGAAACTTATTTTACTGAGCAAATTCAATGTCGGCATGTATCCCGACGCATTTCCACATATAATGCTATTATCTCAGTTAGAGAGAACTTGGTAAATATCTCTCAGCTATCCTTCATAGATCGTTCCCCTTTTAAGCCCTCTTTCCCTTAACTTGTCTTTCTTTTATCAAGGCTATCCTCCGATGAATACTAATTAGAATTCGCCGGAGACTTCTGAAAACTATCACAAAGCTATTGTAATAGGGGATGTAATTCTGAATTCTCGCAAAGGGCCTTAACTTGGACAATTATAAAGTTCGCCTTCATTTAAAGTCTCGAGGGTTGAAGACCCCGGCATGTAAAACTGCTGGAAAACTTTGATAGCTCAAGGCAGACTCTATAACAGTCTATCCATCAAAGATTATATATATATATATATATATATATATATATATATATATATATATATAGCTGCCCGTTTAACTAATAAAACTTTTACATACAGGAGTCAATGCTTTTAGTAGATTTCCTTTAAGGGAAATCAGCTATTGAGGTCGTATTCAAGACGCGATTTTAGAACAATTTCTTCAAATGTCCATCAATCCTATCTAGGAGATTACGGAAATGAGGTCCGTTAAAAATTATATATATATATATATATATATATATATATATATATATTGTTGCGAGAATTGAATGAGTGGGCGAATACACAAAGAGAGAGAGAGAGAGAGAGAGAGAGAGAGAGAGAGAGAGAGAGAGAGAGAGAGAGAGAGAGAGAGAGAGAGAGAGAGAGAGAGAGAGAGAGAGAGAGAGAGAGAGAGAGAGAGAGAGAGAGAGAGCCGCGTGAGAGGAGGAACAAAGACTAGGGGAACGAGCGAATCTAATTAGGGACCTTCCAGGAAGAACTGGAACCTTCTATGCCTAGACACTTCTACAAGCATTTAAAAGGGACTCTCACAGTACCCCTCAGTCAGTGGTTGCTCGACGGTCTTCGAGGGATGTTCAGCGCGACTTAGTGCAGTGCGGTAAAGTGTTGTGCCGTGAAGAAAAGTGTTGTGCCGTGTCTGTAAGTAACAGTTTATGGCGTGTTTAAGACAGTGCAGTGCCGCGAAGTAAAGGACAGTGCAGTGCCACGAAGTAAAGGACAGTGCAGTGCCGCGAAGTAAAGGACAGTGCAGTGCCGCGAAGTAAAGGACAGTGCAGTGCCGCGAAGTAAAGGACAGTGCAGTGCCGCGAAGTAAAGGACAGTGCAGTGCCGCGAAGTAAAGGACGGTGCAGTGCCGTCGTTTTATGTAAAGTTCAGTGACCGCGAGTGAATTATTGGACTATGTAACCTGAAAAACAGTTACACTATCACTATCACTGAGTAGTAATAATTAACCAAGAGTATTGTACATTGAGAAATAAATCGTGCAGTGTTAAACTGTGAAACTTGTGTGTGTGTTTAATTTTGCAATCCAAACGAACTCTTATTAACAACGTTTTATTACTGGTTTTGTAATAAAAACGTAACAATATATATATATATATATATATATATATATATATATATATATATATATATATATATTTGTCTGTTAATGCTCTAGCTGTAGCAGCAATAACAGATCTAGTTTGTTATTGTCTAAAATCAGACCAGGGGGCGGGGGGGGGGTTAAGGGGGGAAGATTGTCGAAACTTCAAAATATCTCCGTTACTATACGTCTGATCGAAAATTTTTATCGAATCAATCTTACTGCAAATTTACTATAAATATTGTTACATGCATTTATTCTCTATCTTGAATATTAACTGAGGTATTTGCATTTTTACTAAATGTGGGCGGTTAACGGACGAGAATGAGTTTCCCGCCAAAAGCTAGTTCGGCCGTTTCCGTAACTGTTCGGCACTCGTATGGAGATTTCTCTATTCTATAATTTTACGTGGGAAATCTGCTTAGTTTACGCAGCCCCTGCGTGACGGACTTTTTGTTATTAATTGTCACTCAAAATTGTAATAAATATAAATTAAATTACTTATTAACGCCCACGCGCAACTAAGGCTAATTGGGAGGAGCTATCTACAGGTTACCACCCTTTTCTAGCCAGGGTGGGACTAAGGATTTTATTTAATGAATTCCACCACTAAATAAACTCCTTTGCCCAGGCGGGAACCGAATTCGCCACTCTAGGTTTACCATGAGAAATTAAGGTCAACGCTTTAACTCACATGGCTAACCTGAGCCCCGTAATAAATATGAAGTTATTTAAAATCAACAATACTTTTATTTGAAATTATTTGTATAAAAAGGGGGGAAAATGCTAGATAACAAGAAAACATAAATCATTGACAATCACCAACTACTTCAGCTACATGATGTTCAGAAACTCCACCAATTTGACAGCAAAAATTATAGGGAATGTTGAGAAGAATGTGTGCCACTCTTTCAATAGTTATTCATGGAATTTTTGTTTCTTGATCTGAATGTTTTATTGGAGAAGCTTGTTATGAACACAACGGGTATCTCAACCCATTTGAATGGATTTTCGAGCGTACGACAGCGGGTCGTGTGGAATCCCTATAATGGAAACAGGTGGAATAACAAGGATGTGATTTAGGGTATTAGGGATTACCATAAATGGGAGACTAAGTGTCGAGTTGATTTCCTGGGGAATCGTTCTCACAAATTTTAGGTCCGGAATTTTCTAACGCCGAGCGATCACTTTATTACTTATTATTTAGTTAGGACTGGAGCTGAGTAGAAAGGGCTGTCATTGCAAACTCGGATTAGGGGTGTTTGAAAATTTAAAAGGGTTTAAAGTGCGGTTCGATACTCATCATGGCAATAAATACTAATGAACATTTCTACAGAGAAAAAATGTGATTGTGTTCAGGAGAATTGGGCTTGGTATCTCCGACTGTACCCTCTCAAATTCCAAATATTTGATTTAATAATACACCGTAATGATAAAGTTTATTGTAGGTAGATGAAATAAATGGCTACGTTTCCACTGTAACAATTTATTAAATAGACAGAGAGCTTTGGATGCAGTGCATCATCATCAGTGGCCGGTTGCACACAAAAACAATAATTACTTATCTGTATTAAAATATTTTAGATAATGGGTAAAATAGATAACATATAACAATAAAAACGATCTTTCTTAGAACTAAATAACATATAAAATCTTTCATACAACAACAGGCATTTTTTTTTAAATTATGTAAGTACAGGTAGGACATTAAAACCATCTAAAAAAACTTAACATTTTTTAGATATATCTCTTGAATATTTATCGTTGTTTACTTCTTTAATTTTTATTATTTGACTTGTTATTAGATTTTCTATTGTTTTGGTTTTAATTTTTTTTATTAGTTTTAGTTTTAAGATTTTCTATTGTTTTTACTCTTTATTTTGTGTTTGTTTTTGTGACTGTTGTTTATTATTGTTTTTGGTCATGCTATGAATGTTAAATTAACTCAAGGATGTGTTTGTCAGCAGGCACTGAGGATGGGGCGTTGACTCCGAAAGTGCACTTTGCATAATATTAAAAACTGTAGAGGACTTGGCTTCTTATTGATCCTTATATTTTTTAGATAGATTTTATGTCCTACCTGTACTTACTTAATTTAAAAAATATGCCTGTTGATGTATGAAAGATTTTATGTGTTATTTAGGTCTAATAAAGATAGTTCTTTATTGTTATATGATGTCTATTTTACCCTTTATCTAAAATAGTTTAATAAAGATAAGTAATTATTGTTCTTGTGAGTCAACAGGGCACTGATGATGATGCACTGCATCGAAAGTGCTCTGTCGTTTCAATAAATTGTTACAGTGGATGTGTAGCCATTTATTTCATCTACTTACATTAGAAGTCACTTCCACCTGACAGATTACCAACTCATTTACTGAGTTGGCCCTCTTTTACGTTTACCTAATATATAATAATATTGGGTTGCAGGGATCTCCGTAAAACATATATAATATTGAGATATAATCCTTCTAAGCCACTGACAACTAATGAAATCAAATATCGAATTTGACCATTAAGAGAAAACGTTTTTTGTGATATTAGGTAGTTACTTGATAAATAAAAAGTCCGTCACGCAGGGGCTGCGTAAACTAAGCAGATTTCCCACTCATAATTATACAATAGAGAAATCTCCATAAGAGTGCCGAAGAGTTACAGAAACGGCAGAACTAACATTTGGCGGGAAACTCACTCCCGTCCGTTTATCGCCCACATTTAATAACAATGCAAATATTTCGGAAATATTCAAGATAGGGAATAAATGTATATAACAATATTTATAGTAAATTTAATTTGCAATAAGTGTATTTTATACAATTTTTCGATCCGACGTATGGTAACGGAGATATTTCGAATTTTTGAAAATCCCCCTCTAAACCCCCTCTCCCACTTGTCCGATTTTAGCCATGAATGAACTAGATCTGTATTTTTATATAAAATGTTTAAATATCGAGTTTGGTTACGATCAAACAAAAATTGTGACCGCTAGAGCGTTAGCAGGACATATATATATATATATATATATATATATCATATATACTATATATATATATATATATATATATAAATGTCTGCTAACGCTCTAGCGGTAACAATTTTTGTTTGTATATTATATATATATATATATATATATATATAATTTTGAACGGACTTCATTTTCGTCATCTCCTAGGTGGATCGATGGACATTTGAGGAAATATTTTGAAAATCGGGTCATGAGTGCAACCTTAATAGCTGATTTCCCTTAAGGGAAATCTGCTAAAAAGGCAGAGTAATTAATGGGATTATAAGGTTGAAACAAATTAACTTTGAGTTTATTCAAACAATAAAAGAGCCAGGTCTTTTTTAATGTTTTTGGAGAAAAGAAAAATACAGTATTGTACGATGACTTGTTCTCGTACAATGGAATGAATGAATTCTGCTAGAGAAAATAGCAACGGACATCTCCCTGACAGCTTTATTATTATTTCCAAAATATGATAGTTCATAGTAGTATCGCACAACTACAATGCAAATAATAAATACTTATGTATGCTTATTGTAAAATGTATGCCACCCAAATACACTAAACCTTCCATTATACCCCTTGTATAGGGATTTGACATAGGATCTGATAACTGTAAACTCCATCAGTTAATACCATTTTCTTAAAAATTTTATTAAAACGAATATAATACAAAAGTCCGTCACGCAGGGGCGGCGTAATCTCAGCAGATTTCCCTCATGAAGTTTGATAATAGATAAATCTACATACTGGTAACACAACACCACTTTTAATATTAAGTGAATGAATACAAACGGTAATAAGAAATCTTTCCTCATATGTAGTCCAAAAACTTAAAATGGGGGTGGGGGGGGCACCAGAACATATTTGGACGTATCTCGTATAATAAAGGTCTCTAAAACAATATTTGGTATTTAATGTTGGAATAATGTTCTTTATTACATAACCGAGTGTTGTTAGTTTAACATGAGTAGAAGTGGGGGTTTGCTGAAGACTGAAAACTATAAAATCCGAATATCTCGGTTAATATTCAAGATACAGAAAATATACCTATTTTAACAATATTTATAGATCATTTAATTTGCAATAAGGCACTATAAAATTGTTCTATCCAACTTATAGTAACGGAGATATTTCGAATTTTCAATATTCCCCTATCTAAACCCCCACCTCCTCCCACTGATCCGATTTCAACCATTAACGAACTTGATCTTCCTGTTTACATAAAACAATTAAATATGGAGTTTGGTAACTTTCAAAAAATAATTACACCCGCTAGAACGCTTGCAGAGACACACACACACACACACACACACACCCAGACACACACACACACACACACACACACCCACACACACACACACACACACACACATATATATATATATATATATATATATATATATATATATATATATATATATATATAAAAAAAAACAAATTAAGCTGCCCTCTTTTGAGGGTACCTGTATGGCCAGCATCCTAATCTGGCAATTTGGGTAATATTATTATTATTTCTTATTTAATTTTGTTTATATTGTATATGGGAATTTGGATAATTGAATGGAGGAAATTCGGGAGGTACTTCAGGTGAGAGTGCAGCTTAATATCTCAGCTTTATTTTTAATATAAACGATGGTTCACAATTTTTATAGATGATTTTAGGATAAGGGTGGGCAAGTCCTTCAGGTCATCTTTGGTCAGCCCATATTCAATTAATGTTTTGACGGTTTTTTGATTGAGGACTCCTCTTGAACCAAACAGAAGCCCCATAACTGTCCAGTCTTGGATGTGGTATTTTTCAGGAGAAATAGAGGCAACATGGCTGTATATTCCTTTCTTTTCTTGATCCACCTCGTCTGCTTGATTTTGGTTCATCTCAAAACGGAAAGTGGGATATATGTACAATTTTGAATGGACCTCATTTTCGTCATCTCCTGGGTAGGATCGATGGACATTTGAAGAAATTTTTAGAAATTCGTATCATGAGTACGACATCAATAGCTGATTTCCCTTGTGGGAAATCTCCTAAAATTGAGGCCTGCGTTATCAATCTCATTTGTTTATAGTCTGAGTTTGCTCCCCACAACTTCTTTATATCTCAAGCGATGACGGTAAACTCTAGCGTTCCTTCGGCTCCCGGTGAGCATGTCATTCATTACCATGGTAAAGAGGTTTGTGGAACTAAAGGTCAAACGAACGACAACAAAGGCTGTTTATGTATTCCCCTAAGTAAGAGATAGGAAGGGAGAGAGTCTGCCCCAGGGCCTAGATAAGGTTGGTATACCTTGCAAAAACAACATACTGAAAGGGCCAGCGGTACCTTATCTTTGCCTCTGATGTATAGATGGCCTTGTAACCTACTTCTCGCTAACTAAATTCCCTCTATGAGTTCTTTCATCTTTGATCCAACTGCTTCCTGTCTTCCACGTTTGAAAGAAATTTATTTTATATCATGAGTAATAGGTATATATACTTTATTAGTGGACCATGGACCACGATTTTTTATATTCTTTTAAGGGAATACTGAAAATAACAATTAAGGAATATTTTTATGTATGTTAAAGTAAATTAATTGTAGTATATCAATACATTGTATTTAACGTATGATAAAAAGTCACAAGTGTAAAACAAAAGGTTGGATTATTGTAGGAGCTCAGTTTGCCATGTGAGTTAAAGCGTTGACCTTAATCACGCATGGTCAAACCTAGAGTGGCGAGTTCGATTCCCGCCTGGGCAGAGGAATTTATTTAGTGGCAGAATTCATTAAATAAAATCCTAAGCCCCACCCTGGCTAGAAAGGGGTGGTAACCTGCAGATAACCAGTCCCAATTAGCCTGAGTTGCAAAAAGTTGACGTTAAGCAATAATTTAATTTTAACCCTCCGGAAGTAAGGTGAATGTCAGACCGCAGAAAAGGTAAGGCTGGGTCGGAATCTGACCCAGGATACTTTAAAATGTTTTATGAAATATTTAGGGTTAAATTAAACACAACACAATATCAGAAAAGAACAAATCATATATTTTTAAGTAATATAAGACCAAATAGAATTATAAAAAGTATAAATAGAAAGTATAAAATGTACATTATTAATTGTTTAAACATGAACTGCACACCACTACTTTATGTTCACCACATAAGCACAAATTTACATTTGCAGCAAAAAAAGTTGCCTTTTCTGTCCTTATTGGCATTGCAAAAGCTACACCTCTTTCGTATTTTGAGAAGTCGTAGATGGAAGTGTTGGGATCTCCTTGACTTCAGAATCCAATCCCAACACATTGCATATTGTTGAACGTAACTCCTTTGGAAGGTGTTTGATTTTGCGCCCTTTGCTTCATCATTGGTTCGGTGAGAGTGAATGCTAAGGTTTTTATGAATTTTGTCCTTGCAGTGTTTGAATAAGAAGGTTCATTACGATTCCACTTCCATATAATGAATGCATTCACTACGCTTATGTCCAGGCTGCCAAAAAAATATCTCATAGGCCATCTATTGGTCGATCTCTTGGTGGTCTTATCATGGCACAGTTTGTCTAAGACATCAACTCCACCCTTGGTCAGATTGTAGAATTCAATCATTTCTGGCACCTTTGAAATTTCATTTATTTCGCCTGAAAAATGCATTGATGAGAGTACAAGAACTTTTTTATCCTTTTTTGGGGTGTAAGATAAAAGTGTCTTGTCATCCTGGTAAAGAAATTTAGAAGAATTAACTGAAGCTTTCGCGAAACATGGGAAGAGGGACTTGGGGCTTATGTGTCCTTAGTGGACCCACCAATGTTAGCTGTTTCTTTCCTAGCTCCTCAGCTAGCTGATAAGAGCAGAACCAGTTGTCAACTGTAACGTTCCTCTTGGTTCCCCAAATAGATTTTGTAAGTTCCAAAACATACTGCGTAGGCAAAGACATTTCTTTTCTCCGTTGATTAGTTTTTCCTACATATGGTATCCCTCCCATAAATAAAAGGTTCTAGCGTCGCATGCAGAAATAATTTTGAGACCATATTTATCTGGTTTTTACTGGGGATATATGTTTTAAATGGACACTTTCCCCGGAACCCAAGAAGCGTCTCATCAATTGTTACATACTCGGACGGAGAATAATATTTAGAGCAATTAGCTTCAAAAATTGTCCATATATTCCGAAAGGGTGCAAATTTATCAGTAGCGCGCCTTGCTTCTCTAGTGGTTTTATCATCAAACCGAAGATTACAAAGAAGAAAATGAAATCTTTTTTCTGTCATAGTAGATCGAAAAATTGAAGGACCAAACATTTTGGAAAACATGTCAAGGGTATTCAAATTACTGTCTTTCAAAATGGCACTAAAAAGTAACAAACCGATTAAAGCTTTTATTTCAACTAATGAAGTTGGGGAAACAAACCACTGTTTTGAAGAGTAATTTGGTTTTACTCTTTCTATTTCAAAATTTGTTCTAACCACAATTTCGTTCAAAATCTCGTCATTTATAAAAAAAGAAAAAAGTTTATGTTCATCAATTATACCTCTAGCTTCACTCTTTGGACCAGGGAGATGAGTGATAATGTTGGTGTTAGGCGTCCTGCAAAACTTTGAAATGACAGGATTGTCAGCCCAGATTGTTTCATTATCTCTTCCAAGTAAAAAGTTCACATTCTCTAAAGAAACTCCCTCTGTTGGGATCTCATTATCAATGTGATCTTGTGCATCAAATAACTCTTCTGTTCGATTCTCAGGCTGAAGTAAGTCATCATCTGGCTCTGAAACATTTTCTTCGAATTCTTGGTTTTCAGAATCTGACTCCTCTTGTTGACGTCTCAGTTCCCTAAGAGCTTCTTCTGGAGTTGTGAAAAGTTGATTACGACTCATATTACCGATCTAGAAAAAAAAAAACAAAGCCGAATGTAATATGTTTTTGAGGTAAGTTCTATATCATAAGAGGTAAGGTTGGGTCGGATTCGACCCTTGGTACTAGGCAGGCATGCGGTATCGGGAATAAGTCAATTTGCTCACTTACCTAAACGTGTCTGAACTCTCTGGCGTCTAGCCGACAACTGGCCCTTAGGGTACCTGACACTTGAGGTGGATCACTGCAACGCGCATGCGCAGGACATGAACTAAACTGAGCACATGGGTTGCATCCGACCCAACCTTACCTCCGGAGGGTTAATTATTGTATTGTATGGCTATGAAAGAATGTATGACTGCTGGGGTAGAAGAAAAGAAAAATGTGATTAGCCAAAATTGTATTGGTCATGTAAGAGAATTTTCAATAAAAACTGATTGGACTGTTAGCAGATATTTCTTAAGGGAATCTTTATACAAAAAGGCCGATCAAGTTCATTAATGGCTGAAATCGGACAAGAGGCGGGGGGTTTAGAGGGGAGGATTTTAGAAAAATCGAAATATCTCCGTTACCATACGTCGGATCACGACATTGTATAGAGCCAATCAAATTGCAAATTAAATTTACTATAAATATTGTTCTATACATTTATTCTATATTTGCATTTTTATTAAATGTGGGCCGATAAGTTATGATTGAGTTTCCCGCCAATAGCTAGTACGGCCGTTTCCGTTACTGTTCGGCTCTCGTATGGAGATTTCTCTATTGTATAACTTCACGTGGGAAATTTGCTTAGTTTACCCAGCCCCAGGGTGATGGACTTTTTTTGAAATGCAATTACACCAGTATTTTTTATGTAATAACATTGTAGACGAGGAACGTATAAAGGCTATTCTCATAAATTAATTCCACCTGAACATTTTGCTTGCATAATTTAATATTGCCTTTCTGAGTACAAGGAATTCATGTGGTGCTCACATCAGATATTTTCAACATAAACCTAAGACGTCGTCTGTTCTATCGAAGATTTTGGAATAGAAATAGATCATGTATAGCTTCCGTTAAATTTAAAATTAGGTCTGAATTATAAAAATGCTCCAGCCTTAAATAACTGATTATATCCCCTTTGCATTTTTAACGATTGTAGCCTCAGCGAACTCACTGTGAGCATAATGAGCAAGCTGGAAGAGACTGGATGAAAATCGATCTGTATTCAAGAGGTCTTCTTCCGATAATTATAGCAGGCGACACGGCAAACAATACCCCACTTCCCGCCACTGCTTTGAATATATTTAAATATCAGATTAGCACCCTCTTCATCGGCCGACCGCTATTAGCCCTCCAGGAACACCCGAGTAAAAAGATTCCTTTAGAAATGCCCCCCCCCCCCCCGGAGTCTCCTCAAGAAATATTGGCTCTCTTCTACACCGTCCATAAATCACCCTGGAATTATTAATAATGTTTAATATCGATAAGCTGGAGCCCTTTGCCTTCAGCCTTTTTGAATATTAGGAAAAGATCGAGAGCAAGGAGGAAGGGTCCTTTAAAAATAAGCCCGAAGAGTGCATCCAATTTTTTTTTCCCCTTTCGTCAAAGCGATTCTGAATTAAATTAATTTCTATACTCCCTTTTTTTTTCTTTTTTTTAAACTTCTATTTTAATTAAAAAAAGAGATAATGGGTTCCTGAAAACCCTATCATGCTGTCACACCTAAAATATTTCTTATAAAAACAATTTCTTGGAAGAACGAAATACCTGTGGAAAAAAAGCACTTTACTGCCGTACTAAGAGTGTGAATGGAGGTGGGGGGGGGCGTTAATAAGGATTGTAGAGTATTTTTAATTAGCGGCTCCGGAA
Source organism: Riptortus pedestris (assembly GCA_019009955.1). Taxonomy (NCBI): domain Eukaryota; kingdom Metazoa; phylum Arthropoda; class Insecta; order Hemiptera; family Alydidae; genus Riptortus; species Riptortus pedestris. The sequence continues at coordinate 35,252,680 of CM032230.1, read as the reverse complement.
CCCCTTCTGCTGCTAAACACTCAGTACCCTTAGTTGATTGAATAAAGATGTTTGAACTGCAATGCCACAGCAATACGCAATAGTATCAAGTAAGAAATATTTATTATCAAGAACCATTTTAATATACCAATCAGTAAATGTTTTCCGTGATGTTTTTGCAAATAATGTAATTAAAGTGCACATGCTAAACGTTAGACAACTATTTTGAGTTTGTACGACTCAACATAAAATTATATATAAGAAGAGGATGCTTCTGTGCGAGGAAAATTCTTCAGACTTCTAAGACCATAAGGAAGAACTCAACAGAAGGATGGATAGTTGATGCATTGGTGCCTTCTTCCTCGCCCGGTAAAAGGAATTTATTTAGTGACGAACTCAGTAAATAAAATCCTTAGTCCGCGCAGACATCGTGATGTTCCGATTATTTTCAGTAGCATCGACAGACTTCAAATAAGTTAAATGTCATAAGCCACGAGTGAGCCAGCTGAATGAATTTATCAGTGATTACCTGACAACAATTGCTTTAGGTATATATCAAGGACCTCATTCTGACAGAAAAATCTGTATCCGACTGAGTACCATATCTTGTAAGAATTTATGCAACATTGTATAACATAGATAAAAGGACACAAAAAAACCAAACACATTGTTTTCCAAACTCAAAAAAGGACTTGAGATCTTTTGTCCCAATCTACTCCGAAGTCACTAATTTAACCCGCTGAATTCCCAGTGGATTAACGTTTAGTCTGTAAAGAAATTCAGAAGTCTATTAAATCAAGAAAATATTTATGAAGCAGGGTGTGGCTTGGATCATTAAGAAAGATAGCAGCCTGTCTTATTCCGAGTGTTAGCATTATTACACGAAATTATATCGCTGGTGTTAGTAATATTTCTGGGATCTGCATAGGATTACTAACTTGCACCAACAGTGTTAGTGTTTGTCTACTTTACATTGATGAGGGAAAAAAAACGAAACCTATAGAACCACCAAAATATGAAACATTTTGAAGCGATAGAAATCTGATATCATAAGAAACTCCGCATTATAAGGAATTGGTGAATGATAGCCTAGGACATACAATAACCTTCTCGTTGAAAGTGGGTGCGAGGAACAGAGAACCAAATATCTGTTGACCAAGCTTTAAAAAAAGGCAATAACTGTATTGCTTGAGAGAGAGAGAGAGAGAGAGAGAGAGAGAGAGAAGAGAGAGAGAGAGAGAGAGAGAGAGAGAGAGAGAGAGAGAGAGAAAGAGAGAGAGAGAGAGAGAGGTAGAGAGAGAGAGAGGGAGAGAGGGAGAGAGAGAGGGAGAGAGGGAGAGAGAGAGAGAGAGAGAGAGAGAGAGAGAGAGAGAGAGAGAGAGAGAGAGAGAGAGAGAGAGAGAGAGAGAGGGAGAGAGAGAGAGAGAGAGCGAGGGAGAGAGGGAGGGAGAGAGAGAGAGAGAGAGAGAGAGGGAGAGAGGGAGGGAGAGAGAGAGAGAGAGAGAGAGAGAGAGAGAGAGAGAGAGAGAGAGAGAGAGAGAGAGAGAGAGAGAGAGAGAGAGAGAGAGAGAGAGAGAGAGCGTGTAGAGAGAGAGAGAGAGAGGAGAGAGAGAGAGAGAGAGAGAGAGAGAGAGAGAGGAGAGAGGAGAGAGAGAGAGAGAGAGAGAGGAGAGAGAGAGAGAGAGAGAGAGAGAGAGAGAGAGAGAGAGAGAGAGAGAGAGAGAGAGAGAGAGAGAGAGAGCAGATAGAAAGATAAAATTGTATATATTTTTTGACCAGGTTATTATTGTAGATGGTGTATTTGTTGTTTATTCAGGTTTGTGGTCAATGTTGATGAAATAAGGTTTTAGTGTATGCCTATACTTCCAGAATTATTTTTTCTCTTCTTCAGGGCTTCTACATTATGGGAGAAACTCATATTAACACTTTGAAAAGGAACCTAACTCAATATCGCTTAGAAATATCGTTGCTAAAATCAGTTTTGTGGCTCCTTGAAATATTTTTCGATAGACGCTAATTGTTTTCAGTAATTTAAATTGCCCACGTCAGAGCTAAACACAATAAAAACAATAAATATGGATTTTGGTCTAAAAGTTAAAAATGGCTATCACAAATTATGCGTATTACTACTATTAAAAAATCTACAGAACCTTTAACAATAAAACATTTCTACAAAATAATATTTGTTAGTTTCATAAGGTTTTGGGGCGAAAAACTACTATGTTATCATTACCCGGTAATTTTAACACTCGCTTTGGATAACTACCTTAATTTTGTGAGTGAATCGTGTTTATGTAAGTTGTAAATATTTATTTATAGGAGGATATTTATATCCTCATTTGTATCGTTATTTATAATTTAACCTACATCTTAATTTTAACATATTTACCATCTGGCAATTTTTACATATATTATTAGTTAATCCAATATTATTAACAATGGTAAGACGATTTAGTTTTTCATTATCATATTTAACAAACGTAAACCGGTCTCTGACCTCTCCATAGCGGGCTCAATGATTTGGTTACATAGGAAAAGTTCTGTCTAGTAGCGCCTCTGAAGGTAGGCCCTTCGCTCTGATGGCATATTTTAGTCTCTTTTAATTGAATGGTACGAATGTTAATTGTAATTTATTCTATTTTAAATCGTTTCCATGTTAAATATGATAATGTTATAGGTTCGGTAGTTTTATTAATCGTTGTCATGCATGGCTTGTGTTGGACAATATTTGCACCAAAATCCTTATTTATTCTACATTTATTGATTGTAGCTCTGAATATAGCAGTGTAAATTGCTGGGAGTGCTTTTTAAAAACTACATTGTGAAGTACCTAAATAATTGACAAACTTGGCTCATTGCCCTCAGAGTAGAAATAACAAGAAGTAAACATTAGTGTTTCTTTAAACGTTAGAAGTTGCTAGTGGGGGAGTCTTAGAAGAGCCCATTATTGGGTCTGCTGGTCTTGACACTTTTTGGATAATGTCAACTTCCTGCCTCTACAATATATTTACATAAAGAGAGACACGTATCGCCGGGAAACCGCGAGGAAAGCTCTGACAGCAAAAGGTGACAGATGAATCGGACGGCTGAGACGCCCGCTGAAAAATAACGACCCTGTTCACGGAGGGAGGCTAGACACATCTTGTCATGTGTGGGGAGCACACACACACCTATCAGCTGACTAAGCTCTCGCCTCAAAACTTCTGACACCGCGTCACCTCCAATTTCGCTCCGCTCCGTCCTCCGCCCGCCCAACTGTCGAACTGATACATACACACCCCACAACCTCTCTACTCACGCTCTACCTATTACTCCTCTGAGTTTGATCTCTCTCTCTCTCTCTCTCTCTCTCTCTATTTATTATTTAACTTTGTACAATTATCTAAAGGGTAAAACACTTTTTATGTGTTATTCTTAAATAAATAAAAAAAATAATAATAGTGTTTCCCTGTCACTCCTAACTCTCTCCTCTGTCCCTCTCACTCTATTGCTAGTACTCTGTACACTGTTCCGTAGATTTTTTTCTATTGGTCTCTCAGTTTTTCTTCCTTCTCTCTCTCTCTCTCTCTCTCTCTCTCTCTCTCTCTCTCTCTCTCTATTTATTATTTAACTTTGTACAATTATCTAAAGGGTAAAACACTTTTTATGTGTTGTCCTTAAATAAATAAAAAAAAATAATAATAGTGTTTCCCTGTCACTCCTAACTCTCTCCTCTGTCCCTCTCACTCTATTGCTAGTACTCTGTACACTTTTCCGTAGATTATTCTATTGGTCTCTCAGTTTTTCTTCCTTCTCTCTCTCTCTCTCTCTCTCTCTCTCTCAGCTTATAATAACTTCATATATATATATATATATATATATATATACATACATATGTATATGTTTGTTTGTATAAAATTGTAACCTCTGTCTGTACATTGATTTTTTTCGCGAAATTTCACGATAGCTTTTCGTTTCACATGTCATAGACACCATAACTGCATTTTGTTTCTTTCGTGTCTGTTTGTTGGTTAATTTGTTAGTTTGTTTTTTGTTTATTACCTTTTCACGCATAAACGGCAGAACCGAATTTTATGAAACTTGGTATGTATATTACTTCTAACCCAAATTAGACTTTTAATTAATTAATATAATAATATAATTAATTAGAACGGGCAGTAGTAGGGGTTGTAGGGGACGCCTGAATTTAAAAATAGAGGCTTGTTTGTGGCACAAAAGGGCAAGTTTCCACCAACTTGTATGAAAAAAATATATTCTGTTAGAACAATAATTAATAAACGAATAAACCTTTGTTCCGAATTTTCTCGGAACGTTTCAGTTCATTTGAAAAAATAGTTTGTACCAAAGTTGTAGTTCTTTTATATACCTACAGTAATACCTACAAAATTTACACTGAGAAATTATTTTCGATAGGATTCCTTGTTTCACTGGAAATCATAAAATCCTATTTTACAATCAAAAAGGTCTCCCCATTACATCCCTCGTAACTGGGATCGACTTTAACATTTTTTCCCGTTATCAGATCAAAATATTTTCTTCCTTTTACTTTCCATTTTTTTCAAAATCTATTTACATTGGCCTACTCGCTCGCACTTTACGCATTCCAGGTTTTAATGAGCAACATGATTTCTCAAGAGACTGGCAGCCATTTTCCATGCTGGGCGTCGTATATGTTAAACCCGCGTGACTTTTAAGTAATGCATTGGTGCCTACCTTTTCGTTTCAATGCGGTATAGTATCTTATCTAAAGGATTGTGCTAACATGTGTTTCCCTATCATTACTAACCCTCTCTGTTATCTTGGACTGTCCCTCCCATTCTATTGCTGGTACTCTGTTCACCTTTCCGTTGGTTATTTCTATTGGTCTCTCAACTTTTCTTCCTCCTCTCTCTCTCTCTCTCTCTCTCTCTCTCTCTCTCTCTATCTCCTGTATGTAAAACACTTTTAATTGTAAATTTTCTTTATGATTAGTAATTAGTAAATATCATTTGAATGTACAAATAGTCTTTAGAGCTAACTTTTAAGTAGAAGTTTTTTAAAAAACGTATAATATTCGGTAAAACACTAGGTACTATAACAATAATACATCTATCTATCTATTCTCCCGTTTTATTACATCCTTATCTTTTCGTGACTAGAGTAGATCAAGCGGTGAGTGAGGAAAGTATAATCGACCAGTCCTCGGTTGAACGGACTCTTAGAGCTATAATGAAACAAAAACGGGATCGTTACTTAGTACACTGGAGAAGGAAGACACGAGGAGATGATATGTAAGCTAAGAGGTTACGTCATGTGATAAGAAGTAACCCAACCTTCGTTACAAAATTGTCCCTGTAGAAGAAAATGAATACGAGACTGGTGGGTACCCGGTCAAAAGATAGACCGAATTTAACCTCGTCTCCTACGGTGGTTCTTCGTTCCACATTTCCTACGGTGGGTCGGATCCGACCATGGTGGCTCCTGAAGGACGTAACCATTAAAGAAATCATTAATTATGCAGGAAAAAGATAAATATTGATTAAAAACTAAAAAAAACATTTTTTATTTACTTTAATGTTTAAAAAAGTTAACATTGATACTTATATCAGTCTTCATTGTCTTTTGACTAAATTTTGACAGTCTCTTAAAGTTATATACTTAAATTATAAAAAAAAAAAAATAAATAAAAAACAAAATAAAGGAACAAAAGTGAGAATTAAATTCAAGAAAACTTGTTGTCTTGTCGTCAAACCTGCATTTTTTGAGGATAAATTCAAATCGTGCTCGGGACATAGTACATCGAAACATGGGTGGACCATAAATTTGGGAAAACATTTCCTTGGTATTCAGGGTGGAATTTTTCAATGTGTCACTCAAATAAAGGAGGCCAAGAAAGGCTTTAAATTCTTCATTATTTGTAATGAAATATACGAAACATCGCCGGTAAATGAATGCCGCGTCCGTTCGATTTCTTCGTTTGTGTGCTTTACAACATCACTTATCATTTCTTCACCAATGAAAAGTAAAAACAGTTTCAAAATATCCGTGATGCCTCTTGTTTCTCCTCTTGGGCCAGGATTTCCAGGACCACATTGATTGCAGGAACTCTGGAAAATTTTGATCGCATCGGCTTAGCGGTCCAGAGGGTTTCCCCATCCTTGCAGAAATCGAAATTTCTCTCATCATCATCAAAAACCTGGTCATTTTTCAATCCACACTCATCAACATCAAATACGTCCTCAACGTTGTGTAATATCTCATCTTCCTGCTCGGATGTTTTATCCCGTTTTCTTCCAACATGTCTTCATTCTCTTGGCGTCGAAGCTCCTCCAAAATTTCTTCCGGGGTCGGGAAAACTTTATTGAATGCCATTCTAAAAAAAAAAAAAAATCCTGCATTCTTATAGGAATGTAGAAATAATCATGAAAAAATCTAAAGCCTAGAACCTACGGTGGGTCGGATCCGACCACTAACTTATTTCCTACGGTGGGTTGGATCTGACCGAATGGGTAATAATGAGGAGAGGACACTTATCTGAGCGAAGTGAACTTGTCATCCTCTCAGACACTACTGGAGAGGAGAGTACCTAGGATCATGGAGTAGTCTGGGAAACCTGGCGATTTTTAGACCAGGGAACCGGCGCCCCGGTCGGATCCGACCCAACCAGATGAGGGTTAAGATGGGTTGACAGAATGCAGAAGTGACGCTACGGACGCCAACGTATTGGACAGGAATGCCTTCGACCAGGATAGATAGAGCTGGAGGTGGCTAGTAGTGGCGGTTAAAGTTCTAGAGGTCGGTAAATCCGACAGAAAAAAAAAAATAGAAGCAGCTTAAGATACTATTTCACAAACGTCTTCTAAAGTTTCGGCGACAGACCGGCCTTCTCGCATGTATACCAACGTCTGGATCTGACGAAAAATCATCATCGGTATTCGGAACTATGTCTTCCAAGAATATATTAAGTTTTTGGAACATGGTCCCATTCCTGGAACATTCTGCATATCTAATGCACAGAAAAATAATAACAAATAACCAAGGGCCTCTCACACCAAGTCCGGCTATAGGAGGTTTAAGGAAAATCTGCTAAGCTAGCCTATAGAAATCGCTTTGCCATCAGCAATTCAAAGACTGGAGGTGAGCAGGGTATGAGAGGGGAGAGCTAAATAGGCCAGAGCTCAGTGTGTGCTCCATTAGCCCTGCTTCAGTGTTCCTTTAACATCCACTTCTATTGCCGACCGTTACTTCTTCTATTCCACTCTTAATGATCTCCTTTTCTTCCTGTCTTCTTTCACTCCCTCATTTCAGTTTATCCATCTTGTCAAACAGGAAAAGCGGGAACGCCAGTCGTTTTCTTCCAGCTTAACGTTCCGTTGAATAGTTAAAAAGCGTCTCCTTAATGAATGGACAAAAAGCTCTCATTCTTGACCTCAATAAAATTAATCGGCTCCTAATATGGTCTTCTTTGTCTTCATATGAGTAAGAATTCCTGAAATATTCCCTTAATTTCGTATGTGAACCACGTTTTAATGTTTGTTTACGTCCTATTTTATAAAGAAGCCCTAAACGAAATCAACCCCCATGTCAGGGTAAACAAGAAATCAGTTTAAATTTAAGAGAAATACAGCAAAAACAACCAGTAACATCATAATATCGGTATTTAAATAATATGTTTATTTAGAACTTCATGGTTCTTTGGAATAATGAATGGCACGCAAGTAGCTGACGTTGGAATAGAGTGTCTGCTACTACTGTTATTCCTCTTCTTTAGATCTCTTATTTATAGATTTTCCATAAGCAAAGTTAACTTGATATTGAGGTTGTACCCATTACCTGAATTTTGAAGAATTTCTTCAAATTTCCCATCAACTTATGTCACCTTACCTTGTTTGTGTGTGTTTATGAACGTATGAATATTCTCTCGACTGGCATTAAAGACATTGGATATGTTTAACCGACCCCAAATGGGATTCGCATCAGCGATTCGTGCAAGGTTGATCAACTCGACGTAAAACCCCAGTTGACCAATGAGGACCAGGAATGGAGTGTGTCTCCAGTATAATGAGTGAGCTCATTGTGAACGCAAGAGTTTAGCAGTGGTCAAGACATAAGAGAGAGCCGTTAGTTATGTTGATTAGCTGACAGATGTCATTAGCTGACTCGCTAGAATCTTGCTAATATACAAGCACCAAGAAGTTTTCTATTTTCTATTTTTCTCGCTTTTGTGGAGGGATCGAATCTAACCCCTTTTTGGCAGATTTCCCTTAAGGACGATCTGCTACTGAGGTTGTTCTCACAACGCGCTTTTAAAAAATTCTCTCAAATGTCCATTGATGCTACCTGTTTGATTACGAAAATGAGGTCCATTCAAAATTTTCTCTCTCTCTCTCTCTCTCTCTCTCTCTCTCTCTCTCTCTCTATATATATATATATATATATATATATATATATATATATATATGCATGTCTGTGTCATTTCTAGGGGTCTTAACTTTTGTTTAATCGTTACCAATTTCGACGTTTTATGTAAATGAAAAGATCAAGTTCGTTAACGGCTGAATTAGGACGGGGGGAACGGGAGGTTTAGAAGAGAGGAATTTCGAAAATTCATAATATCTTAGTTGTTTTACGTCGGTACAAAAAGTGTATATAACCATGCCATTGCAAATTAAACGTGCTATAAATGTTGTTATGTACGTTTTATTTCGATATCTTGAATATTAACCGAGATATTTGCATGTTTTTAGTTTTTCGCCTTCAGTAAACTCCTACTCCTACTAATGCCAAATAAACAATAAGCTGTTATACTATGAACCACTTTATTTCAAGCCTAAATACCAAATGTTGTTCTCATTGAACTTTAACGCTTTGAGATAAATGCAAATACGTGAGAAATCTGCTTAGGTAACGCAGCCCCTTCGTGACCGGCTTATTTCTTCAGCTTACTGAGGTTTGTGGTAGATGTAAACAGGACTATATAAGCTAATAGAATGTGTCAATAAGACATTAGCATGGTGGAAAACGTACTTAGTGTACGCAGCTCCAGCGAAACGTAATCTTTTTTTTTCTATTTATTTGTACATTACATTTGTATCAATTTTTTTTAGATCAGAAAACTTGTTAACGGATACAGTTTCTGTACCAATTAAGGTATCAATTTGAGCCAGTTTCATTTATAGGCAGATATCCATGTCCAGCACCTCCGAGTTAGAGCAATAAGACTGCCAATGCAGAATACACTGTAGTTCACGTTAAAATGAGGCTTAAGTTTTCTCTTCAAACTACTACTAAAATTAGAACGTGTTATCTACAGAATGCCACCCTCTGTTAGCTAGGTGGTTTAGACTTTTACGTTCTGAGTACATCAGTATTGATTAAATTAATTAAATTCCCTTTATGTGCGTGGGAAACAAGTACACCCCAACTTATCTTAATGTATTAATACCAACCCAGCGCCATAACTCACACAAGTACCCTTACCTGATCTCCAATAACTACAACAATAATATACGTCTTTTAGATCTATAGTTGGCAGTTTATAAAAGGTTTGCTAGTTACTTCGCATCATTGACGAAACGTAATACACAAATTAATCACATTTAAAAGAGTTCTATATTTCTCAGGTTTAAATGAAGTTAAGGGAACTATAACTGACTCTTGGTCAGAGTTCCTATTGTAGCATGAAGGTAAGTAATTTTATTCTACTTCATTTTTTATTTTTTTTAAATCCCTGAGCCAATTATAAAATTGAATAGAATCAATTCCACTTAAAAGTATCTTACTCTCAGAAAGGAAAACGATTTTCCACCTGTCCAATTTCTTCTTCGACTGTATCCCTTTTTAGAAATATTACTCTTATCAAGTTCAGTTTGACATTGCATTTAGAAACTTTATAAACCTATCATTAGTCATCAACTGATTGATGAAGGTAATGAAGTGCGGTTATTGATAGGGGAAACTAAATTCAGTATATAAACATCTACGTTAGGGGTAGGAGTGGTTAGGTACCGTGTATGAATGCTGGATTTTGGGGACAGAATATAAGGAAACCATGAGGACAAACTCTTAATAAACTCTTCATATGTGTGCAGAGATTATAGACAACTTTGCCTACCTACGTTTTTGAAGGTTAGGTTTCGTCACTTTTAAACCCAAGCACGTCGTTTTTAGAACTCCTGGAAGACGTTGAAAATTTTCTCTCAGCGAAGTACAGATTTTTGAATGTACAAAGTGAAATAGATAGTTAATGTGAGGATACCGCAGCATTACTTGATTGCGCTTTCTAGCTATTGTAGTATAAAACTGTATTTTTGAGGTTAAAGCATTTGATTAAACACGTATTACAATGTCTCCTTAAGAATTCGTTTCAGTCGGACTTGTAAGGAGATTGTTAAACCATGAAATCCCGTAATATGGCACAGATCTATTATATGAACACCTCTGTTTTATATATATATATATATATATATATATATATATATATATATATATATATATATATATATACTAGCTCAGATACCCGGCTTCGCCCGGGAATTGATTTGAGGCAGAATGGTGATGGTATTTTTTTTGGCAAGGCTTTACTTTGCACAATATTTTGACATTTACCCGTCCCAGTGTTTAGGTTTTATATCCGTTGTTGGCATTTGTTAATAATAAAATTAATTTTTTACGTAAGACTTCACTGTCCTCCATATTGCCATATTTCCCGTCCCCTGTGCATTATGCATAGATTTCAGTTATTAAAGACAAAATATTAAAGTAGATTTGAATTAATTTTTCCAGGTGAGGTACCTCATAGTTCAAATTGGAATGAATTGTTGAGCATATCAATATTTCTACGCAAATTACTTGCTCCACACATTGTTCCTGGAGAAATGTATAAAACAAAAGTTAATCTAAATAACAAAATAAACAACTTTTGTTATGTTCATATTTGCCGAAAAACGAATAGAAAACGAAATACCGCTATTTTAAATTCAGGCCTCCCCTACGACCCTCCACTCCTGCCCGTCCCTAGAAATGTTGGTATTGCTTATTATAATGAAAGCGTTAGTGCTAATACACATACCGAGTTTTATTTATTTTGGTTGGGTCTTTTGTCCCAAATAAAATTCTTCACTTCCGCTATAGGTTTTAGCGTATTTCTCGTTTATAATCCGGTATACGAAAACAATGTATATAACAAAAGTTACTCTGAATAACAAAATAAACAATTTTTGTTATGTTCATATTTGCCGAAAAACCAATAGGAAACGAAATATCGCTATTTTTTGCTTAAGGCTTCCTTAGTAGTAATATACATACCAAGTTTCATGAAATTCGGTTCAGCCGTTAATGCGTGAAAAGGTAACAAACAAACAAACACACACGAAAGAAACAAAATGAGTTATGGTGTCTATGACATGTGAAACGAAAAGTTATTGTGAAAATTCGCGAAAAAAATCAATGTACAGACAGAGGTTGCAATTATATATATATATATATATATATATATATATATATATATATATATATATATATAAATGAGTGGGTGTCCATTGATATTCCTTTTCTGGGAATCTTTTAAGATTTTGGGACTCAATTTTGCTTCAGGTATATTCATGTTGTGTGGTTTATTTTCAAAATCGTTGTTACAATCATCATTATCATTACTGACTCTGTACTTGGCAGTTTAAAATAATGTTTAGATGCCACAATTGATGTCGATACACCAACCATCACGTGCCAAATATATTGAGACTATTCCCAACAACACTGGTGCCAAGACAAATACCCAATTAGGTAAGAAAAAAAAACAACTTCAACAGTAAACTTAGTGAATCAAGTTATCGAGTATTATATCAAATTAATCAAATTCCACCCATCGATGTCCATCAGTCATGCTAATCCAACGAGGTAACAGCCCCGAACAGCTGGGTTCTCGAGGAGAAGTTTGCTGGGCTCAGTCAACTCTCGTGCGTCGTATCGGAGTTTGCAACGATTTTACTCAGATTTAGTCCACATTTATTATCCAACAATTGCAGAATTTTTCAAGGGCGTACTCCAACAAAGAATTAAATATCAGGTATTCAATTCTTTTCCTGTTCCCTCCTCTCTTACTTTAGGCACTTAAAAACGCCCTTTTAGCAGATTTTCCTTAAGGGAAATTAGCTATTGAGGTCGTACTCATAACGCGCTTTTCGAAAAATGGCTTCAAATGTCCATCGCTCCTCTCCAGGAGATGACGCAAATGAAGTCCGTTCAAAATTATATATATCTGTTAACGCTCTAGCGGTCGCAATTTTTGTTTGATCGTTACGAAACTCAATATTTAACCGTTTTATGTAAAAAGACAGATTAAGTTCGTTAATGGCTGAAATCAGACTACAGGGAGGGGGGGGTTTAAAAAATTCTAAATATCTCCGTCATTATGCGTCGGATCGAAACTTTTGTATAGAACCAATCTTATTGTAAATTAATTTTACTATAAATATTGTTATATACATTTATTCTCTATCTTGAATATTAATGGAGATATTTGGATTTTTATGGTCTGTGGTCGCGTATAGTTCGGGTTAGGTGGACCATTTCCTTCATTGCTCGGCTCAGGTGGGAGGCTACTTCTAACCTTACCTGTCGTTTCTAACCTTACCTTACCTTCCTTACTTTGTAGATTTATGCAAATACGTTCTGTTCATCCGCCCCCCCCTCCCTTCTTTAGTTCTTGGACTACTAAAATTTGAGTTATTAAAATATAAATTATTCTTACAATTCAGAAGCTGTTTCCGTTGGGAATTTATTTTAATTAACTGAAAGATTTCTCATTACCTTTGTAATCGTATTTAATCAGGGTGGTATTGTGTTACCAAGTATGCAGATTTCTCTATTGTAAAACTTTACATGGGAAATCTGCTTAGTTTACGCAGCCCCTGCGTGACGGACTTTTATATATTTTAATGTATTTCCTTAAGTGCCTCCTAAAATTTATTCCATGATTAAGTTTTTACATTATTTATAGGTTACCACCCTTTTCTATCCAGGGAGGGACTAAGGATTTCATTTAATGAGTTCGTCATTAAATAAATTCCTACTGCCCCAGCGGTAATCGACCTCACCACTCTAGGTCTGCCAAGTGAGATTAAGACCGATTTCGTAACTCACACGGCTAACCTGAGCCCATAAATGTATTTTATATCCTGCTTTACGGGATCTACAGAAACTAGAGATAAAATTAATAATTAAAACAATTAATTATAATAAATAGGTAGGTAATTTCAGATCATTGATGTCATAAATGTATTCTGTCTCATGTTTTACGAGACCAGTAATTGAGAATTACCTACCTTATTTTAGCAGAGTTCTGATTTCTGCTCATTTTAAAATATGAACTTATCTCATTGATTAATCTATTACACCGCAGTCTTTGTAGTCCAACTTGCTGTAAAGATTCGTTGCAGAAAGAAACAATTTGAAAAACTCACGAGAGCTCTAAGTTATTTCTTCATCAACTGTATTCATACTCGAATAAAAATCCGTGACGCAGCGTTTGCGTAAACTAAGCAGATTTCCGTCGTGAAGTTTAGTAATAGATAAATCTACATGCTGCTAACACAACACCACCGACAATAAATACACACGGAAATAAGAAATGTTTCATCCAATTTCAATAATCTACCGACAGGAAGCGTTGGGTTACAAATGTAAACAAACGGGTCTGCGCGCCTCACACCGGAAAGAAAAACAATTACTGAAATATATCAGAATATAACATATTAATTTTATTGAGAACTATTTAATATATCTAGTACTGTAATTAATAATGAGTCAGGATAATTGTTATCTCAATCAATCAAATTTTAGTAGTCCAAAACCATAATACAGGGGGGGGGGTCACCAGAACATATTTGCATGTATTTCGTATAATAAAGGTCTCTTCAATACAATTTTTGGTATTTCAACTTCAAATTATGTAATTTATTACATAGCAGAGTATTGTTTTTGTAACATGAGTAGAAGTGGCGGTTTGCTGATGTGCTGAAAACTGAAAAATGCAAATATCTCGGTTAATATTCAAGATATTGAATAACTTTGTATGACAATCTTTATAGTAAATTTAATTTGCAATATGACTGGTTCTATACAATTTTTCAATCCGACCTATGGTAACGGAGATATTTCGAATTTTCCAAAATCCTCCCCCTAAACCCTCCCACTCCACCTGTCCCGATTTCAGCCGTTAACGAACTTGATCTTTATTTTTACATAAACCGTTTAAATATCGAGTTTCGTAACGATCAAGCAAAAATTGCGACCGCCAGAACGGTAACAGGCAAATATATAGATAGATAGATAGATTTATATATATATATATATATATATATATATATATATATATATATATATATATATATACATATATATAAATTCAGTTTTGAGCGGACCTCATTTTCGTTATCTCCTAGGTAGGATCGATGGACATTTGAAGAAAAAATTCGAAAATTCCGTCATGAGTACAACCTCAATATCTGATTTCTTTTAAGGGAAATCTGCTAAACACAGAAGTGTTTAAGAGAAATGATCATTATTTAATTAACATGCCAATTTTGTAATTAACCCCAAGGGAGTAAGAAAATGAACACATAAGTAAATTCCCCGAATTGCCTCAAGCTATGATATCGCTATTTGGATTTCCTGTAATTTACTACGAAACCTCGACCACTTTTCAGGAGAATTGTTATATTTCGCTAATTCCATTCTTTTCTTTTCGGTTGAACCGTTGCCCTGAAAATTTGATTACCCACTCTCATCGATACCCGTTTTTGTAACATTGATTAATTTTTCAATCGTTGTTTCTCTTGCCGATTACTTTCAATAATTGTTTATTCTAAATCTGCCCATAATTAAATAGTCTAAACTGTCCGTATATAATGATTTTTTCTGAACGTATAATCAGCAGTTATGATTGGGACGTAATTATTACAATCCGAATGCAGATGGAAGAATAAACCACGTCTTTTCGCCGAAGACATTTATTTATATATATATATATATATATATATATATATTTCTTAACACAGCAGCAGCCTTCCTATGAAAATTAAAATTTTTTCGTAGACCTAAATTCTGAGACTCAGCTTCCTTTGTATACTAATAGAAAAACCCTTTAAGCAGATTTCCCTTAAGGAGAAATCAGCTATTGAGGTTGTACTCATGACGGAAGTTTCGATTTTATTCTTCAAATGTCCATGGATCCTACCTAGTAGATGATGAAAAAGAGGTCCGTTCAAAACTCATAGTCATTTTATGTATAAAAAAAAATATTAAGTTCGTTAATGACTGAAATCGGGCCCGGGGAGGGGGGGGGGTTAGAGGGGAGAGATTTTCGAAAATTCGAAATATCTCCGTTACTATACGTCGGATCGAAATATTGTATAAAGTCAATCTTATTGCAAATGAAATGTTCTATAATTATTGTAATATATATTTATTCCCTATCGTCAATATTAACCGAGATATTTGCAGTTTTCAGCCTTCAGCAAACACCCGCTTCTTCTCATGTTACATAAACAATACTCTATTATATAATAAACTGCATTATTCAAAGCTTAAATGTCAAATATTGTATTCAAGAGACCTTTATTATACGAGATACATTCAAATATGTCCTGGTGACCCCCCCCCCTCCCCCCTCATAAGGTCTTGATTACTAAAATTGGATTCATTGAGATAACAATTATTCTGACTCATTATTAATTACAGTACTAGATATAGTAAATAGTTCTTAATAAAATTAATATGTTATATTCTGATATATTTCAGTAATTGTTTTTCTTTCCGGTGTGAGGCTGGCAGATCTGTTTGTTTACATTTCAAACGCTTCCTGTAGGCAGGTTATTGAAATTGACTGAAACATTTCTTCTTCCCTTTGTAGTTATTCACTTAATATTCACGGTGATGTGATTAAACTTCACGAGGGAAATCTGCTAAGTTTACCCAGCTCCTGCGTGACGGACTTTTTTTTTATATTCCCCCGCACCCTTTTTGATATGGGCGAATTTTACGAGCGAAAGTAATTAATCATGATTATAAATGAACACTTTATAAAGTTTTCTTGGGGCTCAGGTTGGCCATGTGAGGTAAGGCGTTGTTCTCAATTTCTCGTGGTAAACCTGGAGTGGCAAGTTCGATGTCCGCCCTGGGCAACAGGTATCTATTTAGTGACGGCCTCATTAAATTAATTCCTTGTTTCCACCCCGTCTAGAAAAGGGTCGTAACCTGTAGGCAACCCGTCCCAATTAGCCGTAGTCACTTAAAGTGCACGTAAATAAAAAAAAAAGTTATCTTCCCTAGCAAAAGACCTACGCGACAGATAGGTTAAACTTTTAGCCGTGAACAACTAATGCCAACATTGCTGCGAAACTTATAAGTCGAATTGGAAATATTGTGACCAGGAAATTGGTTTCACGGGTCACCAAGTAACTTTTCATGGCAAAAGCAATGATTCTTACGCTATAACACATATGTCTTCACAGAAAGATCTCGGACTGTCTAAGTAAATAATATTCAGACATTTTACCTTATTGCTTTAGCCAATAGAAAATGTGCACCTTTATATTCACTTCCGACTGATAATTTTTTAATAGCGCCTCAAAGGCCTATCTTGTACAGGTTTCATCCTTATTTTTAGGCTTTTGCATGAAGGTAAAACCCGCTTAAAATGCATCAGATAAAAGCATTTTATATTCAAGGAAGCTTCATTCTTCTACGGCATTCGAGTTCCGTTAAGCTTATTCGGTTGTTCGCCCAAGAGAGAAGATTGACAAGTAATTCCTTTTTTAAGGGAAATTGGTTGCACGGAAAGAAAATTCTCCCAAGTCTTTCTTGGCTTTAATAAAACTTGAGATGAACCTGAAAGAAGGAAATGGCTCCCTCTCTTGAGATTTAAGCCTATTTTTCAATAAATATTCTTCAGAGGGATTTATTTTATCTATAAACGGTTTTCATTTCTATTATCAGAAATAAGCTGTGAACTTATACGATGGAGATTTATTTATTTATATTTTCTTGGATTGAAACTTATCAATTTCAACACCTTTCATATTATTACCATCTGACAAAATAAAACTTGCATTTTCAAGGAAAACGCTTTGCAATATTTACTAAATTTCGTTGTTTTACTTCGTTGCTCGAGCTTCCTTTTTGTGTTAAACATATTTTTGAATATCCATAACATGATTAAAATGATATCTGAATGTTCTGAACAAAGAACATGAAAAGCTGACCAAAAAATAATTTTGGACTACTTTTATATTAACATTCCAACTTTACGTAAAATTTCATCTTGCTTAAGGTAGGTGCTGTGAGGTACACATTTTGAATATTCAATACATAAATATAATTCGTATTTTAAAATTTGGAAGCCAATATTGAAGTTCATTTATTTTCAAGATTCTATTAGTTACCAGGAGTGCATGTATTAGTTATATATATATATATATATATATATATATATATATATTAATATACTGGGACTCAATCCAAAATCTCATGCGAAACATCAGTAAAAACAAGGGTAATGCAAAAATTGTCTTTTTAATCTACCTTCTCAGAAGTCAACATTAACAATCAATGTGTTTGAAAAAGAAATATGTACATCATTGTCAATCGTTCTGAATTTTTTGTTTTCGCAATCAAGGATATTGTCTTATAGTAAAGGAGTTTATATTTCATTTCAACACGTAATATATTAAAGAATTAATCAACGGAAGGATCAAAAAGGTCAAACACCTCCACTCTTAATTCTCACCTCCGCCAGCCAGCCCAAATCCAGGTTGAAGAATTAATCATTGAATTTATAAAATTATGTAAGAAATTCGAGCGTGAATATAATAATATAATATGCAATGTAATGGTTGGTCCTGGAGTTGCATGACTAACAGAAATATCTGCCTATGGTTCTTTAGTGATTCTAATCCTCATTTTTGTTTTAAATAATGTCATTTGAAGTTAAAAGTACTAAAGTTAACTTAACCTGTTTCCAATTAACTACTAATTCTATAATTGGTTCAGAGCAGATAATTGTTCTGATTTTTTAAAAATTAAATAAACTAAATTTAAATTATATCTCTGCAGCACTTTAATTAGACAGTTTTATCCATGTACTCATAATTATTATCTACTTTTAAAATGAGTCAAAGGTTGTTAAAGAATACAAAAAGATATTCATAACAAAGACATACAAAAGTATCACGGAGAAACTTTTTAACTCTGAAACATTGTTATTTGACAATAAAGGTCGTAAAGCAAAGGAAAACAATCACACGAAAGCGATATTCCCAGAAATATAACGTATTTAAAGAAGTTATTCGTTGAATCCTTCTAGATGTTTTAATTTATATTCTAGTAATATTCGTATATTTCTGGGATGAGAAAAGATTGAAATGAAAATTTTATATAATATCTTTAGAATGACTTCATACAAAAGTAAGTTTTTATTTTCGTATCTGTTATGTGCCAGTCGTTTTTTTCTTACTACAAATATCTAATTAATTATTAGTATAGTATTACCAAGTATAAATGATGTCATAGAAACAGCTATTACCACAGTTCTAGTTGTTGAACATCATACAACTTTTTGTACAGAATAAATACTTGCTTCTTCCTTTTCTTTTCTGTGTATTTAGTAGTTTTATTCCGAAAAGACGTGTACACATACCCAAAAATTAAAAATATTTTTAAATTGTCTGTACTCTGTGTTTTTTTTTTTCCATAACAGTTTAATGTATCTAACTATTATATTAAATTTGATGCGTAGCATATTTTTGAATCACGGGCGGTTCAATCGTGATTCTCCCATGAAACATGTTTAAGTTAGTAAAAAGTTAAAAATTAGTTTTTGGCAGGTGAATGTGATTATTGTCGAGGCATATCTGAATAAAAAGGTCAAACGCTTGAAAGAAAGCGTTTTCCATGCATGACATCATCATCAAGGCACTGCTGACACACAATTACAATAAAACCATTCTAAAATTCCCTTACAATGAAATTAAAACATACGTTAAAGCAAGTTAAATGTAATAAGATTAAAATTAGTGAATTTAATTGTTTTATATATCTTAAAAAGTCTGTCACGTAGGGGATGCGTTAACAAAGCAGATTTCCTACGTGCGCCACGTATTTACATTTGCCTCAAAAAGTAAAACGTCCAATGAGAACATTATTTGGCATTTAGGCTACAAATAATGTACTTCATAATATAACATATAATATCAATATAGAGCAAAAACGTACGCAATATTTATTAAGCATTACATTTGCAATAAGTTTGGTTCCATACAATTTTTCGATCCGACGTATAGTAACGGAGATATTTCGAATTTTCGAAAATCCCCCTCTAAACCCCCTCTCCCACTGGTCTGATTTCAACCCTTAACGAACTTGATGTTTCATTTTACATAAAACGATTAAATACTGAGTTTGGTAACGATCAAACAAAAATTGCAACCGCTAGAGCGTTAACAGACAAATATATATATATATAGTTTTGAACGGACCTCATTTTCGTCATCTCCTGGGTAGGATCGATGGACAATTGAATACATTTTTTGAAAATCGCGCCATCAGCACGACCTCGATAGCTGATTTCTCTTAAGGGGAATCCACTAAAAACACAATTTTACGTTTATTTTTAAAAAATGAACATATGTTTTTTATTCGAATATACCTATCAATAACTTACAAACGGCGGGATACGAGAAAGTGATAAACCTTCACTCTTATACAAGGTGACGTACCACCACCAGCCTGACCAGATTCATAATAACTTAAAAGTTAAAAAATTAAATACCAGAACTATCTTATCAATTCACTCCCTCATAAAAACATGCGTCTGTTTTACTTTACCCACACCAGTTATTTATTTCTAAATCAGTGATTTACGTTATCGCTATATTGATAAAAGTAACTAATATATGTTTGAAATAATGTATTTAACAAGTATTAAATGTAAACAAAAATTATACTTTAATATACATTTAGATGAATCATTTATTTAGGGGGCCCATTTGCTTTCAAAGATTTAAAAAAAAACACTCAAATATATACTCGTTCTCATATCATCTTCTGTGAACAAACTCCAGAGCCCAGAAGTGATCTGGTTCCACATTCAATTTTGTTCCTCCATTTAGTGGTTTACCCCCTCCCCTCCGTAACTTTATAACCACCGATTTCCTCTCTGCAACTTCATTATTACAAAAAAAAATTGCACGTTTTTAAAAACCAACCATGTAATAGGCAGGTAACCCTATTTAAATTTATATAGCTTAGCAACAATTTAAATGAATTACTTCGACCTATCAACTAGTGTCTTTTTCATTTTCATATGATCACTGTTACTTCAAAAAGTAGCTGGTGTGGGTAAAGTAAAAAAGGCCCAAAACATTCGCTCAAACACACACATTAGAGGGAGCGCAAAACAAGGTTGCCCAACTCACAAAGCTCAAAATGCATACATTAGATGAAGGTCAAAGTGTTCTTAATGATTTTTTTTTTCTTATTCAATCATTCTAGTCTGATGGAAGCTTTTATTTTTTTTAATTTATTGACATCCGGGAGTTTTGTTGTCTAGAAAATATATTTATAATTGTTTATTTGATCAAAAAATTGAAGTAAATGCAGATATGAGCAACATTTGACCCATTTAAGAAGTGCTACCCATAAAATATCATTGGAAGCTCCATTTACGGGTATCAGTATAAAGATTGATGTCAAATATCAAAATGAAATAGCTTTTAATTACCTAATGAGAGGAGAGTGGAGGGCTTAAATTAGCCTTTTCGAAGGGAGCCGAGGAGAAAGGTTGCGTGATATGAAGAGGAATTCGGAGGAATTCCAGAAAGTCCAGGACTCTCTCCCTTAGATATGATATATGTAGTCTCTCCTAACCCTACCTTCAGCCCACATTCTTCTTCAGCCTCATGTCAGAACGTTTTTGTATGTTGTACTATTCATTTATTGTACTTTATATATATTATAATGAAATTTTAATTATAATTATTATTATTTAAATTTAATCTATTTACAATATACTCGTATATATTTCGGTGGGCTTTACAGACCTTGGAGATCTTTAGCTGCCATTACAAGCCACCACCATCTCTGACATGGGCGATGGCTTTCCAGTTCAACACGTGAAACTTCAGAGAGTCCTTCTTCAATCTGTCAGCCCATCTCATCTTAGATCTCCCTCGTGGCTGGGTACCCACCACTGTCGCATTCATTGTCATGCATAAGGAGCCGGTTGGGTTGCTTCTTGCTGCATACCCCGCCCGGCTCTTAGCTTTCATATAATGTGAAATGTCTAAATATTATGGAATTAATAAAGCCGAGTAGTTCGAAAAAACTTTTCAAATGATCCAGAAAACGATAGAGGGGGAAATATGAATTGGTTTGATTGAGTTCATTTCAATAACAATACCCTGCGGGCGAGTCATGCACAAAACATCAGAAAATCTCTTCGCTGAAAGTAATGAACAAATACTTTGAGGGATGGAAAAGCTAAACAGTGAAATGGGAAAAATAGTTTTGAAGAAATAAACTGCCCAAGTTACACACGGCCCACCAAGCATCGTTGATAAATGAAGGAATGAGTGCTGGATTTGACACTGAAGAGTAGAAGGATGGATGGACCTACTTGGAAGAAGACTGAATGGCCGGAGAAGAAGACGATGGCATCTAAAATCCTAAGAAAGAATTCATACAAGGCGGAAGAAATCAACCTAAGATATGTAGAGAAACCCCATAAACCACTGCTTACCAATAACCAAAACGTCCGTCACGCGGGGGCTACGTAAACTAAGTAGAAATCCCGGTACGACACTACTAAGATCTCACAATATATATATATATATATATATATATATATATATATATATATATATATATATAAATCCCATGAGTAGAGGTGAGGGTTTTTTCCGAAGCCAGAAAACAAGAACAAGAATAGCTTGCTTATTATTTCGAAAAAAGTATACAACAAGAATTGTAGATCAACACTAGTTTAACAAAATTGGTTATAAAACATTTTTCGATCCAACTCATAATAATAGAGATATTTTGAATTTTCAAATTTCTTCTCACTCTACCCTCCCCCTCTAATTCAGGACCGATATCAACCATTAACGAATAACATCTTTAGTGTCGGGTGAAACGTAAAGATGGTAGAACATAGAACAGATCTTTGTCTGTTGAATGCATTTTTTTTAATATAGAATCGGAGCCTCGGTTCAGGGTCTGTGAAGGATTTCTAAACTTTGTTACTAACGTACTGCAGTAGAAATAAATTGTTTTTTACAATATATATTTGGGTTCTGGCCCGATATTTTGTGGTTAGTTTACATTATTAAAGACTTCCCTTTCTAATTACTCCACACTATTAATTTGAACAAATATTTGTATACAGAAAATGTTATGTACAGTGCCGACCTATCATTATGGACTCAAACTGATATTTATAAAGACCTTTTTAGAAAAAAAATGGGTGACTGTGAAATACAATTCCTTGAATAAAAAATTAACTCTTCCCGACCATTCTAAAAATAAGTAAAGTAAACGTTAGGTTTTAAAAGTAAGCAAAAATGAAATGATAAACAGAAAGGATGTAAGTTTTAAATTCCAAATATCTACGAATTACTTCGAGAAATTGTAGAAATCGATTGTTGGGAATTATTGAGGTCAACATACTTGTTTTGAACAACAATATTTTCTGTTATCTTGCGTAGCATTGGCTACAAGGGTAAGTTCTAACGAAGAACGCAACAAGAACTAAAGTTAAATAAAGTGCTAGGCTATTGGCTACTGATTGAAAGGAAAAAGCCTGACAAAGCCGAAATGAAAGAAAAGCAATTTCGATTCTGTAAACAAACTCTTTTCTACTTTTAATCAAACCCGCTATACCTTTACGAAAAGTAGTCACCCATTGGTCCCAACCTACTAACTTTTCAGAAGGAATCCAATAACCTTCGATATTAGAACTATTAATAGCGAAAATTAAAAATAGCCTTGGCTTATTTAAGGTAATTATTGAAGTTCATTACCTGATGAAAAACATAGTTTTATGAATCTCAAAAATAAATCGAAAACAAATAAGTATTTAATTACAAGCAAAATTTGAAATAAGAATTGATATTCATGTTAAATACTTAATAAGAAGCTTGGCAATGTTCGTATACGTATTTGAGCCACCTAGGACTTTGGGACGCAGTGTATATATTTTTTATTAAAAATGATGATGTTGCATTCAGAGATATGATATTTCTCTTAAGTTGTAAGAAGAAGTAATAAAACTAAATAAGTTTTATGTTTGAAGTTTGGTTGGTCAGTGACTTAACGTTTAGAAGTCTGAATAATAGTAGTATTGACGAAATCCTTTCCTGCTGATGCAGAAAAAGAACAATACTGTTCGTGCTCTAGTGAGCAGAAAACCGTTGGAGACATAAGTTAAAATTTGAAAAAGGAGGGACAATAACGAATGAAATATTGCTAATGACGGATTATTAAAAGCCAAATATCGTTTCTGAAGGAGTAAATATAAAAATAGTTATGCAGCAGCTGCGTAAACTAAACGGATGTCCCAAGTGCATGGACGACACACATTGGCCATATTAGTATGAACATTTAATTCCTCAGTTCATGAGAACCCAGTTGTGCATAAAATGTTTAATAAAATACTTAGTTAATGTGAAAATGGCCACAGAGAAGTGCTCTTTTAACAAATAAATTTGTGAATATTATATTTAATTCAAAATGTATAGATCGCAGGAGCCCATATTTCTACGTTTTACTAATGCAATAGTGCTCATCTTGTTTAAGTTCGATTTTAAGCATTAACGAACTTGCCGTTTACATGATCTGTTTAATAAATTCGTTCTTAGAGCATTAATCCTCAGACGCACAGAGATCATGCTTTATATATATATATATATATATATATATATATATATATATGTGTGTGTGTGTGTGTGTATGTGTGTAATATTTA
This sequence comes from Riptortus pedestris, assembly GCA_019009955.1. NCBI lineage: Eukaryota > Metazoa > Arthropoda > Insecta > Hemiptera > Alydidae > Riptortus > Riptortus pedestris. The sequence goes on along the minus strand of CM032230.1, from coordinate 35,228,703 downwards.
TTGTTTCGTGTTTGATCTTTCATTTGTATTTATTTATTTTCTTAGTATCGCATTTCACAACAGAGCGTTTGAGCGGTAATTCTGATACACTTCTTCAGACAATTAGTACATGAGTCTGTCCAAAATGCTTTTTTGAATTTTTACACTAATATTCACTGTATTCGTGAAGCGCTAAATGTTTCTATAAAGCATGTTGATCCTTTAAGAAGCAATTCAGTCATCGTGTATGGTAAGTATACGGAAGCCCTAAGGTGACATTTTGTTACTTTATATGTTATGGAAAGTCGACACTTACTGGTAGTAGGGTTCCTCTTGTCTTATAAGTAAGTATTTTTCACAGGATTGAAAGACTTGGAGTTAAGGAATATTATTAAAACATTAAGTATACATAAGTTTACTATAATATTAATACTAGGTTATGTCCTATGAACCTTGACGTACGGATTGAAATTTTTATTATGTGTAAATAAACTTTCATAAAAAATGTCACTCACATATTGGATTCATTAAATCTATTGGAGAAAAGCCAGGAGTGTATATATTTTGTATTCTGAAAAACGTTTGAAGATTTGTTTTAGATATTTTATTCTGACGATGGTGTTTCTTAACAAGCAATGGAAGGAACCTCATTGTTCATTTAACATTCATTAAATTTTCTTCGAAAATGAGCCGAGCTAAATTATTTCTCTACCTCTTGGACAATAAGGGATAGACTAGATGGAAGAGAGAGAAAGAGAGAGTAGTCAGTTAGGGCGGATGATGGTATTAGATCAGTCAAACAGAAGTAGAGGGAATCTTGTTTCTGGAATGAGATTTTCTTTGAGCTCTCCGTCATCTTTAACCAGATCCTTTTGATACATGCTCTTTATCGGTTTATAGCTTGATACTCTGTCAATCTTGGGGCCTATAAGGAAAACATGTCGGCTATACGCTTAATGTAAGTTTGTCTCATTGCTTCCTTAATTAACAGTGCGTCGACAAAATATCTGTTTCATAATCATCTGCTTTTTTTATGTGTTCTTAGTTATGTTTTATTACAGTTACCCAAAGGGACAGTTCACAAATGACTGTAATATGCACTCAAGCTAAGGTCAGAAAAAAAAGGAAAGAAACGACTGATAATGTCATGGACATAAGAAAAAGTCAAATCATAAAATGGCAGAAATAAATTTCGGATAAAACGACGATAATTGTCATTAATGTTACAACTCGGATGAGAAATGTTAGCTTTAAGTGAATAAAAAATTATTAATAAGATTGCACCTTAGGGATTACGGCACAAGGAAAATATGTTTGAGCAATTCTCGCTCATCTTAGATGGTGCAATTGTTCTGAATGCGCTTTTCAAAAATCCTTTTTTTCTGATGAAATAATGCCATTTTCCTTTAATGATCAAAAAAGAAGATCCAAGAAGTACTTTCTAACTGCACCGCTTGTCTATAACAATACAATACAAAGGGACTGGACGTTTACTTAAGGTAACACTATTTTACTTTAGCGATTTACTTACAAGGGGAGTGCACGGCCTTTCCAAACCGATTCGAACGAAACTTTTTCAGTGTGCAGTACCTAATGAAAAACAAATGCTGTTAAATCGAGAAAACACAGTTCTCGAGCGTTCGTCTAAAAAAAAAATGTAAGATTGCCTGAAAGACGTGAGCTGTTGTTAATTTTACAATTAATAAAGATAATTAAAATTTTCAAGCTCTAGACATAAAAATATTCTTTATCAGTTTTATACTTTAGAGCTATATTTATATATGATTGGCCTCGCATCACTGATGTATATTTCTATCATCAAGTTAACAATTTTATCAAGCGTCTCCTAAATTGCTCGTATTTGATTGAGCAGAATCGAAAAATATCATCCAGAGAGGATTGAATTAAAATTCATTCTATTCTCGAACACACTATTTATTCTATTGTCATCCCCAATAAAATGTTAAAGTTGATAGCTCTAAAATATAAAACATCTTTATTAATTGTAAAATAAATAATTACAAATAAATGGATAAAGCTAAATAAAACCGTTGAAATATATTATCAGTATATCCGCCTTATTATTGATAATTATTATATACTTATGTATTCAATTAATAGTGATATATTTCTTGTATAGTATTAAATATTCCCTTATACCTATTATATTTTTGACAGAAAGCATTCGAATTTTCTTTAAATATATGGAACACGTTAAAAATTAAATGCCAATAATTAAAAACAACTTTTTATTAGTTAATATGAAATAAACGCCCTAGAAACAAAAAGTAAAAAAAAAAATCCTGAAAAGATTGTCGCCCCCAAGAGATTCGATCTCGAGATCTTGTGGTTACAAAAAGAGCCACCGTTTGATTCCCTTTGAAATACTTTCCTTAACAACACCTCATGACTTCCAATCTTTAACATTTTTTTTTAGACGAACGCGTGAGAAGTGCCGTTACCAGGCTTTAACAGAACTTATTTTTCATTAGGTACTACACACTGAAAACCTTTCGTTAAAATCGGTGGGGGAAGGCCGTGCACTCCTCTTTTTAGTTTAAATGCATTTACAGTTCTTAATTTGGTCTTAATCTCAGCTCATCAGAGCCTAGTGTAATTCTTTGTTATTTTCCATATTAATTAATTTTGTTGTTGTAATAACTTTATCGAACATATATCTTATTTATTTATAGCAGAAATGTCATATATTATTTACGTGGGATCTATATGAAATGTGATTACAGAATTGATTGGGAATTGACACTATCTCTAATGGAATAGATATGGTGTCCCCCAGTCTCCTGATACTATAATTAGTCTACAAGTAACTGAGCTATAAATATAACTTTGAATTAGTGAATTATTTTTTTGGAAAACCAACTATCTAATCAAAAAACTACACTCACTTTTCTATTGAGTTTTAGAAATTTAAGATCTAAAAGGGTGAATGTTTAGTTTTATCTCAATTTATCTAATAATATAAAAATTATAAAATATTGTTATTTTAAAATATATTTCCAGCAAGAAAATTGTTGTAATTTTAATATAAGCAGTAAAGTATCGTGCCACGAGATGAAAAAAAAAAAAAAAAAAAAAACTTGACGAAGTTCCTTATTGCACAGAGTTTTAAAATGCTGTCAAGATGAGGCATGGTCGGAACTCAATACATATGCAGATGGGCAAAGTTCCTTCGTCAGGCATAAATTTTCGTTCAAAATCTCTCATTGAAGAAGTTAAAACTAATTTTCAAGCTTCTCCTGGGTTGCGAACTTGGATTTTCAAAGCTTGCAAAGGACAGCTGCTTCAAAAATTCCTGGAAGGGAGAACTTCCGGATCATGTTTAGCACTCATAAACGAGACGTCCGGGACATGTATGCCGGGGTATTATTATATCGTCAAGATAATTTATTATTTTGAAGTAATATCGTAAGTTGTGGAAAGTCGTATTTTAAAGCTGGTATGCTTAGGACATATTTCATAACGAATAAAATGGCTAATTCTCCATTCTGGTCATTCCCTAATCTATTATGTAATTAATACATGTTATTTGTTTCCTCCATGAACACACCTTATTAAAATGTAAATTTGCATTACCAAATAGTTTCTCGAAGAGCACATTTATGATGAAAAAAAAGCGTTTTTACACGTTCGCCATAGGCCGTAGATATGTTCACTTATCAATGAATTTTGTATGTTCTCATTTCTATTTCTGGGTTTACTATGAATCGCATCTAGAGTTTTACTTTTCACAACTTTTCCTTACGGGGAAACTAACCAATATTTTTGTTCAGTAAAGCCATCACGATAGTACTGGCCAGAAACTTGAACTACCAACAAAATAGTATGGCAGGACTTTATTCTTCGTGTGTCGTCGAGCCAAAGATTAGATGATTTGAGAACATTGTAATTCGCCTGCCACGGTCTACATTGTCGTGGCTATTTTTTAGTCGTCCTCTCCTGAATCGAACCTGGTTTCATTTTCGCGAGTACTTACTTCTATGAAGAACAGAGTCTACAGTTGAGAACGGATAAAACCACACATTTCAAGGACATTTTGCGGTGCAAAGACATCAAGAAGGTGCCCGATGGCTAAACTTAAAGGCATTGAAGAGTCCATATCATCGCTAGTTGCAAGTTGTTTGTATATATAAGATGTTCATTTACCTTCCGTTCTTCGTCTCGTCTAAGTTACGGGCAAAAATCTGGTAATTTATCGCCGATCAAATGTACCATTTCCGTTTTTAATCTAAGTTAGTTCTTACATTGGCTGGAGTTTTAGCAGATTAGGGAAATCAGCTATTGAGGTAATTCTCATGACATGGTTTTCAAAAAAATGTCCATCGATCCTACACAGGAAATGACGAAAATGAGGTCCGCTCTATAATGGCTGAAATCGGACAAGTGGGAAGGAGGGTTAGAGGGGGAATTTCGAAAATTCGAAATATCTCCGTCACTATACGTCGGATTGAAACATTGCATAAAACCAATGTAATGCTAATTGAATGATCTACGTTATAAATGTTCCCCTATACATATTTACTGTATCATGAATATCAACCGAGATATTTGGATTTTACAGTTTTGCGCTTTCAGTAAACACTCACTCCTACTCACTTTATATAAACAATACTCTGTTATATAATAAACCACTTTATTCGAAGCTTAATACCAAACATTGTTTATAAGAGTCCTTTATTATACGAGATACATGCAAGTACGTTCAATTGATCTCCCTTCCCCCGTTTTAGCAGATTTCCCTGAAGGGAAATCAGCTATTGAGGTCGTACTCATGACGCGAGTTTTGAAAAATTTCCTCAAATGTCCATCGATCCTACCCAGGAGATGACGAAAATGAGGTCCGTTTTATATATATATATATATATATATATATATATATATATATATATATATATATATATATATTCGTCTGTTAACGCTCTAGCGGTCGCAATTTTTGTTTGATCGTTACCAAACTTCATATTTAAGCGTTTTATGTAAAAAGAAAGATCAAGTTCCTTAATGGCTGAAATCGGACCAGTGGGAGGGGGGGGATTTAGAGGGGGATTTTTGAAAACTCGAAATATCTCCGTTATTATGCGTCGGATTGAAAAATTGTATAGAATCAATCTTATTGCAAATTACATTTACTATAAATATTGTTCTATACATTTATTCTCTATCTTGAATATTAACCGAGATATTTGCATTTGTATTGTGTGTGTGGTCGGCAGGAGTCGTCTATGTTCGGGACTATCCGCCGAGAGCTAGTGCGGCCGTTTCAGTAACTATTCGTCCCTCGTGAATAGGTCTAGAGATACCTTCCTACTACTGTTATTATTAGGCAGATTTCTCTATTGTATAACTTCACGTGGGAAATTTGCTTAGTTTACGCAGCCCCTGCGTGACGGACTTTTTAGTTCTTGGATTACTAAAATTTGAGTGATTGAGATAACAACTATTCTGATTCATTGCAAACTGTAAATTGTAAATTCTTTTCAATAAAATTAATATGCTATATATAGATGTATGTCATTTATTGTTTTCCTTTCCGTTCAAAAATACTTCTATCTATCTATTCAGCTCTGCGAGGTTCGGTGGCCTGTTTGTTTACAATTCAGCCGCTTTCCGTTGTAGACTATTAACTTGTAAATTCTCTGAAAGATTTCTCATTACCTTTTGTATTTATTCACTTAACACTCACGGTGATGTTACCAGTATTCAGATTAATGTTTGTGTGGGAACCTCATGTCATAAGGTTTAAGACGAGGATGTGCCTGCTACTAAGATGAACCAGGGAATACCACTCCCCAACTGGTCTAAACTTACCAGGGTGTTACGGAACATTGGTATGATGAATAATGAATGAATATTTGAAATGTGGCCTATACTTTAATAACTCCTTCCCAGAGTGTAACTTCATCTCACGTTTTCTAATCGTTTTTGAAAAATGCTTTAATTAATCACAAGAACACACAAAAATTACATTAATCGCCAGGTATAAGCCACTGAGACTTATTGAAGCACGCTATTTACATACAAAAATAGAAATACTTGTTCTAGTCTTGAGATTCATTCATTCATATTCCAACCCTGCTTACTGCTACTCGCTAAAAAAACACCTACATATTAGCAGATTTCCCTTAAGGGAAATCAGCTATTGAGGTTGTACTCATGACGGAATTTTCGACATTTTTCTTCAAATGTCCATCGATCCTACCTAGTAGATGACGAAAATGAGGTCCGTTCAAAACTGTATATATATATCTATATATATATATATATATATCTATCTATCTATCTATCTATCTATCTATCTATCTATCTATATATTTGTCTGTTACCGCTCTAGCGGTCGCAATTTTTGTTTGATCCTTACCAAACTTCATATTTAAGCGTTTTATGTAAAAAGAAAGATCAAGTTCGTTAACGGCTGAAATCGGACCAGTGGGAGGGGGGGTTTAGAGGGGAGGATTTTCGAAAATTCGAAATATCTCCGTTACTATACGTCGGATCAAAAGATTGTATAGAACCAATCTTATTGCAAATTAAATTTACTATAAATATTGTTCTATACATTGATTCTCTATCTTGAATATTAACCGAGATATTTGCATTTGTATTCTGCGTGTCACCAATAGGCTATGTTCGGAGTTTCCGACGAGAGCTCTGGCGGCCATTTCCATAACTATCGTCCCTTGTGAATAGGTTAAGAGGTTAGGTTAACTGTTAGAAACTACTGGGTTATTACGCCCTAAATAATGTTTTTTAGGTTTAGAGGTTTCTTACTACTACAGTTGTTATTAGGCAGATTTCTCTATTGTAAAACTTCACGTGGGAAATCTGCTTAGTTTACGCAGCCCCTGCGTGACGGACTTTTTTAATTCATTCTCTGGTATAAAAAATAAGAGTTTAATACATAAGTAAAAAAAGAAGTAAATATTTAACTTCATTTAATAAATTAATATTTCAGACGGAAAATACTGGAAAATGGAAACAAAAAAAACACAGAAGAGAAGACATAAAAACCATACTTTAAATGCGTAGTTATACTTACGAGTCGCCGGAATTAAAAGGCTTCTAGGAATAAAATAAAAGATTACAAAAAAGTTAAAATGTAAGGACAAAAAAAAAAGGCGATTTTATTTTGTACTAACTAGAAAATGCAAATGCTGAGAGCTGGCGATAAAATCCCGGTGACTCTTGACTTTTATCTCGTAAAAGCTGCTCTCCTCCTTGTCCTGGTTAATTGCAATCCTCTCAATGGAAAGCCTTTTATCCTCTTGCCGTCCGAGGCAAAAAAAGGCAAGAATAACAGAAAGGAAAGGAAACCCGATCCCAAAGCAAATAGGAAAGTGTTACTCTATATAAATAGAAGTAATCAGGGATAACTAACTAACAGTCTGATATGTTTGCCGCGGGAATTACCTTTTCGGAAATTAAGGTCAATTAATGATGAGGAACTTCAGTCTTTAAAACCCCTTAACAATTCGGGTTATGAGTATAACGTGTCTAAATATATTTGGGAAATAGTTCTTTCTTCTTTTCAATATTTAGTTGAGTTGAAACTCTAGCCATTTGTGCATCGAATGTTAATTCGGTTTCCAGTTTTATATATCTTAAAATACTGATTCCTAAGCCAATGTATGCACAAAATACATGGCGTTTTCTAGGGAGTATACAAATTAAATTCTTAAGGTTTAAGTAAGTCTTTTTAACTCTCAGTAATAGTGCAAATAGTACGATTATTCTGGACTTAATACATAATAGATTGATTTTGTATTCTTATTAATTATTGTAATTTTCAGATCAAAATTGAAGTCATAATGGAATTTACTAGCATTAGAACTATCCATCGACGTCTTGGATAAGCTACGATTTCTGCGTGTTCATTTTGCATTAAGCAAGTAAATCAAATTCTATTTACTATTGAGAGGATTTAGTTTATAAATATCACTTGTTCTAATATACTAATAATTATTTTTGTTTTTATGCTAAAGAAAAGAATTCTACTTGGTATCTCTACAAATATTTTAAAGATCATTTGGAGTAATGCTGTTGAGTTATTTGAAGCAGAATTAATTTTTAACTTTCGAATATTGTTTTCAAAGTATATGTTTCTGATTCACTTGTTAATATTTATAATGTACTTATTTATTTAACTGACAACATTCACTGTTCAAAATAGATCAATAGTAATAGAATATATATGTCTAAATGAATACCACAGTGTTCAAAAACGATCAAGCATTCTATACACTTCCTAATATAAATAAAAAGGGGCACCTCATACCTTACATCGTCACAGCTGACGGGGAACTCTCTGAGATCTAATGATAAAGCTGAACATTACAAAATTTATTCGACTTATTTATCTGAATAATAACAGGACAGATATTAACAATGATATCTCTGGAATATGCAGGATGGTAGAGGAACCAATTGATCAGGATCAATAAGAAGGCCAAGTCCTCTACTGTTTTTTAATATAATGCAGAGTGCACTTTCGGAGTCAACGCTCCATCCTCAGTGCCTGCTGATTAAAGCTGCGTTGCCTGGACCACGACCGCCGGGCGACTAACAGTATTTTAGTCGCCCGGCGGTCGTGGTCCAGGCAACAACTTAGTAAAAATTAAGGCTGCTCGTTCTGCACTGAGCGTTCTCAGACAGAATGTATAAACAATGAGGCATATATCTTTCTCCTCATAGTGAAAAGGTCAACGAAAT
>CM032230.1:35167500-35217500 GCA_019009955.1 Riptortus pedestris | reverse complement strand
ATCGTTAACAGTATAATATCTTTATTTTTAGTAGCTTATGGGGTGGGTGTCTAGACTTTATTAAATGGATGAAGGGGTTTGAATGAAGTTTATTTACTTAGTTTTTATTTTATATCTTATTTTATTCAAAACTTAATGATTTATTTATTTAATTTTTTCTTCTTTTGGAGCTCCGAATTTTCTTGAACTCAAATTCAGAAGATAAAGCAAACTTGCTGGAGTACTTCAATTTCAGGAAACTAACAGCAGCAGTAAAACACCCTACATGACACGGGCTCTCTTCATTTTGACTGACTCAGAATACCATTTCATACATACTGCAACGATTCGTTGTCCAAAAATATCAAAAGAGAACAAAATTCTATGTACAACGTTGCATGTCGTGAAAAAAAATGTCCATGTGCTAAACAAAGCTTAGGGCCCATGAAATGGTACTACCTTTCTACTGATCTACTGATGTGCCTTAAAGTCGAAAACCTTGTTATTAACACACCACGATAAACCAGGGGTATACAACATGTCAACGCATTCGCTGCCAGAATGTTGTGGCATCTCACTCCAATGAATGCTAATTTATAATTCAAATAGTTACTTTTTTCACTTCTGATACTGAGTGGACACTTCGGAACATACAACTTAGAAGCTAGTAACCGCAGAGCTATCACTAAATTTGTGTGCGATCCTCCTGTCTTAGGCCTATCGCTTCCAGTCCCATGGTAGAACGGGTTTTTCATCTAGTGGAGAGATGCTGAGCGGACCAATGTCAAACTCAAATAAATAAACTTAATTATTCAGTTTCCAAACTAATACATGCACTCCCTTTCACATACTATCTCATCCTCAAGTCATACCTTTCCGGCAGACATTTTCAAGTTTCATTTGTTTCCTCAGTCTCATCCTTATTCCCCCAGATGGTAGGTGTACCACAGGGGGGTATCCTAAGTGCTTTCTTATTCCTTATCTATACTGCCGACATCCCATCACATCCCGAAACTTCCCTTCTCACGTATGCAGATGATACTACAATCTTGACGTCCAATTAAGGCCCAAAAATGGCATCCACATCTTCACAAGAACACCTAGCCCTGCTGGAATCCTGGTTGTCTCAATGGAGGATCAAAGTCAACAACAGCAAATCAAGCCATATAACATTTACTCTCCGACGCTCCCTTTGCCCTCCAGTTACACTCAATAGCGCACGAATTCCACAAAACTCACAAATTAGGTTTATAGGACTCACATTAGACAAGCTACTAACTTGGAACCCCACATCACATTAGAAAGATTAGAATTGAATGGATGGTACAGACTTCTACTAAGACTACTTGACAACAGATCTAAACTATCACTACACAACAAACGACTGATTTATACGACAGTACTCAAACCAATATGGACATACGAACTTGAACTTTGGGGTTCCTTCAAATTCCTACAAAATTCAAACCCTCCAGTCCAGAATACTCCGCAAAATTACAGATTCTCCATTTTACGTAACCAATTTAACTCTCCATAACGACCTCGACATACCTTTTGTCCGTACCCTCATAAACCCATATATGAGCAATTCCACTTTCTCCTTCCCGCACATCCTAATCCATTATTTGAATCGCTTCCATCTACCCATATTCCAGAAAACCCAAGACGACGTCTGAAGCGTAAGTAGCCAAGAGATCTCAATATAACTCCATGGAGTACAACCCAATGTTCCTTCCAATGTGGGTATAGTCAATGGACAACTTCCAATCTCAAGTCAATAACCAAGCCAATAGTTATATCATTCACATCATTTGCTCCTCGTATTTATATATGTTGTAAAAATAAACGAATAAATATTAAAACATTATTGAGAGCCGCTTTTAGTTATTATATTTTCGATATATCATCACTCGGAACAATTTGTGCGCTCTCTCTCTCTCTCTCTCTCTCTCTCTCTCTCTCTCTCTCTATCTCTATCTCTCTCTCTCCTATATTTCATTTTCAAAACTTTTATTTCTGTTTGTCGTTCCGTGGAAATTTGATATCTCGGCCATGCCAATGTGGCGTGTCGTTGGTTATTTAATTTGTAACGATTGTTACGGCGAGTGAGACAATTGGCGAATTGGGGGTAGCTTTATTTACTGCCAGCCAAAGGGCTTTGTTTTGGTTTAACAATTCCAATTGAGAGACAAAAAGAGAGGAAGTGTCAAATATATTGTATTACTTTCGTCGTATAGCCCGCCCATAAACATCAATAAGAAATGTTAAAAATTGTGCTGCTTAAATTAAATAGCATATTTTCTTTTGTATTAATCAGTGAATTAAAGCTATTTTAGAATTTTTACTTAACAGCCGATATAGTGGCAATGTCAACCCTACAAATAATACAGGTGTTTCGTATGTGGTGAATCTAAAAAAAATGTGGATTTATCCGAGCCTATTATAGATAAAAAAGATTTATATAAGGCCAATTTTGACTGTAGTGAAGAAGGTCTATTCATTTAGTTGTGACATTTTAGTTATAGATAGAATATATGTCACTTTAAATTAATTTATTTTCAATGAAGTTCAGAAAAATATTTGCATATTTTATTTAATACTGCGACCCGAAGCAGTCATGTGTTGTCTATAATTTTTTAGCAGATTTTCCTTACGGGAAATCAGCTATTGAGGTCGTACTCATAACGCGATTTTCAAATATTTTCTTAAAATGTCCATCGATCCTACCCAGGAGATGACGAAAATGAGGTCCGTTCAAAATTATATATATCTATATATATATATATATATATATATATATATATATATATATATATATATCTATATATATCTATATATATATATATATATATATATATATATATATATATAATTTTGAACGGACCTCATTTTCGTCATCTAGAGCTAGAGCTTTAACAGACAAATACATATATATATATATATATATATATATATATATATATATATCTATATATATATTTGTCTGTTAACGCTCTAGCGGTCGCAATTTTGATTGTAGCCAAACTCCATATTTACACGTTTTATGCCAAAAGACAGATCAAATTCGTTAATGGCTGAAATCAGACCAGTGAGAGGGGGAGTTTAGAGGGGGGGATTTTTGAAAAATCAAAATATCTCCGTTACCTTACGTCGGATCAAAACATTGTACAGAACCAATCTTATTGCAAATTAAATTTACTATAAATATTTTTCAATACATTTCTTCTCTATCTTGAATATTAACCGAGATATTTACATTTTTGTATTAAATTTGGGCCGACAACGGAAGATTGAGTTTCCCGCCAAAGGCTAGTTCGGCCCTTTGCCGTAACTGTTCGGTCGCATGGAGATTTTTCTATTGTATAACTTCACATAGGAAATCTGCTCAGTTTACGCAGCCCCTGCGTGACGGACTTTTTTTGTTATTGGCATGTTAACAAATAAAAGCGTACCTGTTGTTTACTGTTAATGATTATTTTTCGTTTCATGAATCCTTATGCCGTCCATCGTATATTTATTTATTTATTGGAGCTTCGCAGCTTCGGCGATGTTGCTCTAAACTAAAGGATTTATAACTTAAAAAAAATACAAACAAAAAAAAGTTAACAAAATTAAACAATACAGAAATGGAACACAAAGCACAAAACGAAAACAAAACAGATAAGGAACACAAACCAGAAAAGGAACACAAACCAGAAAAGGAACACAGAACACAAAAGGAACACAAAAAAAAAACAAAGGATTTACAAAACATAAAAGGATCAAAACACAGAGAGAAAACACAAAAAAACATCGTATAGAAGTCTCTTGATTACTAGATTAGATTTATTTATTTATGAACATCACATCAAAGATGATTTGCCCTTTCAAAAGTCAAAAATTTTACAAATCTAAATAACAAAAGTAAAATAGATAACAACAACAAATACCAAAAGTGAGGTAAATAAATATTTATAAGTGAACATAAATATATATATATATATATATATATATATATATATATATATATATATATATATATATATATTAGCTGACTCGGCAGACGTTGTCCTGCGTGATATATCAAGCGATTAGGATATTAAATTTATTAATATTATGTTAATATTAAATTTATTAATATTCCGTTTTTATTTCCCATTTTGGTTTTGTGTTCCATTTCTGTTTTTTTTTTATTTCTATTTTTGTGTTCCATTTCTGTTTTGTGTTACTATTCTATGTTTCATGTTACATTTCTGTTATGTTGTTTTATGTTTCGTTTAAATTAATTTTGTTTCGTTTCGTTTTTTTTTGTTTTTATGTTGTTGTTTTTTCTAGAGCAACATCGCCACAGCTGCGAAGCTCCAAATAAATAAATAAATAAAAAATAAATAAAACACCTAAGAATAATAATGCAAATACATAAATATAAATAAAGAAAATAAAATAATTGCAACATTCAAATCAAATTAAAATACATTTGGACAATAAATAACAATGTCTGAAAGTGAAAACCTCTCGCAGCTGAAAACATCTTTATTGAGATGACATACTTAAACTCTATGGACATACATTAAAAACCGCCTTAAAATGATAATAATAAATTACAGAAAAAGGCAATCCTCACCCAAAATCCTTATCCTATCCCACATCACAGCCCGGTATGTATGTGTATATCCTGTGAATATGCGTGTGTACATGAGGTGCTTATTTTTACAATATTTGCATGCTTGCACGTTTTCTTTCTTTAGTTTTCTTCGCATGCCCTTCTTCTTCTATGCATGATTTTTCTTTTGGGTCTTTATTCTTTAGTTCAGGAGTAGGAAAAACATACATTAGACAAACATATTAATATTTCATTACATTTCCAATAACCTCGCCCTTCGACCGGAGACCTGCTCCATCTGCCGGGGCGATCTGCGGCGCTAAACCATCCGGGGAGTCACCCGAACGGGTATTTATAAATTCAATCAAATCGGTCCAGCCGTCTAGGAGGAGTTCAGTGACATACACACGTACGCTAGAATTATATATATAAAGATAGAGGTGTATTAGCCTGTTAACGCTCTAGCGGTCGCAATTTTTGCTTGATCGTTACCAAACTCCGTATTTAAACGTTTCACGTTAAAAGACGGATCATGTTCTTCAACGGCTGGAATCGGATCATTGGGAGGGGGATTTAGAGGGGAGGATTTTCGAAAATTCGAAATATCTCCGGTATTTTGAGTCTGATCGAAATTTTGTATAAAACCAATCTTTTGTCAAATTAAAAGATCTATAAACGTTGTCATGTACCTTTTTTTACTGTCTTTAATATTAACCGAGATATCGGCGTTTTTTAGTTTTCGGCCTTCAGTAAACCCCACTCCCGTTCGAACTTAACAAATTTAGTATAGCTTATAACCATGGGAGAACTAATGCTAATTCACATACCGAGTATTGTTCAGTTCGGTTCAATCGTTGGTGCCCAATAAAATTGTCGGCCCCTCTTTACTTTTTTAGTGTATATCTCGTTTATACTTTATTATACGACAAAAGTAAATATGACAAAAAGTTACTCCAAATAACAACATAAACAACTCTTATTCTGTGCATATTTGCCGAAAAACCAATAGGAATCGAAATACGGCTATTTTTAATTTCGGGCCTCCCTCACGACCTCTATTCCTGCTCCATCTGCCGGGCCGATCTGCGGCGCTAAACCATCCGGGGAGTCACCCGAACGGGTATTTATAAATTCAATCAAATCGGTCCAGCCGTCTAGGAGGAGTTCAGTGACATACACACGTACGCTAGAATTATATATAAAATCTATACATTTGTACAAACGCATCTAATCAAATTAATGCATATAATTTGAAATCTTATTGTACACCACAGACTTAATTTGTATGTTAAATTTATTTCAATTTTGTGTAGGTATGAGAATATATTGTTAATGTATGGGCTGCCTCCATCAAAAGTTATTGTAAGTCGTAGGGTGATTCCTGGTGTTGTTATTTTTGACTTTCTGTCAGTACATATCTTATCGTATTGATTACAAAATATTAAAAAAAACATTTCACTTTGGAAATGTCTCTTGATGTAATTTTGGACTTCCGTTTTTACTTTGGGCACAGGAGTTAACTCTGGAGTGGTTTACCTGTCGTAAGAGACAGACGACTATGGGAACCTAACTAGAAAAAGAAGGTATCTTTCCAAGTTATTCATGCTGGTGAGTTCGTTAATCCCATTGTTTTTTTCTTATTTATTACTAAATTTGGTATTCACTGCCCTGAAGTCACATAAGCAATAGAGAAGACTCAACAGAGCTGTAATGTATTGCTGTATTCAGGAATAAATATTTTAACCACCGCAGTTCATCATTCCTTACTTATTCATCATATAATCGAAAATATATCATCTCCAAAATTTAATCAGGATTTGCTCGAATGTAGTCCGCAGACGTGCCAAGGGATGTAAGTATTGAAGTAAATAAATTGAAGTGAGTGATGTACTTCTTTGACCTTCTGACCATATCCCAGAGAGAGTTTATTTTAAAGGTCTAGCATACTAACTTTAAAGTATATCATTTTAATAATATATTGAATGAACTCCATTAGGAAGATGTTAATTAATGTGTAGAAGGGAAATGAACTTAGGAGCAGAAAATTTACTAATAAGTGCGAGGTCTTGGAGAAAACGTGTAGGTTATCAAAGG
This sequence comes from Riptortus pedestris, assembly GCA_019009955.1. NCBI lineage: Eukaryota > Metazoa > Arthropoda > Insecta > Hemiptera > Alydidae > Riptortus > Riptortus pedestris. Next base: position 35,210,845 of record CM032230.1, on the reverse strand, counting down.
GCTGATAAGAAGTTGAGAGGGGGTGAGAGAGAGAAGGGGGTGAGAGAGAGAGAGAGAAGGGAGCTCGAGTTGATTTTGGAACTCTGATAGGAAGACAAACTTGTAAGGAGCCTAGGGCAATCACATCTTTCACCCTACCACCCCTCTCTCCCACTCTCTTTCTCACTCACTCTCTCCCCCTCACACCCTCTGTCTCTCTCTCACCCCTTCCAGACCCGTCATTCGTAGAGCTTACCCCCTGAGTTACCCCTCCCTCACCCCCTCTCACTCCCACCCCTCACAAATACTCCTTGCCTGTCTCTGTCAATCTCCTTTACTCTTCCAGCCCCCCTTCTCACTCACTCTGAATTACTTCTGCCTTGTTTTATCCGAGTCCAACGTTCATTCTGAACTAAAGGAGATCTATAAGGGGCCTTAATGGTATCAAGTTTTATCGCATGTTTGGTGTTGTCTGTCCTAAAAATGAAGAAGGATAGCGTTGGAAAATTTACAATCTACAGTAGCAAGGAAAGGGACAAAATACGTGTTAAATAAAATATTGGTCAAGAAAGATTTTCACTCTTGGGAATGAAACGTATAATCAGTACACAGGTATAGTTGATTGTATTATGAACCATCATGTAATTTATGTAATATTCCAAAAGTCAAATAGCATTTGATACTTATTTTATGTTTGAATACCAACGGGATACACCTAAAGTTCCCATGATAAAGAACCCATTAACTTTGATATATACTCGGAATCTTCCTCTAATTACACCAATAAAGCCTAAGAGAGGAAAAAAAATAGTTGTCAGAAATTGAACTTATACAATACTTACTTCTTTCTTTGCCCTATAGTCTAAGGACACGAAGTTCTGCCTCCATCATATAAGGTAAGGACCCGTGCCCCCCCCCCATGTGTTCCTATTACAACGCCTAGCCTCTGCAAGTCCCCTTTAGATCATTAGCTCATATTTTTCTCAGCATACGTCAATGACTTATTCCATTTGGTTTACTGTAGAGAATAACCTCGGGCAGTCAGATGTATTCCATGTTTTCACATGTCCCCACCACCAAAGTCTGCCGTTCTTGATTGTATAGCCGACGTCAGGCTCATCAGAGAAATCCATCTGCGCTTCTCCAAATTCAAACAAATTCGGTTTATGTATGTTAAGTAGTTCAGACTGTAATGATTCTTTACACTTTATTATAAATCCTAACCTATTTCATTAAGTCTCCAATCTGTGGTAATATGATACTCACTGAGTCCAACGCACTCTGATGTCATTAATCTGTCTGAGCTCATCTGTCTACGCCATTACAGTTATCTCCATGACATAGATAATACTCTTCTGACATGAATGGATCAAAAAGCAATCCTATGGTCGATTATTCATTTTGATGAATTGTTGGCTTTATATGCATCGTTTTGGTCGTTGTCGAACTTGTTCTCGATGATAAAGATGGAAATAAAATCCGGAACGGAATCATTAGAGAAGAAAGGATGCGTGTTCAATTTACGCTACAAAAGTTTTTCAGTTGATGTCTGACAAATTCTCTGAACCCAAAAACGGGAGAGTGGTGAGGTTTTTGATTAAACACACTACTGTTGTACTAGAGCTGCTTAGTTCAAGATGAAGGTTTGCAGAATAGGTTGGACTTCTTGTCCGTTCCGCCGGTATCATGAGGCAATGGGGTATCTTTATCAATAACGAATTTGTGTTGTTTGGTCAGTAATATTGAAGGGAATACGTCAGGCTTGATGCTCGAGGTCTCTTGAGCGAAAGTTTATATTTTTTTATTGCACAAAGCTCACCAAGATCTCAGAATCCCAACGCTATCCACACCCGTCCAAAACGTTTCGAATGTCCCATGCTCCAACCTATCATATACATAATAACTTGGTTGCAAACAACGCCACTACTCGGTAGGTGGTAGCCTAGCGTAGTTTCTCTCCATTTTACTCTTTCTTCAAACTAGCTGGTCAGGGTTATCCTGCTCATGAGTATGTCCATACTGATTGGAGAATGAACGCTAGATCATCATAACCAATTCTTAAACATATGTTCTGGAGGCAATGCCATCCAAGTTCATGTTGTACGTTCATGCCGTTCGTAATTTTTAAAATACATGAGATTAATTAATTAATCATCTGTGAATAGAAAGTCTTACACTCACATCCATTCCAATTTCATTTTAATTACAATAAACATTAAGAACCACAAGACCCCCCCCCTCTCCAAAAAAATATAATCCTTTATTTAATCCTCAAAATACACCACCTGCAGATTGATGCCACATTTATATTATGCATGTGGTTCCATACGTTATCATTTATTAAGGTTTCCAAATACCATACATTACTGCTAAATAGAATAATCTCAATCCTATAGGGCTAGAAATATTATTACAAGTTTAAATATATTTTATTACTATTCTTCGAGTTCGATAGAAATGTATACCGATTTTATTAAATATTAATACAAAACATCATATTCAACTTAAGTTTATCAAATGGACTGGGAGAATTGAAAAGTTCTTATGCCTTGCCGGTTGTTGGTCGGGTTTTAAGTATGTCGATTCTTCTCAAAGAGAAAACTTTCCTTTGAGTTGACATTTAATTAAATAATTTGAATAATGACCCCACCCCGATTTATTAAAAGGAAATAAACTTATACATAAAAGGCACTGTAGTTTCGAGTTATTGGAGAGAGGGGGGTTCGTTTTCGACATTTAGTTCAAATAAAATGATTGAATTATTCATCTGATTAGCTTCGCCCTTATACATTGAATTATTTATTAATTTCTTTTATTGTTGAAAGGAGGTTATAAAACTGTTCAGATTCATTCCAACAATCTCAGTAAAAATTAACCTTTCAATTTTATTATATCTGTTCAATGTTGTTGAATCTGTATTTGTAGATATATATTTGAGTAGATCTTCTCTTTTTTATAAAATAAAATGTTTAAATCCACAATGAACTTCACATACGATAATATTTATGTTTTTAATGCTTGTAGTTAGAATGTTCTTAATCTCATAGGTACATTTGGTTTCTTAAAAGGATCTATTTAATTCATTGGGGTATAAGGATGAAAATATATGTATCCTTTTTTTTTTTACATTACAATGAATGGTCATCCGAATTTTACGTGGTTGTGAACATATATAATTATCCTCACACGGTAAATTTTTAGGAAATTAAGTATCAATGAAGTTATTATAAAGTTATTACAGTTTTTGAAATCTTATATTTGTAATAAGCTAATGCTCTTAGGTTGTTTAGTTCGTTCAAGTTAATGAAATTGGGATTTATAGACTAGACGACATACTAAGACATCTCTTTTGAGCCATTACAGACCAGAAAAATAATAATTCCTTCCTACATACTTTTATTTTACACCTGCGCGTTTCGAGTGTCGACACTCCTTCTCAGGGGATTATCCTTCGATCCTACCCAGGAGATGACGAAAATGAGGTCCGCTCAGAATGACGCTCCAGCGGCTGAAATTTTTGTGTGATCGTTACCAAACTTGACATTTAAACGTTTTATGAAAAAATAAAGATCAAATACATTAATGGCTGAAATCGAGCAGGGTGGTTGGGGGGAGGGGGTGGGTTGGAGAGGAGCAATTTCAAAAATTCTGAATATCACTGTTATTATGTGACGGATCGAACACTTTTATTGAACCAATCTAATTATAAATGTTGTTAAGTACGTTTTTTCAATATCATTAATATTAACCGAGATGTTTGCATATTTTAATTTTTGGCCATTACAAATCCCCACTTCTACTCATTTCATGTTGTAAATAAGATGTTTTATTATGAAACCATTTATTTGAAAACTATATACCAAATATTTTTCTCATTTAACGTCTTTAAATAAATGCAAATACGTGCCGCACGTGGGAAATCTACTTAGTTAAACTGCCCTACGTGACGGAATTTATTAAAATACAAATTCTTAAATTATAATGTAGTAATCTTCATTAAAATAATTGAGTAAAAACATTTTAGCACGTCGCTATTATTAAAATCAGTTAAACGTGGCGATTATAGTAAACTAATGATTTTTCCTATTGGGAAATTCGCTTATAAGACTTGCACTGTAACCATATTAAGGATTTGGGCAGCAAAAGTCAGAATGTACTTCATATTACTAAAGGCATTCCCTTTGATGGAGGTGCAGAGACAAGGCATTAATATGATGACGGCCCATCAATCAGATAAGAGAGGTTGTAATCCCCATTGTGCTAGTCTTCAATGTCAAATTCACCCATTACCCTTTGATGTGCTCTTGGTCAAAGCCTGTACTATTCAATGATTCGCCCAAATTTACTAATGACGATCGATGGAATTATGTTCGTAGACTATTCCCAGGAAGAATTTGAAGGAATCCGCAAGAAGTCTCATTGTAAGATTTTTTTTTTTTTTGGTATGATTCTTCCGCTAATTGTATGTCAACGAAAAACCCGTTTCGCGGGGGCTGTGTAAAATAAGTAGGTTTTTCACGTGCTGGAATGACAAACTGGTGATCTCATCCCATCATTTATTCTATAATTCTCCCGCAATTGAAAGCATACACAAGAATGATGTAATTAGCTTGGAATCACAACTCCAATAAGTAAAAGAGACGGTTTTTACTAAAGGCTGAAAAAATAAAATACGCATAACTCGCTTAATGTTTGAATTATAAATAAAAGTATTGAACAATAATTGTAGAGGAGATATTTTGATTTTTCAAATTACCCTTCCTTCTAAACCTCCCCTTTTTCTTGTCCGATTTCAGCCGTTATTAAATATGATTTTAATTATTGAAAGTGACTGCTAAATACCAAGTTTAGTAAGGATCAAATAAAAATTATTGAATCATGGCGGGGTTCACTAAAGACTGAAAACCAAAGGTGAGAAACATGTGTAGAATCGAAGCTGTAGTAAATTAAATCTACAAATATAGACTTTTTCCATTCTATTTGTAATAAATGATATTTTTTATTTATATTTTCTAAATCTCCCTCTTCCTTTCTGATTTGAGCTGTTGCGAGCTCGATCTTTAGTTTTATATAAAATACTTTTCAAGTCTGGTAACAATGAATCAAAAATTTCATCAGCCACAGCAGTAACAGACAAGTGTTTGTGTACATTATCCCAGTTATTTGCATTTTTCATTCCGGCCTTCAGTAAATCCTCTTTCCTACTCACGCCTTATTCACAATACGTTGTTATATCATGAACCACTATATTCAATGTTTAAATGCCTGAGTTTTTCTATCTGAGATTCAAGCAAATACATTGTGAGATCGTTTAAGAATGTACGTTTTTAACTGGAAAATGATGTATAACAAACTCGATATTTAGCGGTTTTATTAAGATAAGAAGAGCGTAGTGCGTCGTGAAATAAATTGTGCAGCGATAAAAACATTAAGTTTATGTATTTAATTTTGCAATCCGAAAGAACCCTTATAATCAATGATTACTATTTTTGTAATAAATGAAACAATATTATGTTTTCGCATACCTTTTAGTGACGGATATGTTTATAGGACATGTCGTAGTTAAGGGGGCATATTACTATTAGGTTCATTCAAATGTAGTGATACAAATTAAAGTTGTTTTTTTTTCCAAAAATAATAAATCCAAACAAGTAATATATAAAAGGTAAAATGAGTCAGAAATTAAGTAAAATGGAAGAGAAAAAAGTAAAATGAGAGATAAATAAAGAGAAGGAGCAATGGTAATCAGGTTTTTTTTCTTACTTTATTTTTTTGGAATGGCTTATTAACGGTCCTAATGATTTACAAACAGCATACCGTAAATTGTTGAAAGAGAAGGAGAGGGGGGGGTTGTTGAAATTAGCCCGAGACTTCCCGCCAATTAGGGGAGCTCAATAAGTTAAATAAATCGCAGAGAATCGCCGACAATTTCCTTCCCTTTTAAATCTTGTTGTTTCTCAGATTTGAAGACAATGTCTGCCACGCAGGGGCTGCGTAATCTAAACAGATTTCCCACTTGCGAGCATGGCACATCATTGGTCTCATTTCACTGAGCAATTTATATTTCAAACTAAAAATCCGATGAGCTGAACCGAAGGTAAACGAAAGTACGAGTAACTTGCATAATATTTGAGGTTCGAAAAAATGCATATAATAAATAATGTAATGCATTAGTCCTTTAACAAGTTTGGCTCTATATCATTTTACGAGATATTTTGAATTTTCAATCCCCCTCCCCTTTAACTCGTATTCCTGCTCCAAATTAAGCCATCAACGTTTATGAACTTAAACGAAACGTTTAATTTTCAAATGTTATTGTAAATATTCCATTAATAAAATGAACGATTTCGATATAAGAGCGTAGAATCTTTATTCAAATAACATCATCTCACTATGTATTTGCAGGTACATCCCACAGAAAAAGTTCAATAAAATCGATATTTGCTATTTAAGCTTCGAATTTAGTGGTTTATAATATAATAGCTTATAGTGAATACGGCATGAGTGGGGGTTTACAAGATGATGAAAACCAAAAAATAAATACAAGCAACACGATAAGTATGCAACTACGTATATAAAACAGTAAAGTTTATAGTAAATCACATTTACAATACGATTTGTTCTATAATAACGGACATAATTCGATTTTTGGAAATTCTCTCCTTCTAACCCCCCACCTCTCTCCCTTGTCCGATTTTAGCCATTACTGAACTTGATCTTTAGTTTTGAACTGAACATTTAAATTTCGAGTTTGGTAACGATCCAACAAAAATTACAATCACAAGAGCGATAACAGACATATATATCTATATATTCTTCTTATTCTGGACCAAATATTTTTATATATTCTTCATAGTTTTATCGCAAAGGTCATCAATAAAAAACTAAAGTATATATACACACTCAACCGCAAAAGAAACCGGACACTTAGATTTAGACTTATAATTTTGTTAAATACTTAATATATATGTATATTAATCTTTTTAATTAAAATAATTCGTTAATCTATAGGTTATTTAAACAAAATCTGCCAAAAGTGAATAATTTTTATTGATTATTTACAAAAAAATACAAAATAAAAAGAAAGTAAAAGATAAATTAACACATTTAAAAAAAAAAAATATTCTTCATTTTTATTACAGTGAATGGTAGTCTTAGCTACCCCAAGCGTTTCGGCAATGTAACGTAAGCTCCGGCCTTCCATCTAAGTTTGAAAGCCCCATTATTCTGGACCGAAATAAAAATAAAACATTAATTAAAGAAAATGCTTGGTTAATAGTTAAAGATGTTTAAATGTGCGAAAAACTACTTACAGTTTAGAATAGATCAACTTCACGACAAATAAATCTAATCTGAGTTTTATCTAATTGTTTACTAATCCTGAAGGGATTAGTTCAATGGACTTAGACTCTAAATTCTCTGTAATAACTAGAATACCCATGCAAAGAAAATTCCTGAAAATTAGCTTTTAATACGACAAAAATGAAGTGTCTGGTTTTTTTTTCGGTTGTGTATATATATATATATATATATATATATATATATATATATATATATATATATACACACAGGGGTGTGTGTGTGAGTGTTTGTGCGATTGTGAATGGACCTCATTTTCTTCATTTCTTATGTAGGATCAATGGAAATTCCAGGAAAATTTACGGAATTCCCGTAGTCAGTACAAATCCTGTAACTGATGTCTCTTAAGCGAATGTCATTCACACACTGACACTGTCATTTATGTATTTTACGTGATAAATCCCTTTAATCCTCTAATTCTAAGCAACTGTATTAAGTCATGCTATAAAATACATCTTGAAACGTAAGCCAATTACGTTTATCTTAGCTATTCTATGCAATATGGAAACAGATGTAATTATTTAATTACTAGCGATAACATATTTGATATTAAGACCGTGTTTTAACTTGAAAGTCATATGATTAACATATATCAATTTTGTATAAAATTTTGTACGCTCCTCATTTAGGTAGGATTGATGTGCATTTGAAGAGATTTATCCTAACAGCGCTTCTGTGTTACAACCTCAATAGTTGATTTCCCTTATGAAAATCAACAAGAAATAAATGCACTCACCTGGCATTCATATGTTCCGTTATCCCTCTTCTGCACGTACTTAATCTGCAGTGTCCAGTCGTCAGTGCCTTCTGCGTGGAGTACCTGGAACCTCTCGTCGTTGGTGTAGGTGAACATCCCGGATGTCAGGATGTGCCAGTCCCTTCGCCGAACCCATGTGATCTGTAAGGCAAATAAAATCAGAATTAGTTAGACTCCGAGTTGGTTTAGTTGCTTCGTCAAATGATGAATGAAGGAGTCAATGAAAAGTTTTTGCGGAACAATACAAATATGCAGATATAATTGAAAAGTATAATTTATAGTATATGACATAGATTATGACTATTTTAATAATATTACTGGTAATTTCATATGGATTACGCAATGAAAGAAAAATATTTAGAAGTATCTTGAAAAAGTATAGGGTTAGAATAACTCCAAGTCACTAAGCAAATGAAGACAGCCTGAAAATCCTACTGGAGCGCTACCACCAAGAATATGCTTGGCAACGCCATTCTAGGACCTAGACCAGCCTCGGCCCTTTTTCTTTGAACTCGCTGTTTATAAAAGTGGCCCAGTTTGCCCGACACTTATAGCTCTCAGTTCTCTTACTAGTGAATAACAGTGCATTTTAGTTTCAGCGTGGCACAGTGTTTTATGTGAGGGTCAGTGCATTGCTGTGTTTTTGTGAAGTTCAGTGCATTGCCGTGTTTTTGTGAAGGTCAGTGCATTGCCGTGTTCTTGTGAAGGTCAGTGCAGTGCCGTGTTCTTGTGAAGGTCAGTGCATTGCCGTGTTCTTGTGAAGGTCAGTGCAGTGCCGTATTCTTGTGAAGATCAGTGCATTGCCGTGTTCTTGTGAAGGTCAGTGCCGTGCCGGGTTCTTGTGAAGATCAGTGCATTGCCGTGTTCTTATGAAGGCGAGTGTATTGCCGTATTCTTGTGAAAGTCGGTGCATGCCTTGTTCTTGTGAAGGTCAGTGCCGTGCCTTATTCTTGTGAAGATCAGTGCATTGCCGTGTTCTTGTGAAGGTCAGTGCCGTGCCGGGTTCTTGTGAAGATCAGTGCATTGCCATGTTCTTGAGAAGGGCAGTGCATTGTCGTGTTCTTGTGAAGGCCAGTGGAGTGCCGTGTTCTTGTGAAGGTCAGTGCATTGCCATGTTCTTGTGAAGGTCAGTGCAGTGCCGTTTTTTGTGATATTCATTAGTTCACGTGATCGTGAGTTACTGTATTGTGTAAAAAGAAGTGCAGCTATCAGTTGATTGAAGTCATTGGGAGTAGTAGTGAAGAATAATTAACCAAGTGTGTAGTGCATTGTGAAATGAATTCTTGAATGCAGTTTGTGTGTTTAGTTTTGTAATCCAAAAGAACTCTAAAGAATCAACGTCTTATTTTTGTAAACAACGCTGCAATATTATTCTTCCGGTAGTAGCCTCGTCTTTATTAGGCGCCTTCTCAATTTTTTTAAATTTTATTTTGTATTTTTCGTACCAAGGTATTACATATTATTATTCCTCAGAAATGAAATCCCGAAGAGAAATGAAAAACTAATAAAAACCAACTGAGATGTCGCTGATTAAAATAGTCTTCAAAAATTTACAGACAGGAAGAGGGTGATAATCGCTGGAGCAGACAGCCGGGAATGAAAGTTATTTAGAACAACCTAAAGGAATTATTAGAGTGTTTTTTCCATAATTAGATGGAAAATAATAGTTATGGGAAATTATTTTTTGCATACTCAAGTCTGAAGGATGAATACTATGTAATTGAGGTGACACGAGTCCAACAAGTTAATAATGCATTAAAACAATTACATTAATTCATGTAGCATAAAATATTAACAAACAACTTTTTAAGAATTTTTTTAATGCACGAGCGTCTAGTTGAAACTTATATAATTGGAACAGACTTCACTTTTTGTAAACAAAAAATCTCAGGACTAAAGACCTATCACACACGGAGAAAATGTTTAGAATAGGGAATAGTATGTAGTATCGTCAAAAAGGAATTTCATACAATTATTGTCTCATACATTTTTAGTAACTTCACCTAACTCGTTTACATTGGATAGTTACCAAGGAAGGAATAAAGAACAGAATATGAGTAGTTGAAAATCGGGTTAGTTTACTCAGATAATTACTCAGAATCCTATCACCTAAAATGAAAAACTAAAGAAGCAAAACATTGCATTGGTTCAAAACGTAGACGTGAGTTGTTTTATTTTACAGAACAATATATAAATACAGCCCTTTGTTTACATATGGAACAACTCATAAACTAGGGATGTTGTACCCTTAAAATCTTGATAGAGTATTAGCTTCTGGAAAGTGATTACTGGGAAGAAGGGTGTGGCTATCCAAGAGCTGGACATTTACCATAACGTGATGCTCATATAATTTATAACTCTTTCTAGATTTTATTAAAGTCTTAAAATTGTGAAAACTATATGCAAATTTATGGACTAGGGTGGTTTGTATAATGCTGATTAATTATAATGTACATGACGCATCAATGGCTCTTTAAAACATCCAACATAAAGTTAAAACGGAAATGTAGCAAAATATATTTCTAATCTTCTAATGGGGCTCAGGTTAGCCATGTGAGTTAAAGCGTTGACCATAATCTCACATGGTAAACCTAGAGTGGCGAGTTCGATTCCCGCCTGGGCAAAGGAATTTATTTAGTGACGGAATTCATTAAATAAAATCCTTAGTCCCACCCTGGCTAGAAAAGGGTGATAATCCGTCCCAATAAACCTTAGTAGCAAAAAGTGGACCTTAATAAATAATTTTTTTTTCAATCTTCAAATATGTAAACGTGATAATTGTTTTATTTAGCATAGGACATGTTACACGGAAAGATTTATAAAAATATATAATATTTCATTGTTTTGCATCTATGTAATATACTGTATAAAATATTAACCACCAAAGTCAGTTGAGCATGGAATAACATTTAATTGGGTATTCACATGTATGTATGCTTTATTAACAAAATACGCGTTTACTATAAGCAAATATTCATTTGTGCTTATTCTAATATACGTATTTGATTCATATTCAATATATCGAGGAAAACAAATAATGTTTCCCAAAGCAAGACGGCATATTAATTCCATTATACATTGATATATTCCTGATAATAATTGTACAATAACTCAAAATTAGTTTTGAATTAATTTAGTTAGCATAGTCCAATGTTTTAGCATTAATTTACTTTTCTTACTTTTTCGTTGAAGTTCTTTATCTGAATTAATTCAGTTCATAAAAACTATTTACTAATTGAAAATCTTTGAAACATGACTCAGGAACTAAGTACTACGTTTTATTCCAGGAATTATTTCATTTTTCCACAGCATACATTTTTTTACTCGAAGAGAAAAAAATATATTAAAAATACAAATTTGTGGAATAGGAAATCCTCATTTTTTCACGATGCGGATTGAGTTTCATGAAAGAGAATTCATTAGAATTAATAGTGGGTCTAGAATTTTATATGAGACTAGGGTAAGAGTCTATTACTGGATGCTCTTATACCTTCTATTTCTGGCGGGAAATTCTTGAAGGCTTACTGTTGAAAATTTCATTTCATTTTTTTTTGGGTGGGGGGAGGGGTTCTTGGGTACAGCATTAGAAATTCAGATTCAGTGTTCAAATCGAACTATTAAATCAAGAGTATATCAACTTTTTTCTTTAGGAATTTTTAAATTGGCCAAGTATCATAATACAAGTGAAAAAAATCACTCGGATACCCTCCAAACGCTGAACAGAAAAGTTCATGTATATTTTCGCTGATGGCTTTTTTTTTTTTTTTTTTTGTTTTTTTTTTTTTTTTTTTTTTTTTTTTTTTTTAAGAAGAAATAGACTTCTGTCGTCAATCGTGTGTTGATACTTCATTCAGCGAGCTCAATTCGTGGCAGTCTCTAATGTCCCTACGATATGACAGAACTATTAACTGACAGCAGCCAATATATTCCACAAATACTAAAATATCTAAAACACATAAACATTTACAAAAACATATAGTACAAAATAGAATAGGTCTACAGCATACATAAAAAGATTTAAAAGGGTTAACTTTTATTATATTCCTTAGACAAAGCACGGATATGAGAAAGAGTCAGATATGAAAGAAATATTTCATAATATAAAAATAAAGTACAACAAAGGTTAGTACATGAAGGAGTAAATATATTATACTAATTAGGCCAATCACCATCGCTATGGGGAACAAACCAAATAAATAAAAAATAAAATAATGTGTATTATCTACCTTTTCTGATGAAGGAGTCAACGATAAGAAAACCGCAAAGGAATTTTAAAGAGACAGTATTAACAAATATCAAATTTGTTCTTTTCAAAGATATTACCTACCAGTTAATAAAAATTTGAAAACTTCTTAGTAAATGTCTCAGAATTACAACTGTAATTAAATTAGCAAAATTCGAGCTAAACGGAGGTCAATAGGTCTAATTACGTATACCCACATTGATTAGTTCTGTGATTCTTAATGCCAAACTTAGAGGAAGATGATCGTCAATGAAATCCATTAGTGATCATTAAGAACGATATCCATGTCTCTATTCGAATCGACTCAGATGTGAATATTATAAGATCCATCTAAAATATGATATGTTTTAATGTTATCTACTAATATATTCAAGACTTTTTGATATGCGTTTTTCACTAAGAAATTATCAAATGGTCCCTTCTTCCAATATATCAGTCCTTATATGGCTGCTAATGGCTTACAAAATACATTAAATTATTTAAAATTCATTTCTATAATGACACAAAAGTTATATATTTTCAAATATATCGTTTTTTTCGAATCATAAGTCTTTATACGCTTCTCTCCGTTCCCAAAAATTCATCTTGCTTATTTTAATTTGTGGATGCAGATTTGTAGATTTTCCGATCTTCATTCGTACCGGATTATATACTTCATCTTTATCTGTTGCATATTTCGCCTTGGCCCAAGTTAACAATAGACACGGTGTTGCAACTAGTTGCTATAATAATGCAATGTCTATACCAATCGCCTAATGCAAACTTGAGAGGTATTTATGATATACAGTATTTACAATTTTTGATGGAAACAAAAGCCCATCACCCAAGGGGCTGCCTAAACTAACTGAATTTCCTAAAAGCTGCTGTATGACAAACTCATGTTCACAACTTGCCTTGTATTACATTTTTTCATGTACGAATATAAGAAGACTAAGAAAACAGGATTACAAAATGGATATGATGAGATGTTTAGTGAGCCAGTTAATCAGTCCGAAAATTGGAATAGTTGATGTAGGGGTTTACCAATATGTAAATAATAGTAAATCTTGGTTAACATTTGAGATTGAGAAAAAGTGAAACTAAGGACTTTTGTTTATTGAGTTCGTGCCTAAATATATTCTTATTGCCCAGGTGGGAATCGAACTGACGAAGTTAGGTCACCAAGCGAAATATGACTATCGCCTTAATAGCCTAATCTGAGGCCTTATTCATCATTAAAGTAACATAGAAATAAATATATCTACGTGAATAAATTAATTAATTCTAACATATATTTTTTATACTTGGAAAGAATATTCCACAAAACAGGTCATGGTCGTATAAGCAATTACACGAAGACTTGGATAGGTGTGCGTCAAAAGCAAACGCACTTACAAGCAAGAGAAGCGAAGGAGAAAGTGTATAAGCCGTTGATGTGTGGTCGGTGAAGGTCACTATACTCGTGATGGGAGTGCGTCAGGCACGAGGCGTACACACGCGACATCTTACAACTGGAGTCATCCTGGCCCACATGCGATCACAAAACACGCAAAAGATTGTTTCGTGACTTTGGAGAAAATGCCTCTTGTCATCGGAATGTTTACAACCGTTTAATATGAAACAAAGCTCAAAACCATCCTGAATAAAAAACGATTCGCGTTGGCCAATATTTTCTTTTTACTCAGTAGCACAATAACATCTGTCTGGATGATCCCGATGTTATGGAAAAATATTTGTTTAAATGTTAACAAATTGAAAAAGAATATACTCGTTCCATCAATGACCATTTTCGAGCATAAAAATTTATGTGGATACCACATGGATTCCTTGTACTTCTAATAAATGAAATTAACAAAAATGTCCGACACGCAGGGGATGCGTAAACTAAACAGATTTCCCAGAAGTTTTTCAATAGAGAAATCTTCGTTCTGCTAACACTTAATACAACCGTGAGTAAATAAATACATACGGTAATGAGAAATCGTTAAGTTAATTTTAATAAGTTCCCAACGGAAACGGCTTATGAATTGTAAACAAATAGGTCTGCCAACCACTGAGAGCTGAACAGATAGACATATCCTTCACCAGAAAGAAAAACAATTACTGATATACATCTGAATATAACACATTAACTTTACTGCAAACTATTTACTATATCTAGTACTGCTGAATCAGAATAATTTATACTTTAATAACTAAAATTATAGTAGTCAAAGAAATAAAGATGGAGGGGGCATCAACAGAACGTATTTGCTTATACCTCACAAATGTTAGAAGACAAGAACGGTTAGGTTACACGAATGTCGAAAGTTGAGGAAACGGCCGAACTAATCTGGAAACTTCCGACTTTAGCCGCACACGCGCTTAATAAAAATGCAAATATCCAATATAGAGAATAAATTTATATGACAAAATTTATAGTGCTTCCGATGGGGATAGCTAGAGTGGAGAATAAAAAATATACCTTATTTATTTATCTTAAAAAGATTTAATTTATATTCCAAATATTTTTTATCATTTTCAATGAAATAGTCTTAAATGGAGTGCTGTAGAACACTTAATTTGACAGGAGTAAAAGTCCGTCACGCAGGGGCTGCGTAAACTAAGCAGATTTCCCGCGTGAAGTTTTACAATAGAGAAATTTCACGAGAGCCGAGCAGTCAAGGAAACGGCCAAACTAGCTTTTGGCGAGAAAGTCACTCTCTTCCGTTACCCACCCACATTTAATAAAAATGCAAATAACTCGGTTAATATTCAAGATAGAGAATAAATGTATATAATAATATTTATAGTAAATTTAATTTGCAATACAATTTATTCTATACAATTTTTCGATTTGACGTATAGTAACGGAGATATTTCGAAAATCCTCCCCTCTAAACTCCCCCTCCCACTTGTCCGATTTCAGCCGTTAACGAACTTGATCTTTCTTTTTACATAAAACGACTAAATATCGAGTTTGGTAACGATCAAAAAAAAATTGCGACCGCTAGAACGGTAACAGACAAATATATATATACACAGTTTTGAACGGACCTCATTTTCGTCATCTACTAGTTAAAATCGATCGACATTTGAAGAAAAATTTCGAAACTTCCGTCATGAGTACAACCTCAATAGCTGATTTCTCTTAAGGGAAATCTGCTAAAAGGAAGTCACGTGGAGGACGCATATTTAAAGTTTATTTTAGTAGAACCTCCATAAAGAGTATTCCATACTTGACAAATAGTTAAACATAATTATGTGGTGTACACATAAATTTTATGTTTATTTGAGAACTCCCAGTATGCGTCAATGTCAGAACAATTATTATTGCTTTTGTACATATGTTCCGAGTGATAATGTCGTTGGCTTATCACAAGCAAAGATATATAAGAGAGAGGCAGCGAGCGAGAGAGAGCGCACTCTAGGTGGGAGCATAAAAGGCGTATTCACGGCTGATTAATTCAATCAAGCAGAGCCTGTCAGAGCGTATAATTGCATGCAGTATGTTAATGACTCTTGCTAATGGCGGCCTTGTGAAAGCTAGCAACAGTGTCTAATTACTTCACTAAAATATATATTCCCTTTGTGCGTGAGGCTTAATTCACTTGCCGAACAGCAATGGCACCCAGAGTCCGTGTTCCCGATGTGACGTTCGTAATATTACACTGCCTCCGCCCGGATTAGAAGCGTAGTTTCAATTATATAGTTTAGTCTGCCGGTTAATAAGTATCTCAAACGCCAAAGGGATATGGAACTATAAACGACTGGCTTCACACATATTTGGTTAGTTTATATTCCATTGCAGAGATAACTGGTACAGTCATGTACTTCTAGGCGAGGCCAGAGCAATACAAAAGTCGTAGTCACCCAACAGAATATAGTAAAAGTCTGTCAGGCTGCGTAAACCGAGCAGATTTTTCTCGTGAAGATTAACAATAGATAAATCTACATACTGGTATCACAACAGAACAGTGAATATTAAGTGAATAGATAAATACAAGCGGTAATAAGAAATCTTTCTTCTCCCAACGGGAAGCGTTTGAAATGTAAACAAACAGTTCTACAAACCTCTCACCGGAAAGAAAAACAATTACTGAAATGTATCAGAATATAACATATTAATTAGATTGAAAACTATTTACTATATCTTGTAATGTAATTTATAATGAATCAGAATAATTTTTTTCTCAATCAATCGAATTTTAGTAGTCCAAGAACTTAAGAAGAGGGGGGAAGGGGTCACCAGGACATATTTGCATGTATCTTGTACAATAAGGGTTCCTTGAAAACAATATTACAAAATAAAGCACTGATTTCTTCAAATATTTAGTGTGATACTTCAAATTTTTAATCAACCACTTTCAGCTGCAGATGCATAAAAAAAAAAAAACCTGTTTGTTCAGTAATCATTTAAATTTGAATTTCCCGCGCTCGCTGAGTTCACAAACCCGCCACACACATGCAGATCACCAAGGCTGTGGCCTACAGCGGAAATTATGTTGCAGCTCAAGAAGGCACCGGCTGGTTTCAAGCGATACGTTCAGTTGGGCTTTGACGCTCTCAGGGGTCGTTTCTACGGCCAGTGGGGCTTTGCCCCTCTCCGGGGTCGTTTCTCCGCTACAGTAAAGTGTGTACACCGCTTCATAGATAACCGCTCAGTTGGCCTCTCCAGGGACGGTTCTACCGCCACAGTTATAGTCAATCTTTCATCTCCCGCAACGCTACCATCATATACGGATCACCGCAACCAGCTAGAAGACAGAATCTTATAGGGAACACAGAAAATAACACCGGAAGAAGACTCCACTTCAAGGAAAGTATATGTTTCCCGCAGGTACCTACTTCTAATAATGCTAGCATTATCTACGCAAATTATTAAATGAGTACTCACAATATAGGACCGATCGATCATTCTATTGTATATATATATATATATATATATATATATATATATATATTTATTATTGGCTTGCCGCTAAATTATTTTATAAAGTTAAGTTTCCTTTGTTTCTTTTTCAATCTCTATATCTATAAAAATTATTATATGTTGCTTAATCAATTCAATATACTTGATTCTTTGGAGAACTCAAATAGTGACTTGTATTATTTCCCCTCATCTTTCCAGAAAAATAGTAAATATTTCAGTCTAATGCTCTCTTATTCTTGCCTTTAAAAAAGCTTCCCGCCTTTACATTTTGGTGCCGAAACTAGGGACCAAATAGCCTCCCCACCCCGACATTTTGTTGCCGAAATAGCTCTATTATTATTACCGCAAAAGCTAACCGCACGCCCTAACACTGTTAAATATTCTCGAAACCATTAAACGTTTTTTCATCGTGAATTATTTCGGTTAAACATTCAAATTTGAACGGAAACGTATGTTTTTGAATATATGATTATATGATTTCTCAGTTAGTAAAAATATAAATCGTATATCTTTGTAACTAGATGACACCAATTTATTTATAAACAATGTTAATGTAAATATTATTATGCGCTATATTACATTGTGTTCAAATATTTCCTGGGAATAGCTTGGCCAATGATTTTTATGCCTCCCTCAATAAACGGTAAATGAACGGTTTTATATTTTTAAAACGTTCAGTAAAGGAAGCTGTTTCTTTGTGAATAACATCTAGAAGACATTGTTAGCAAGGAATCCGAACGTAATAAAGGTTGGCCACCCGATGTCTCTAATAGCTGGAACGGTCTCTTCCGTTTCCTTATAATATTTAAGCTATGTTCTTGGGGACAATTTAGCTTCAGTTTTCTCTGCAAGAGAGAGACGTTAAAATGAGTCTCACGTCCCGTTTCCCCTCTAATTTAGAATCCCATCGCCCGCTAGGAGTCCCATTTCGCGACGAGCCCTTCCCCCGCGCACAGCGGAAAGCCCAAGAGGTATTGGCGGGGAGCGACCGACACAGCCTTTACAGCGCCGAGTTGGAGGCGACAGTAAAAAGGACTGTAAAAGACGTGGGATGAAGTAACAAAACGGTGAATTAACGTCCCAAGGCACCGAGGCACGCCCCTGTAAAACTCCAATGGTCGCACTAAAAACCCCTCTCTCCAGGCCCACTCTGCCTTATACGGCAACAGCTATTAAATACCAACAAAAGTGATAGAAATGTTAGCGGTAATTGTCCTATTCTGGTCTGCATTCTTTCTACCATTTCCTCGTGTATTTCGAGACTGAACCGGGAGCAACCTTTTGGAAGTTCACCAAAGCAGGCAGAGTAAAAACAATGATTGCCCACTTAACAGTGATTTTTCTAAGCTCTTACCATTAACCAAATATTCGTATAGCTAATTTCAGAGCGCGTTCATTTTCATCATCAGAATAATAATAAAAAAGGTTATGGTGAAATAAAATATTTGACTAGGTAACATTTATTATTTTTGAGGCATTATAAAAAATTGACTCACTAAATAATGATTTTTTTTTTTATTTTAATTTTTTTTTTATTTTTTTTTTTTTTTAGGAAGGCTTTAGTGAATACAATTGCTTTTCCTGTCTGGGCGTATTATTTTTTGGTAAGAGCCAAGTGTCTGTATAGGATAGAAATTTTAGTTTTGAAGAATTAATGAAAATGAGCCCTAATCAATCTACCTCCAGTGTTGTTGAGTGTTAATGTTATTATAATTAAATATCATCTATAATGTACATATTTCCTTTTTAAACCCAATACGAGCCCTCATTGTTTATGCTTAGTTATATACATGACATTATACAGAAGTTAAAATAACTCCAATAATGCCAACATTTCACGGGCCTATAAGTTAATACTGTTAATAATGTTAGCCTCCCGAGAACTTCCGCTCTCACCTGAGGGTTATAAATCATTGTTTTACTTAACTTATAAATTAAAAACATTAAACAGTTGGAATTTTATTTATTTTCATCTGGTGGAAAATAAATAACTGAGGTACACTAAAAATGATTGTTTTTATAACACTCCCGCTATTGTTTTGGCGTATATCTCAATTATACTTCGGTATACGAAAAAAGTACATATTACAAAATTTAATTTCAACGCCAAAATAAACACATTGTGCCCTGTGTATCTTAAGCGAAAAACCAATAGGAAACGAAATATCACAATTTTTTATTTCAGATATCCCTTATAAGCCCCACTCCTGTTCGACTCAGAGAATATTAGTATAGCACTTAGACTTCTAAGTTGGGTTAGCAGTTCTATACGTACAAAGTTAAATAATATTCGGTTCAATAGTTTGGTTGTGAAAAGGTAACAGACAAACAAATAATCAGGCAACAAAGCTAGAAATTGCAGTTAACGTGTTTATAACAATTGAAACTAAAAGGTATAGTGAAATTTAGAGGAAAAAGTCAATGAACAGACCGACATTGCAAGTTTATACATATATAAACCAATTAGAGACAACTTATATATATATATATATATATATATATATATATATATATATATATATATATATATATATAAAACAGCCCTATTTCTGCAGTAAATGGTTTTACTTAATTTTAGAAGTCCATGTTATTTTCAATTAATTATACTACAATGATACAGTAAATGTAAAAAAAAAAAGAGTGAGTGCACGATTCCATTCAATTTACAAAATTAGCCTATATACCTGTATATATATATATATATATATATATATATACTACTAGACTTGAAATCAATGGACATTTTCATAAATATGTTGGCATCACGAGCACAACTTCAATAAATGATTTCTCTTAAGGGAAATTTTTTAAAATTGGATCGCAATCGGACATTGAGTGGGCGTAAAATAGATTACAGTATTCATATGGTGTGATGAAATGGGCTTTCAAGCATTGAAAATGGAGGGATTTAGCAGGCTGCACGTTGGACATTCCGTTCGACTGAACACTGTATTTTTGACATGGGTCGAATCACATTGCCGCTAGCAATGATACAAAAGAATTTCAGGGAACCATAAATAAGCAGCTCCACTATCTATGGAATGATTTATCTCTAACTAAACAGGTTTGAAACTGTTAGTGCACTCATAAGAGGACGTTTGTGTGATTGCGTCATTCAGTTTGAAAAAAAGCTATTCAATTGATGTGCAATGCTGAATAGATACTTGAAACAATGCTAATTTTAACCTTAAAGCCGGTTGATACTCCCTCCAAAATATATAGTAAGGCATATCAGGATTTTAACTTTAATCATGGAGATCAGCCTCAAGTAAAACCTATTATTGCCAATGCATGCCTGGATCTTAACACTACGCACACACACATATTTAGGGACGTCGTCACTTATTCCTTGAGTCTTCAAGGACACCGATATTGACTTCCTTACACAAGGAAATGTTTTAATCGTGACAAGGTTTGGTTTTCAGATTTTAAAGGACTTTTCTGCTTTAACCGTTCCTATGCTCAGTTTTTCAGTGTTTTACTATTTCCTTCGTGACTTCTGAACTTGCGTATCTCTTATGGCTATAAAACCATTCCATTCCTTAGAATGTTGAAATTGCATATTTTGGATTGTTGTATCGTTCAGTTGTGCATCTTCGGTTTTGATACAAATCGCCTGAGGGGGGGGGAGGGAGGTTTAGACAGGGACGAACACAAGAAAATTCAAATTTCTCCATATGTTTGTAATGAAAATTTTCGAACCGATGCACAGTGCATCGAGTATATGGGCAAAGCGGACAAAATTAATTACTCAAAAAGGAAGCCTCCAATCGAAAAAATGAATAGAACACAAATTGAAGAGAATGATTAGCTGAATCGAATAAGCCTACTAGCAATATGATTGGTTGAGAAAAAAAAATCTGGTGCGAGACACTGACACTATTTTCTTTACCGACATCTCTACAAAATTAAGTTTTTTTTTTTACCACGGTTTCGAAAATTAAGACAAAAAAGCCTACTTATCTTTGCTATTTCTTTTTTAAACTCGTCACTCGGGTCTTCAACATTCATTAATGAACATAGTTCTTCCATGACCTTAGTTATACGGTCAGCTTTTTTGTTCTTAAAACATATTTCTGCCATCTGGGCGTGAATTATGATGACTCGATCTATTGCAAAAAATAATACTACAACTAAAGGGGCACTCAGAAGCACATAAACTATATTGAAAATAAAAGTGCACACTCAATGCTTCAAGAATATGCAAAAAGTACGAAATGATATTTAATGATTTTTTTAAAAACGTATTTAAAGTTTTAATGTTAACAAAATTCAGTCAAATTAAAGGCAGGTGTGCAAAATTATCTAACGATTTAATTTTCGCAATTGCAATATGGCATTTTTATATACATACCTGGGCCTGTGAATTCCATGCTTGGAGGTGTAATTTTAAGAAAAAGTTAGGTATTTCCAATAACAAACATAAATTGATACTAACAAGGGGTTTATTTCAAAAGGAATAATAGCTGCACTTCGCCCCTTTTATTGACTTTAAAAAAAAGTAAACAATGATATAGTCCTATCAGATTGTGTTTGAAGGTTTATTAATAGATTTTAAATAATAATATTCCTGTTAGAAAATAGTAGAATGTTTGATTTTTGTCCAATGGTCTATGCACTGTGCGATGCATTGGTACGGAGAAATTGAGCACCATTTTCAAATGAAAATTTTAAATGAAATGCAACCAAAAGTTTGTTAATTGATTCAACTGCTGTAGTAGGAAGTCATGGAGTGCCCCTTTTCAGATATTAATGTACAAATTGAGTTGAAAATGGCCAGTCATTTTTATATTATTTCCCTGAACATAATAATACCTTATCACTATTTCTGTATTAATGGGTGAATTAGCATATCAACTGCCACTAGACCGAATTTAAATCTGAGAAAACAAACATTTTTGATGGGTTTAACAATTGAACAATTTGATGTAATAGAAGAATCGTGAAAGAAGTGTAATAGGATTGTTGATAAAGGCGGCTTTGAGTTCTAGGATAGAACTTTCTCGTGATCTTGGCCAATTTGCGACTAACATTCTCTCTATTTCCAGTTTGTTGTTCCTATCTCAACACCCTCCCCCCCCCCCGAGATTGCACTAGAATTCGTTCTTTCCTCCCAAAAAGATGCAGCTTTATTGAACTCATTTTTACCAATGTTGTGATTCTTCTTGTCAATCTTATTCATGTAGAAGTAATGTTCATTACTAATGAATAGTTTTCGAAAAAAAAAATAATGGTCCAGATAACCAAAGTATCGTATTAACAAAACCTTTTAAAACATAAAGTCATTTATACTTAAGGACTTAAAGCTTGAAATCGGACCATCATGAATCCAATATTAAAATACTATTTCTGGAATAATTAAATAGGCCTTTTTTGTTCCACAAAAAATTTATTAGGAAAGAGTGCGTTTTCAGGGCATCTGCTCCTTCTTATTCTTCTGCACACAATATCATATTAACGTAAAATATAAAATTTATATTAAAATGTTATATATCCTAAACAACAAAAAGGATTAAAATACCTGTGATTAATATAAAACAAGCAGGTATATTAGTGAACAAATAAATAAAATTACTATTACGACATTTCTAAAAAACATCTTAAAACAGATTAAAGCGTTGCCTTTAATCTCACATGGTAATCCTAGAGTGGCGAGTTCGATTGCCTAGGCAAGGGAATTTATTTAGTGACGAAATTCATTAAATAAAATCCTAAATCCCACCCTGGCTAGAAAAGGGTGGTAACCTGTAGATAACCCGTCCCAAATAGCCTTAGTTGCAAAAAGTGGACGTTAATAAATAATAATAATAATAAAAAACATCTGGTCATAAAAATATGAACAATGTCTAAAATAAATTTGAAAACAAAACAACAATACTTAAAATGACTACTATAAGCACAAAAAAAGAATAGAAAATACATTTAAAAACTACCATACCTTACATTAATTTAAAACCAACTTAAAAGAGTGAAATACTAGTACCTAATTGCATTAGTAGAGTGTTTCTGATTTTCGATGATGTAATATTCTTGAAGGTTTAGAGGTTCTTATTAAAGAGGACAAGGAAGAAAAGTGTGGGGATTAATCAGAAATTCATTGAAGAAACAAGGCTTATCGCTCCACCACTGTACAATAGGGGTGTTTTATTTCAGGGTCTTACAATATTAGCTTGCATCTGGCTGACCTATTGGGGTACTCAAATGCTATGTGGACATTAACATTAACTTCAAGTAGCATCCTAAATTACTTGGAAGAAAGTTACTGAAAAATTATACCAACACATTCCAGTGGGGAAAGCGAAATTACAGCATTTCTGGTCATCATCAGTTGTGCAAAATATGATTAGGCGAGGATCCAGTTGATGCAAGCAATAGACAACAACTCACGCTAACTAGCGGATATGATTAAATCACCTTATAACTTGAAAGCAATTAGGGCCTTTATAGAAAACTGCAAGAAGATCATTAAATGAAAATAGAAATCTAAGGGAAAAAATTAATAATTAATTCTTCTCAAAGTAACGGTTTACAGAGTTAAGCCATATTTAATTTAGCAGATTTCCCTTAAGTTTTAATATAGGACAAAAGGTACACTTTTTCAAACTCCATCACTGAGAACTCATTCCGGTTCGCGCGTAATGAGTATCTCCGGGGTATAACTCCGGTAGCAAAGTACATTGTATTTTTTCTATTTTAGCACATTTCCCTTATGGGAAATCAGCTACTGAGGTTGTAGTCATGGCGCGATTTTCAAAAAATTTCTTTAAATGTCCCTCGATCCTACCTAGTAGATAACAATTGTATTTAGAAAAAGTGCACTTTCAGAGCAACAGCTTCATTTTCAGAGACTGTGGACCAAATGAAAATCATCCGATCAACATTATTTAAATTATTAAAGAAATGCGAAAACAGCCTTAACCTAAAAAAAATAAATAAAACCGAATCAAAATACCAGTTAAAGGGTAAATAAAACTAAAAATATAAATAAAAATCACAGAAAAACAGTATTCACCTGAAAACATACACTTACATTAGCAGTCTACATATAAGAACAGATACAATTTAAGACTGAACTACTAAAATTAATTACTAAAGGCGCTAAAAATTTGTAGCATCTTAGAAACTGAATTATAGAATTTTTTGTTTTTAAAAAACAACAATATCCGAAAAGTAGAAATCCTAAGACATTTATAAAACCTAAGACTTATTTTAAAACAAGCTAAAAAGAAATGACAGAACAGGTAAACCAGAGGAAATTGTTCATGGAAGAAACAACATGAAATAAAAATGGCACAACTAGTGGCAGGAGCCCAAAAAATGTAAAACTAGTGTATACTAATCTGATACAGCTGAAAAATACAGTTGATTTTAATGTATTGAAATGAAATCACTGAATAAAACTGTTATCAGCATTTAATGTATGATTGGAGACAGTAGCACTGGAGCACCGGTGCAGAGAGTTAAGCCTTTCAGGACCAATCAGTGAGAATGAACTATCCAATAAACTTAACTTTAGTGGAATCTTTGTCATTTATAACCGAGTTAGTTGGAGGCAGACCTTTAGCTAACCCTAAGCATCGATTTGGGCATTCATCGGCAAGTCTTAATTTGGATTTTGTTGTCCAGTGGCTGTTGTTATCCCAGAGACTTTCTGCTCATCCTCTTTTTTGTAGCGGTCATAAATTATGGGCGAAATTTATAGACTGGACGGTTCAAGCTCCGAATTGGCGGGGCATGAGTACAATAGCAATCCCATAGCCATTGGAACAATACACGACCCACTTTGGAGGAAACTCCGGGCCGGAGAGTGCCTATCGGTTCTGGTGGATTGATAATGGACTCGCCTCAGAGTGATTACCCAATTTCACAGCTGAGAGAGCAGAGACTAGGTGCGAGGAACACGACCTACTACAGCTGTGTTAGAACATGGAACAGGTTGGGGCAGATCTACCACCTATATCCCCAGGAGGGAGGGGTGTTACAGTTCCTACTGCTAACTTGTTAACTCGTCGAAATTTAACTCGCCTTATTAGCTCCAAGCTAGGTTTATCTGCAACACCGCTCGCGCCTTATAAACACCACTTGTTCGCTCATAACAAACGGATACATTAAAAATATCTGATTAGATTTCTTTAACCTGTACCACCAACGATCAAATACATAATGTAAAGAAGAAAGGAAAATATCCTCAATAACTGGCGGCATTAGCATATCTCTCTTTAAAAAATATTGGACTGTCATTACCTTGATTACTTTTAATTTTTACATTTACAAAAAACTTTAAACAACATCTGTCCCACTCATTTCTCTACATTTTATATCTGAAATCATGTTAATAATTCTAGCATGTGTCTTTGAGAAGAATAATGTTTAATACATTTTTAAACTTGTGCCTTAAAGTTCCATCATCCTCATACCAGGATTTATCCCAAAATTTATAGTTTCATTTTTACATTACATTTTTGTCTTTATTTTAAAATTTTAGTGTAGAGAATTGAAATTAAATGATACTGAGCGACATCGCCTAATTGTGGAGCTTTTAAAATAAAATAAACAAATAATTTTGAACCTAAATACCAAATCACCAATACTTCTCGTTGGAGATGCCCTATCTACCTAAACATATCAAATAAAATATTACTTTCATTATTATTAATTAACGTCCACTTTTTGCGACTATGGATAATTAGGACGGGATATCTGCAGGTTACCACCCTTCTCTAGCCCGGGTGGGGCTAAGGAATATATTTAATGTATTCGTCACTAATAAAATAAAACAAATAACATATTGTTGTCACTACAGCATGAAAAGTGTTATTATTATTTTATTAAAGTCCACATTTTGCTACTATGACTAATTTGGAAGGGTTATCAAGAGGTTACCAGCTTTTTCTAGCCAGGGTGGGATTAAGAGTTTTATGTAATGAGTTCTCCACTAAATAAATTCCTATTGCATTATGAAAATCATCAGGTATAGAAATGTTGTTTGACTCCATTGCAAATCCCTGACATCCAGTGTTTTTGCATACCCTTCCATATTAAATGAGGCACAGGTTGGCCGTGCGAGTTAAGCCGTTAGTCTTAATCTCAAATGGTAAAACTAGAGTGGCGAGTTTGATTCCGCCTGGGCATTAGGATTTTATTTCATGACGAACTCATTAAATAAAATCCTTAGTCCCACCCTGGCTAGAAAAGGGTGGTCACCTGTAGATGTTCCGTCCCAGTAAGCCGTCGTAGAACAAACCGGACGTTAATAAATATCGTAATTTATAAATTAAATGGGTTAAACATCTGAACCAACGAATTATTATTGAAAATGACAATCTGATATTATTTATTGGAGCTTCGCAGCTGTGACGATGTTGCTCAGAGAAATAGGTGCATAAAATTTAAACAAAATAGTGGAAAACAAAAAACAGAAATGGATAAAAAAAACAGAAATTGAATACAAACAAAAACAGAAATGAGACACAATAAAAAGGACGATGAAGAAATAGAACACAGAAATAGAAATGGAATACAAAAGCAGAAATGGAAATTCTAATATTAGGTTCAACCTACTTATTTTAGTAAATGATTCTTTAATGAAAGGACGAACTCCCAATTTCTAGTCACTGCAACAACGTCCAAATAGCTGTCGTTTTATATTTGGAAACCGTGCTTGTTTTACAAGCATTAGGTCGAATTAAATACAAACACAGACAACTGAACAAGCACATTTTCTAAAAATAGAATTGATACCCAGCAATAGCTTTAGCAGCTGCTTGTTTTTACCATTTGAAAAAGCAACGTATTTACTATATTTTATTTTTAGAACGGAACATGCCGTCAGTAAATATTTGATGAACAATTGTATCTAAAACACTAGCCTGGTATTAGTAATAATATAATTAATTAACCATGAAAACCGTCCCACTGATTAAGTTAAACTGCTAATTGGACAACAGGAACCTCATGGTTCTGGGTGAAACATGGAACAATAAACGTCCGTTTTTTGTTGAAAATGTCGGACGTAATGATTATATGATAAATTTAATAATACTCATTCACTAATAAATCATTTAAAAACGCCATATTTTGCCTGAATGTAAATGAAATGTTTATTTGTATTTGAGACCATGTCCGTTTCAAAACGTGTTGGACACAGAAAAACAAAACATATATACCTAATTTAAAAAAAATCTGAGATTTTTACATAAATAACCCCACCGTATATAGTTTGTCGAGCAAAATAAAATAATTTGGACATTTAAAACAATGGTTTCCATTATAATAAGAAAAAAAAAACTAGTAATAAAAAATAAAACCGCAGGGACAAGTGTTGTGCAAAGTTGTAAGGGCTCTACGAACCCCCGGGACCCGAGGTCAGTACACGTCACACACAGTAAGCTATACACATACACTAACACAAGGTCACACACAGGGTACACAGGGGCTGCGTAAACTAAGCAGATTTTCCTCGTGAAGTTCTACAATAGTTAAATCTTCTAACTGGTAACACTTATGAGAAATCTTTCAGTCAATTTTAATAAACTCCCAATGGAAAGCGTCTGAATTGTAAACAAACAGTTCTCCCAACCTCTCAGAGTTTAGCAGATATATATATATATATATATATATATATATATATATATATATAGAAGTATTCTTTTCACCGGAAAGATAAACAATTACTAAAAAATATCTGAATATAACATATTAATTTTATTTATTTATTATGTAGAGCTCCGCAACTGTGGCGACTTGGCTCTTCTTAAACATGGGGGAAAACAAAACAAAAACAATTAAACAAAATAACAAAACAAAGTAACACAAAAGAAACAAGAAAACACGAACATAACAGAATAACAAGAAACATGTAAAAAAAATAACACAAAAGAAACAAGAAACACGAACACAATATAGAACTAAAAACAGGTGGTAAATAAATATTATTGAAAACTATTTTCTACATCTAGTATTGAAATTTATAATGAATCAGAATAATTTTTATCTCAATCATTCAAATTTCAGTATTCCAAAAAATTACGACGGAGACGACGACAGAACATACTTGCATGTATCTCGTATAATAAAAGTCTCTTGTAAGGAATATTTGGTATTTAAGCTTCGAATAAAGTGGTCTATTATATAACATAATATTGCTCATGAGAATAAGTAGAAGTAGGGGTTTGCTGAAGGCTGAAAACTGAAAATAGCAAATATTTCGGCTAATATTCAAGATAAAGAGTAAATGTATATGACAATATTTATAGTACCCATAGTTAATTTTCAATAAGTTTAGTTCTACACAATTTTTTGATCCGACGTATAGTAAAGGAGATAATTGAATTTTTGAATATCCTCCCCTCTGAGCCTCCCCCACTGGTATCACGAACGTTATCTTTTTTTTTTATATACATAAGACGATTAAATATAGAGTTTGGTAACGATCAAACAAAAATTGCAGATATATATTTCTTCAGGATATTTTTCGAAAATCTGCTAAAATAAAAACCATTAGAAATGGTGAAAAGAAAGAATTTATTAGGGTTGAACCAATCGGGAGTAAGGAGCTCCTTGCCTAGGTGTCATATGGCTCTGTAAGATCGGCAATCCCAACGGCCTTATAATTGTTTGATAAACATACAAGCTCTGATTCAAGCTTGGAGAAAAGTGTTTCTTCTCCCGCTTCTTTCAGAAACGTTAGACCAAGAATGGCATGCACTTTGCAATTATGCAATCGTATTATCTGGCCCGTAAATGTGAGCTTCAAAAAACGGGACACACGTGTATTAAACAACCAATGAAGTAATCCTCTTCAGTGGTTGGAAATATCATATATGCCCCCAGTAAAGAGATATCCACTGAGCATAAACCCCCCATGAATAAAACATAAATAAATAAATAGAATATATTTATATGAAATTAAATCAGAAGATATCATTGATATGTCGTAACCAAATGATGAGAATGGTCAGAAAACAATTTCCGAGAAATTGAGAAATATAAGGACATAGACCAAGAATTGAATGATCTGAACACATTGGAATCATCCATTGATATTTCAACACACAGTCAAAACTACTAAATATTTTAATTTATGTGAATAGATAATTAGACAGTCATAAAAATCGATATTGTTAGGTACTGCTAGGATAGTAAGAAAATATCTGAATATCCAATAAAATAACCCAGTTTACCGTTTAGAAAAATATTCCCCAAGTAAAAAGATTTCCAGAAACTGAGAATAATCCCCCTCTCAATAAAACAAAAGGACGTGAAATATTAGTTATCTTTTATAATAAGTCCATAGTAAAACTTCTTTGTCCATGGGCACACATAAAATAATTAATTATAAATATCCTTTAGTTTATTTAGTGTAATTACAAAAACTTGAATAGTATGATATCTTAAAGTAAATATTGAGAAATATTTGTTTCTAAAGCTGTTGTAAATTGGACATGTTTCTCTACCATCTTTTATATGTACTTTTCCGTTGGGTCTGTTGTATATTAGGTTATTAGTGATTCATAGTAATACTTTTTTTGTTTACTCCATGTAATTCATCATTAGCTTGGCCTTGAAGAACATTTAATCTTGTAGTTGAGGTTGTTACTTGGAGTTCATCGTGCGTTCAATATCCCTAATTAGACAGTGGTTTGAGTTCTCCATCAGATCACCCTAAGATTTATTTATAATGAAAGAGCCTTAAGCCAGTCATATGCCCTCAGGTACAATGAACAACTTTTATCGCAGATATAAACCGCAATTGTAGAAGGGCGGCTCTGTACTTGCGGGTGTTAACATTTGTTCAAAACATTTCTTTGGGAGGCTCTCCCCTGGCATATTTTGAATAACCAGAACGGTTGACACCTACAATATGGCACGGAGTGTTGAAGTGAATGATTTTATTGCAGAATTGTATTTGAAACATTCTAACCTATCTGCATACATCGGTCACAACTTTTAACAACAGTGCTGAGGGAAAAATTGCATTAAGCAGCTTCTTTGACATAGTGTGTCACGTTGGCAGCAGCATATCATGCCAATTATATATAATTGACCTGATTAACTTTAATTGAAACAATAAATTAGCTAATTTACAAAAATATGAATATGAGTGACCATTAATTCATGAAATGAAAAACATTTCCGAAAAGGAAGGAATCTTGAGTTAACATCTTACAAACTGCAGTTGACATTTTAGTAGGCAAACAGATATTTAGATTTAAATAATATAAATATATAGCATGTATTAATAATATAATTTATTTTTAAAACCATTCAACGTTTAACATATTCTCATGATTCGCCGCAGGAGACCGAATAAATAATAATAAGAACTAATATTTAACTAGTCGTAATGCGATGTGTTTAGTGGAACTAATTAAAAAAACCAGTACTACTGTTTGTAAATGGGATTCTAATCATGAAGGGGGATTAAATTAAAATCAAGGGACCAGCTTGGATGCTACCTTTTGAGTTCCATCCCAATTAGAATTAAGAGTATAAAGAGGACCCTACTTACGTATAAGTGTGTGTTTATTATTTTTATTATTAATTAACGTCCACTTTTTGGAATTCAGGCTAATTGGGACGGCTTATCTACAGATTACCACCCTTTTCTAGCCAGGGTGGGATTTTAGGATGAAATTTTAAGTGTTTGTTTGATATAACAGACCTTTACCACACAAAATACCATCAAATACGTTATGTTATGACTTCATTAATTACGATTTTATTGGCCATCTACTTCTAATCATCGGATTTTTATTTCGAAAAAGAGAATACATGTTGAGTGAGATTAGTTGTGTATCATACCCGCACGATGGAAATCTGTTTTAACAGCCCCTGCGAGGCGAACATGTTTCTTTTTGTGGGAATCCACCTTCCTTCTACTCGCTTTACGATATGTTCTCTTATATCGGAGAACTGTATTCAGGGTGAAGAAGTTACATGTCCTACCACCATTATACCTCTAATTCCAACTTCTATGTTATTTCTCACTGTCAACATTACTCTATTTATTATTGTTATCTAATGAAATACCATTAGGAATTGTACTCTGCCAAGAGATATGTAAATACGGGGGTTAGCATGAACGACTATATATAACTAAATCTCATAAAATTGAGCCTAACTGAATTAACCCTCCGGCGGGCGCGCTGCGGCATTTGGACCGCAATCTGAACATCTGTCAAAATACTAGGAATAGAAATGACTTCAGCGGGCTGGGGGTTCCAGGTATTTGTATATCAACATGTTCTGACATGTTGAATCGGTTTTCTGAGGGCTAAAAAAACTGCTACCTATGTGGGACACATCGAAATAATAGAACAAGCGTTGTATGCAATATGTGCCAAAGGAATTTTTGCCGAAATCACAGTATCCATCAAGTAACGTGCAATAATTGTCAGGGAAATGCTTTATACGAGGAAGAAGTTTGATTTTTGTTCTGTAATATAAAAAAAAGTTCATTTTTTTCTAGTTCCTAATTAATAAATTAAATTTTTTTCTTACAAATTTTGAACCGAATGTTTTTTGTGTATTTGATCATTTATAACCTTGAACTTATTTTTTTATTATATTACTAATATAGGTACTATTACTCTGTATTTATATTAAAAATGTTTGTTCAAACTTTATGAAAATAATTAATAATTTTACTCTATTTTTAGTCTGTAAAATAATATTATAAAACATAAAATTATTGTTCCTATACCACTATTCCTACGTTCCTGAATATCCTATGTTGGTGGTTATTTATAATAAACAATTTATTATTAAAATATCTCAATCATTATTCTACCTATTGCAAGGCTGTTTTTTATATTCCAAAGCTATTTATAAGAAACAAGCCATCCTTTAATTAGCAATATGATTACGTACAATTTTCATGCATTAGAATTACTGTAAAACCAAAGCAAAAATGAATAAGCAACATAAATAAGTAAGTTATTGCTTATTTTCTAATAAAAAATAGAAAAAAACAAAATGCGGTCCAAACACCGCACGTACCCGCTAACGTAACTCAAATAGTCCCACCCACCGGAGGGTTAATGATATTTTTATATAGAAAACATACTATCTGTTATATATAATTGACCCAAACCAAAATTATGTGTAAATATTATTTTCTTCATTTAAAAAAAAAAGAAATGGCACTTTGCAAACAAATTTATAATTTTACACTTTATGTACTATATATTAATATTTCATATTCTGCACAGCCAAGTCATAAGCAATTCATTATGAGAGTATTTCATACTTTTGGCTACAATATTATGATTGGCCAATATGATTCAATATTTTCCCGTTGAATTGAATTGCTAAACAGATGAATCCCATATATGAGTTATAATCATCATTTGTGTTCTCTCATAAATCCAATATAATCATTGTGATATTTCTGGTCCATGTTCATGTATAGTAGCCGAATTGTCTTCATTGGGGCCTGAGTATTGTACTCGTATGCAGACAGAATATTCTTGAATAATGTATTGTCCTATGTTTTATTCATTATTTGTCTTAACGTCGTCTTACGCAAGATGCATTCACTCAAGAAACTCGGGAACATTTTTTTTCTTTTTCCCCCTTTATTTTTTCCAGCGGTTGTCCCACTTTTCATTTGCGTCAGTAAAGAAATAGAGTAAAAGTTAAACTCTACTTTCTGGAAAAGAATATTTTTCTTAACACGCTATGTGTTGTTGAACTCACGTCTTTGTGTGATATATTCTTCTTTCTAAGAAATGACTAATTCTTATTATAAAATGAATTGATTTTAATTATAATTATTTTTTGATATTTTACAGACATTTGCCTTTGTCAACCCCCGTTTACTTAAGTGTGACATTTGGCCAACGCACAGCTCATGCTAATAAATTTATTTTTATAACCATTTTACCTTTAATATAAAATATTCAAAGTGGTCTCATGCATGTATCACTAGATCGGAGACACGGCACATACTTCTCCAGCATGTTACGTCGGAAAGAAGAGAATTGCTGGAGTTGATTAGACCCGGAACGAGAATGCCCAGCAGGTGACGCAAAGTCGATTGGACTATCTAGGTGGAAAAAAACACTGATCCGTATTATATGAAGTCATAAAATTCATGTATTCTCATGTATTAGTAAACAAAAGGTAAAACTAAATTCATAATTATTTTAATTAACCTTCTAACAATTGTATAATGTGTCAATAATGTTTAGATATCAGTTTTCGAGGACTTTTTTTTTTTTTAACAAAGATATGTGGGGATCTGAGGATCTTAGCAAATATTAAATAAATCGAAATTAGCCCTGTGCCTTAAGGTTTTCACGGTATGTCCCAATCGTGTTATTCTAATTTCCTTATTTTCAGCTTGGGAAGCTTCCTCGGACATTTTTCCTACTGGTATTATTGAATTGTTTATTATATCTGGTCCGTACACAAACATTTTTTTGGATAGTCATTGGCAAGTTGTACAATGGATACAAACTTAACTACAATTTTCTAGATTCCTTGCGGCACTCGTGAATTTTTTTATAGGGTCAATTTAGCGATAATAGTAAAAACTGTTCTAAAATAATGCAAAAGGTTCTGCGTCCCGCTTTTCCATTATAATTTTCCTGATAAAAGATTGATCATGCAGAATACCAAGCTTTCGTTGCTTCTAGCAAATCTTGGTAATTACTAACAATCACGAAAAATCGGGCGCAACTTCTAATATATCACAAAACTATATTAAACAGTGGTTCTTTTAAAACTATTATCACAGCTTAACTATCTATACTTGACTACTTGGTAGATCTCTAATCGAATGGTATTTACAACAAAAAATAATCATTTTTAATAACCTATTTTTAGTTAACTAATATATATTGACATAAATGTATTGTGACAGTCTTTGTTTATTTAATAAACTTTAAATTACCTCTAGCCGCATACCACATCACTAGAAAGCACTTAAAATTGCACAGAACTCTAATAAAAATGAACAGAGGTTAACATGAACGGTCACACTGAGCGATCGCCCAGCTACACGAGTTGTGTTCAAGTAGTTTCGCCTATTGTAACCTCAATAGCTGATTTACCTTAAGGGAAATCTGCTAAAATATTGCCTTGTCTTATTAGTTGAAGTATGCATCTGAAAGTGCCCTGAGAATGCTAAAATACAATTTAAATACATTTTGTCCTCCTAGATTAGTCCAATCGTACACTTTGTGACGGAAGGATTTTGTACCACGAGAAAGAATAGAAAAATTAAAACTTTTACGCAACATGGGCAAAGTCCAACTTGCCTAGTCAATTTTTATCACATATTAAATCTTTTTATTAATAAATGTAATAAAATGGATATTACAAGTCGAACAAATGAAAAATCAGCTATTATTCAAATGGAAATTAATTAAAGTTGGCTCCATGAGAGAAAGTCTCATAGCAAGTTCTGGTTTACGGAATTCCTAGTGAATTCTGGTTGGTATAAGACTGAGGCTGCTTATCACTGGTCCCTGTTTGTTCCCCATCGCTATCCTGGAGGCACATCTTTGAGTCAGTATTTTGTATTAACAGTATAGTATCAGTAATAAACATCAGTTAAAAATAAGTTTTCTTTCAGAGTAACCAGTTGTTAATATTTTTTTCGTGTTTGAAAAAATCGAGGAGAGCTCCTGGACAATGTGACTCACCGTAAGGCAAAAAATGGATTGGGATATGAAAAAAATAAAAACAAAAACTGAGTATAATATTTCATTTTTTGTTAAAGGGGGACATTTACTCTAAAAAGGAGGGAAGAAGCAATTTGTCTACTTGTCAACAGGTCAATAGCAGCTGAGTCGATCGCCTCTTGACCTCCTCACTCAAACACTTCAGGAACCTCGGAGACTTATAAAGACTGCCGGCGCGACCCATTTAATAAAATTAAACTTCAAGATATGTCAGAAAAGCCAGTTGATCAAGGAAGAATAGGAAATATCCAGAAGGAGACTATTCGATTTTTTTTTTTCAATTTCATATTTGTTACAGCGGCTAGGAGATTCGCTTGAAGCTCCTAACACCGACTGCTGTTTTGTTATGGCCAGTGTTGGCTAATACAGCTGGTCGCAGCAGAGAAAGGGGGGTTTGATCATAAAAAAATGAATAAAATGTATGGTATAGATATTTAATTATAAACTAATTAGTCAACTACTGAGCTCTTAATAGCATAATAATAATGATAATGATAATCTTAACTGTAGACAGAGAGAGAGAAAGAGAGATGGCCGGGAACACTTGGTGTCCGCTTGAGGCGAAGTCATATAGGTGGATGTACCCGTATGAAAATGATGTAGCAGCTGGGCCGGTGTGTACGATGTAAGCCTTGATGAAGGTCCTATACCGAACTGGTAGGTGATGGGCAGCTGGGCCGGTGTGAACGATGATAGCCTTGATTGAAGGTCTATGCCGAACTGGTAGGTGATGGGCAGCTGGGCCTGTGTGCACGATGTAGCCTTTGATGAAAGCTCTATATCGAACTGATAGGTGATGGGCGACAGCTGGGCCGGTGTCAGCGATGTGAGCCTTGAAATGAAGGTCAATATCGAACTGATAGGTGATGGGCAGCTGGGCCGGTGTGTACGAAGTAGCCTGATTGAAGGGTCTATACGCGAACTGATATGTGATGGGCCGCTGGGCCGGTGTGAACGAATGTAGCCCTTGATGAAGGTCCTATGCCGAACTGGTGGGTGATGGGGCAGCTGGGCCTGTGTGAGCCATGGTAGCCTTGATGAATGTCTAGTGCCGAACTGGTTGTTTGGTTAATCCCTGCAGCCAGGAAGAGCTTTTGAAGAACACTAAGGCGATAAGAGAGTTTGGGGATTATCCTGGCGTCTGGCTCTATTCTTCTCTCTCTCTCTCTCTCTTCTCTCTCCCTCACGCTCTCCTCTCTCTGCCCGCTTGGGCAGCTCCTCTGTCAAGTGCTGCTGCCTTCATGTGGTCAGCTACACGTATTATTACCTTTATTACGGTTACATTACTTAATGCTATTGTTGCCGCAATCATAATTCCGCCCACGCAATTTTAATAAAAAATTTTAAATATTACCATCAGAATTGGATTGCCCTTCAGTAGGAACCAATTTGAGGCAACT
Source organism: Riptortus pedestris (assembly GCA_019009955.1). Lineage (NCBI taxonomy): Eukaryota > Metazoa > Arthropoda > Insecta > Hemiptera > Alydidae > Riptortus > Riptortus pedestris. The sequence continues at coordinate 35,174,526 of CM032230.1, read as the reverse complement.
GCGGCTTTTAACACATCGGTTCCAGAAAGTGTTGTGAGAAGTCTGACGGACCATGTCTCCATCTCCTTAATGGGCTGATCCTTCTCTCTCCTATAGTAGTTTGTCTTCTGGTACCGAAACCGTAAGTAGACGGGCCCCCCCAAGAAGTGTCCTGGAGTGAGAAAACTCGAGTGCCTCGTTGTCGCTTCCTACAGGAGTTAAAGGGCCTAGAGTTTTGAGATGCCTTTGATGGATGCAAAGGACTGGGTCGCCAATGTTCCTCAAAAAAATGTCATGGTGTGTAGCTCAGATCCAATAACTCCTCGTTGAGGATGGACTGTGGCAGCCTTGAATGCTGGCCTGGGACGCCTAGATGATCGGCCCCAAAATGTGGTGCAATACGGTGGGTTGTAAGTTTTAAACCAGGACTGGCTATATACACTGCGTCTGCAGCATTGGTTTAGCCATTGCCGTCTTGGGTCGAATAGACTTGATGAGAGCATGAGGATGTTATCAACCTGTTAATATGCAACTTGTTGGCCCATCACCAACGAAGTTCGTGCCACAGTCCGTATTGTAGATATGGACGGGTCTTCCTCTGCGAGCCGCCGAATCATTATCTAACGCTTGCGAGAGATGACTCGGTGGCAGCAGCGAGGAAACTAGCATTAAGGTGTACAGCTTTCGTTGACCCATGCATATGAAGAGGCCAAAGGAAATGCTCTTTCCGAGGGATGCCTTTCTTCTTGAAAGACTCGCGGACGGCGAATGGGCCCGCCAAGGTCAATGGCCAACATGATGAAAGGACTTGGCCAACCTTCAGGCGATAATCTGGTTAGGTTTCCCATTTGTAGGGGCTTCGTGAAAGGTGGGAGCTTGTTTTTATAGCATTTGATGCACTTAAATAATACTCGATCACGAACAAGCATTCCTCACTGAGGTTATCCAGAACTTTTAGTGTGGAGCATGGCTCTAAAGTCCCGGTGGGGCCTAAAATGTAGGTAGGACTTATGGTAGTGGTCGACAATTAGTCTGGTACTTAAGTGGCTTTTACCATGAAAGAATGATTGGAATGCTTGGCATCATACCTCAAGTATGGAATGCTCGTAGTCCTGCCGCCCACCGCTGAAGGGAAATAAAAAAAACTCCGTCTTCGTCCTGAGGAAACGCATTTCAAGGAATTTCACATATACTTGTGGGTCCAAACTTGTGATGGTCATTGGTGACTAGCACGCATATTTTCAGAGTTATTTTCTCTCAACTCTGGGACTGTAATAGGCCCTGTTCTAGCTCTTCTGGTTTTCTCTTGAATAACTCAAGAACCGAGAGAACATAGAGTAGAATGTTCTAAGGAGTTTCAACTAAGATGAACACCGTTGGAAAACAGGATATGATGTAGGGTGTAGGATTCTTCTTCCGACGACAAAGAGCACAAGGTGTTCCATTCTTCATCTCAGGCAAGTCAACGCTCTTCATTTTTTGGAGATGGCGCATGGTTCAGGTGGAGAGTTAGTTAAACCATGTTGGCCCCGCCCACCATACAGAAGGAATGGTATGAAACTCAATTGCAGCTGGCAGCGAGTCCTCTAGAACTGCAGTCAGCAGGATTAGCTGTGGGTCCTGACATAATTACATTTGGCGTACTGTGAGTAAACTCTATAAAATCTGTACTACCCGATTGCGCAAACGGAATGCCGTAAAAGCATCTTTGTAAGGAGTAGACAGCCATTCCTTAGAACCACCTTAGAATCTGTTAAAGAGTTTTACATCATGTATGTTTTAAACCTTTCGACAAACTTGTCACCAGGATCCTAAAACAGTTTGCTTAGCTCAACAAGGCACACAGATAGTTCAGCAAGCGGGTAATCGTTCATAGGACTTGATGGTGAGCAAGTTTGGTTTTCGCTCTAAGAAGTGTGAAACATTCGAGCTGTCATCAGTCCTGTTTAAGAGATGACAAGACGCTGAGGTAACCTCATTCTGATGCGTCAGTCCTGTTTAAGAGACAACATGGGAAGGCTGAGTAACCTCTTTTCTGATGGCGCAAAACACCTCAACAATGGTGAGAGGTTTTCCTGAATTTGGGAATGAATGCAACGCTAGAATTCGAAACTTCCAGACAATTTTGTTTAAGCTGGGACAGGAATTGGATGCCATCGCGCTTGCATACTTTAGGAGGATCTAACTCATTCCCAACCGCAATTTGAAAATCCACCATTATCTTGGAGAATGATCTTTGCGTAGAAAGACCACAGGCGAAAAGAAAGCCCATAAGCGGTCGTCCGTAGAATACGGCAATAGAAAACCGGACAGCAATTGAGACCTCTTGGGAGGAATTGGCCAGTTGGGGGTTTGGGTGTGTTGATAGGTAAAGATATCACGGGGATGGTATCTCATTGCATACCCAGAAGTCTTAAGTTTTTTGGTTCAATCTTCTGAGTTCAATGTAACGGCTGAAGAAACTTCTGACCATTGATTCTCTTCAAGCTCGGATAGCGATCTCATGGCACTATTTGCATGCCCATTTGCTCAATTGGAGAAGCAACTTTTACCTAGAAGTGCCATGAAAGTTGTGTCTGTAAACTACCTTGAGCCTCTTCAACAGATAGTGCACAAGTCCACGGAACCGGTCGTCAACATAAATGTTCTTCCATGAGTTGCCTACTCTGAAGCTGTCAGGGGATACGAATATTCCTCGTCCTGAGATTGGATTGAAAAGGTTGACGCTGGGTGTGTTGACTTGGGATGGGTCTTGGACAGGGCCTGCTACTAATGAAGCCGAAGGTGGTTGGCAAACAACTTCGGAAGTGGCTGGGTTGGACAGTTATTGGCCTTGCCATAGTGATAATGTCAAAGAATAAGTCCCACCTCCAAGGAGGAAGTCGATGGATCCAGGTTTTCCAGAAATCAGGAATCCGCGGAGAGCGTAGCCTTTGGTAGTATTCTTGAAATCGTCATTGGCAACTGGGTGCGATGGTAGATCAGTAGTGATTTGGGAGACGGACTCCATGACATCAGTGCTCAGAGGATGAGAGGATGATTTTAATATAACTGGCCTTATGCAGCATAGATTGCACCTTGCCAAGGAGTTGTTGGAGCAAGCGTTACAAGGCCAATTTCCTGTAAATGCAGTGTCCCACTAGGCTGGATAGTAAAGCCTAGTCCCTCTGTGCACAGTCATGAGTCATGAAGGAGAATTGACTCCCGCTGTCGGTGACAACTCTGATTGTTCTGAAATTTCCAGAAGCGATCCTTATTACTTGGATTAGAGCGCAGTTTCCCAAAGAGGACCTCGAAGCTTCACCTGAGACCATGATTGTGCCTTGCCAAGGGTGATCACCCTTCTGAGTCCTTTGGCACTGAAAGCCGAAGTCGGAGTAACGGAAACAGGTAACGTGGGGTTGATGGAGCCCATGTGTGGTGTTTCTCTCCACAACTTCTTGACATCTCCTCTCCGATTGACAGGCATTAATTTTTATGTTTTTGGGAATGGATAAGCAGTTTTAGGCAGCCAGGACCATGTCTTTCAACAACGTTCTTCTTTCCCCCTGGGGAAGAACTGCGGAACGTAGAGCACTGGTAGAGGTTGGTGCTGAGCCTTGCAAACCGGGGACAGCTGAGTCGAAGAAATCCCTGAGCCTTTAGTCGTCGGTTTCTTAGAAGATGAGGCGATTGCCCAAAATTCCGTCTTCTTCATTGACGAAAGAGCGGAGTATTGACCTTCTTGTTCATGCAACCTTGTTTGAACGTACGGTTAGAGGTCTCGTGGAATCCTTAGAAATGGTATAAAGAAGGACTGCGGGACCGAAATGGACTCTTGTAATCGTCGGTCGTCAGGTCCAAGAGTTTTTCCACTCCACCTTTATGAAGGTCACTAACCGCTCGAATGGAGGAAACTCAACGTGAGCTACTTCCCTTTCAAAATCCTTCCGTGTTGCTGGCATCCTGGCATCTAAAGTACCAGAATTAGGATAAGATAAAGCCATCAGCGTCTTTGATTCCCTAGCTGCTTAAAAGCACGGAGGACGCTCTCCAGAACGACTTGTAATAAAATCACTTAAGGCTTAACTGGCAGTTGGCCTGCTCCTGAAACGGAATCATAGTTCAAAATTGTCCTTCAAATAGCTTTCCGGCGAGGCGTCTCTTGTCATCGTAATTCGTTCCTTCAAGATTTTCCCAAAAGGGCCTGCTCGTAATTAGGAGTCCATCAGAGGAACACATTCGGATCAGAGAAAGAGCGGGACCTCTCAAACATGAAACGTAAAAAAAATGTTGAAAAATTTTCTCAATGTTAGATAAGGTAGGCTCGTCATGTATCAAGGAGGGACAAATGTGTCCTCTGAAAAGCGGCCATTCGCTCTGATTTCCTGAGAAATCAGGGAGGTTGATCCTGTGGTAGGCGTGCTCGGGACAAGTATGCGGGCACTCATTTAGAAGAGAGCTACTCCGCTAAACGTACACCGCGTTAGGCCTCTGATTTATGGGTTAAGGGAGCAGAAACAGGAGTTGGATTTCCATGTGGCGATTCATAAATTGCACAGGCCTCATAATAATAAAGCTTCGTCGCTGTGTGCAATTTCTCCTCATTCTCACTTGGAAATGAGGTCAGAAAATGTTTTGCTGCCCGAAGTGTGGGCTTCCAGCAGCTTCTGCCATGTAATCTTTGAAGCTTTCAAAGTATGGCTTTCAGCTCGCCGGAAACAATACCCTTAAATAAGAAGGAGTTGAGTGCAATCTTTGGCTATTAGACGTCCTTGGTCCAGATATTCCTTTTATTTCTGATGTGGTTTGTCCCGAAGTTTTGACTTCTAGGCCGTTAATGTGGGCCGCAGTTTGGCGAATCCAGCTTCTTCTTCATGTTGTTTATATTTTAAAAACGAGAAATTAAAATTAAATAAATTTAATACATTAATACTTAAAACCAGTGGGCGTCATGTGAGGCGAACCTATGGGATACATAAATATAATGACATTATATAAACAAAAGGTCACAATAATTGAATAATAATATTTTAATCCTTTTCTGCTGCGATCCACGCTGGGAGTACCAAAATGTTGGTAAAGCCTTTAATCCGGCCGCCGGAGGACCAAAATGTTACAGCGGCTAGGAGATTCGCTTGAAGCTCCTAACACCGACTGCTGTTTTGTTATGGCCAGTGTTGGATAATACAGCTGGTCGCAGCAGAGAAAGGGGGGGGTTAGATCATAAAAAAATGAATAAAATGTATGGTATAGATATTTAATTATAAAATTAATAATGGACTTCTCCTATAATAATAAAAAAATAATATCTTATCTGAAGACAGAGAGAGAGAGAGAGAATGATGGCCGGGAACACTTGGTGTCCGCTTGAGGCGTAGTCATATAGGTGGATGTACCCGTATGAAAATGACGTGGCAGCTGGGCCGGTGTGAACGGTGATGCCTTATTGAAGGTCTAGGCCGAACTGATAGGTGATGGGCAGCTGGGCCGGTGTGAACGGTGATGCTTTAGAGAAGGTCTAGGCCGAACTGATAGGTGATGGGCAGCTGGGCCGGTGTGAACGGTGATGCTTTAGAGAAGGTCTAGGCCGAACTGATAGGTGATGGGCAGCTGGGCCGGTGTGAACGGTGTAGCCTTGATGAAGGTCTATGCCGAACTGATAGGTGATGGGCAGCTGGGCCGGTGTGAACGGTGATGCCTTATTGAAGGTCTAGGCCGAACTGATAGGTGATGGGCAGCTGGGCCGGTGTGAACGGTGTAGCCTTGATGAAGGTCTATGCCGAACTGGTAGGTGATGGGCAGCTGGGCCGGTGTGCACGATGTAGCCTTGATGAAGGTCTATGCCGAACTGATAGTTGTTTGGTTAATCCCTGCAGCCTGGGAAGAGCTTGAGAAAACTAGGCGATAAGAGAGTTTGGGGATTATCCTGGCGTCTGGCTCTATCTCTCTCTCTCTCCCTCACGCTCTCTCTCTCTCCCGCTTGGGCAGCTCTGTCAAGTGCTGCCATCATGTGGCAGCTACACGTATTACATCTATTACGGTTACATTACTACGAAAGTACACTTAATATGACTCCAAGTGCAAGGCCACCTTATTGAATCCACAAGCTACAACTGGTAATAGTCCCCCCTTTAAGGATAATCCTGATTTCCACAGGAACTAACAGAGTCTCAAATATTTCGAGTGATTTTCCGTTGCCTTCTGCATCACAATATTACGTAAAATAAAAATAATACTAATGGGTTGGCTGCTCAGTGGAGGAGGGATGGGTTCAAAGAAAAAGAAATAAAATAAGCAATACAAAATAAAATAAAACTTTCTAAATAAACACAAAACGGATACCACCTACATTTTCACTGTTATAATCAGGGTCAAGGTAATGTATGAACCTCTCATGGTATGGCGAGTACTTGAAAAAAAGGAAACAAAATAAATAAATAATAATAATAATATGTACAAGGCTCCCAGCTGAGTGTAAATCCCTGCTATACCCATATTACCTGTTACATCTAAAATTAACATCCATAACTAAACCTACTATTAAAATAAACTTACATCCAAATACATACTAATTGACAAATAACTACCTTATCTAACTTACACGCTAATGTCATCCTATCTTAATAGTAACTTAGTCTTAGAGGATTACTGGATTGTTGAAAAAACAACGTAACAAGAACATCCAAAATAAAGGCACACGAGGAAAATGCTTTCCATACTAATAAAGCTAAGAGTGGAGAAAATTATACTCAAGACCAGAGTTATTAGAGAGCCATCCCTCTGCAGCCAGTAGCCTGTATAAGCTGACTAATAATAGGCACTGTGTGCATACAGACTTAAATATTAATTCATACTCCAATCTTGCCGCACTAGACAAGACGGGAATTCTGACAAGGAATGGACATTTGCCACGAAATGTAGCAAATTAAATTGAGTTGTTAATGTGGAAATTGTAGGTTATTATTAACACAAATAAAAGCTGAATGTTCAGCATAAGAATAATATAGTCTTCTTAAATAGTTTCTTCATTTTCTCTAACTGACTAACATATTCAGACTTATATTG
>CM032230.1:34972500-35165000 GCA_019009955.1 Riptortus pedestris | reverse complement strand
TCAAGTTCGTTAATTGCTGAATTCGGTCAAGTGTGAGGGGGGCTTAGACGGGAGGATTTTCCAAAAATAAAAATATCTCCGTTACTATACGTCGGATCGAAAAATTATATAAAATCAATCGTATTGCAAATTAAATTTACTATAAATAATGTTATATACATTTATTCTGTATCTTGAATATTAACCGAGATATTTGCATTTTTCTGTTTTCAGCTTCTGAGATGAGATCGGCTAACTTCGGGTCTAGTCGTGAGTTTCCGTCAAGAGCTAGTTCGGGCCGTTCCCGTAATTGTTTGACTCTCTATTCTTAAATTTCTCTATTCTAAAACTTTACGTGGGAAATCTGCTTAGTTCACACAGCCCCTGCGTGACGGACGTTTTTTTCTCTCTGATAATTTGGCATAATTGTGATTAACTTTTAATAAAGATATGTATACACACATTCACTCATATTTATTAATGTGAGTTTCATCCATCATTTATCACTAAGTAATTAAAGTAAATTATATGCTGTTCAACATTAGTTAACTATTTCAGAGTAAAATTTCTTTATTATATTTATTTATTAAGAAATTATGCTTGCAATCTCTATGGCGAAAGGAGAATGATGGTTTTAATTTTAAATCTGTCAAGTGTATTAGATTTTCAATGTTTTTTGGTCTATACCAATGCCTCTTTATGATTTATATTATGCTGTTATCTCAAGGGTTTGTATAATTCGGCTAAATAAAATTGTTGGAAAAGGAAGCGTTAATATCAAAGAAACAATTTCAAGTGTTAGAACTTTTTAGAACAGAAGTTCTCAAGTATTTTGATATTTCTAAATTATTTTGGATCGATTTACCCTTCCGTAATCAATTTTGACTTGTTTCGCTATGACTTCTGTACATATCACGCAAAATACAACAACGAGAAGCCTTTGAAGTTGAAATAAGTTCATATTTAGGACTACTGTAACCATGTAGTACTGTACCTCTACTTTTAATTGAAATCAACTAAAGTGGGCGAAAAATGGGAGTTTTTGCTAATCCAGTAGAATTAAAACCGATTTATATAGAGCGATTTTAGCTATTCCCTTGAGGGAGCTTTTGAGGTCATACTCATGACGCGATTTTTGAAAAATGTCCTCAAATGTCAATCGATCCTACCCAAGAAATGACGAAAATGAGGTCCGTTTAAAATTATATATATATATATATATATATATATATATATATATATATATATTTGTCTGCTAACGCTCTTGCTGTCGCAATTTTTTTCATCGTAGCCAAACTCGATATTTAATGATTTTATGTAAAAACAAAGATCAAGATCGTTAATGGCTGAAATCCGACCAGTGGGAGGGGGGGGGTTAAGAGGGGTAATTTTGAAAATTTGAATATTAACCGAGTTATTTGGATTTTATAGTTTTCCCCTTTCAGTAAACCCCCACTCCTACTCATGTAGTATTAATAATGACCTGTTATATCATGAACCACTTCATTACATGGTTAAATAAGGAATGTTGTTCTCATTGAACTTTTACTTTGTGAGATATATGCAAATACGTTCTGTGCCCTCCCCCCTAATTTTGTTATTGGATTGCTAAAATTTAACTACTTGAAATAAAAATTATTCTGATTCATTACAAATTACGCCACTAGCTATAGTAAATAGTTTTCAATAAAACTAATATGTTATATTCAGAAATATTTCATTAATGGTTTTTCTATCCGGTCGAGAATTCATGATGGCTGGCCTGTTAGTTTACAAGTCAGACGCTTTCCGTTGTAGAGTTATTAACTCGTAACTAATAGATTTCTTATTACCAATTTGTATCTATTCACTTAATATTCGCGGTGGTGCTACCAGTATGTATATTTATCTATTGTAAACATTCTCGCGTGAAATCTGCTTAGTTTACGCAGCCCCAGCGTGACGGACCTTTTTTTGTTTAATCATGGATAGGTCAGTAAATTAAGTTCAATGGCGCTTTTTGATCCGATATGTTGGAGCCGAGATATGGTTTCATTGGAGTACAAGGAAGACGTCATGTTTCATTAATTAGTGATTCAACTGTTCAAATTTAAGTTACGCATCGTTTGAAGATGGTAGTGTAAAGGGCCTTTTATTTTATGTGTACTCACGCTAATTACATGCACGATTTTATTATTACGAATTACGGTCACAAGTTCATTTGTCCGTTACTAAATTCGATATTTAAACGTGTTATGCAGAAACTAGATATCAAGTTGGGCCAGTGGGAGGGGGGTTTAAAGGAAAGCTCACCCTCCCCTCTAATGTTAATATTCTTGTCATCCAACATGTCCATCCAGATCTATATCTGTTCCACCAATTTCTATAAATGTTGTTAATATAATTATTATCTTTCTTGAATATTAAAGAAGATATTTGCTTGCACTTTTTTATTTTTTCAATTTTTAGCCTTCAAGAATCCCACATCTTACTCATTTTATGTGTATTTGCACTATATGTAGGACAATTTTTTGCTATTATAAATTGTAGTAAATCTATAGTTTTTTATTTTATTTTTAAGACTATTTGATTAAAATTTATAAATTTTATTGAAAAAATAAACTGAATAGAGTGAATTACGTTTGAATTAATATTAATGGGTTTGTATTAGATCGGCTAAGAATTGTATTCCCCTAGTCTTCCAATTAGCTAGACCTTGAATTATAAAATCCCTCTGCTATTGTCTTACTGCAGAATAAAGTTTTTTTTTCTTTCTCTCTCTGCCCCCTCCTTCCCTACAAATGAAAAAGTTACAAAAGAGAGGGGAGGTTAGAGGGGAAGGGACTGGTGAAGCGGAAATATAATTGTGTTTGTTAAGTCTGTGTTGCCCCTGCCGTAGGGAAAGAAGGGCAGATGACCCAGAAACTGGGTCAATGGTTGTGTGAGTGGTATGACTGCCACGGAATATATGCACCTCACTCTCGCTCTTGACTCTGCCCAAGGGTTGTGATGTTTATTTGCTCCCTCGTACCTGCCGTGTTCCGGAAATTAACTGACAATGCTGAGGTCGAATGAAGTTATACTTACTCCAACAACAATCAGTGGGAGTATAGCTCAATTAAAATGATATAAGTGGGGGTGGACACAATTAAATCTTATCTTAAAAATTGTTCAAAAATTTAGGAGGCACCGTTTTAGCAGATTTTCCTTAAGGAAAATGAGTTATTGAGGTCGTGCTAATGACGCGATTTTCGAAAAAGTTCCTCAAATGTCCATTGGTCCTACCTGATGGACAAAAATAGCTGCCGCCATTATTGATTAATCGTTACCAAACTCGATATTTAGTCGTTTTATGTAAAAATAAAGATCAGGTTCATTAACGGCTGAAATCGGATTAGAGGGAGGGGGGTTTAGGGGTGAGGAATTCCGAAAATTCGAAATATCCCTGTTAATGTTGTCATACTCCTTCGGTGGAGACCGTCGTCAATGGATGAATCTCGAGTACAGTTGGCAAGCGCTTTCGATGCGATGGCTCCATCTTCAAGCCCGTCAAAAACTTGTACCGACTAAGCACTACTAACTAAAACTATACCAGACCAATAAACAAACAAAACACTAGAATCGTAAACAACCCAACACGGATGAAAACAATAGCCCACCACATGAAAACAATTTACCTGTACACTAATTAAAACCCTTCCTTTTTTTTCAACAAAGCTTTATTATACGAGATACAAACAACTACGTTCTGTTGATGGATTACTAAAATCTGTTGTTGGATGCTCCTTCTTTACTTCTTCTGATCTTGGATTACTAAAATCTGAGTGATTGAGATAGAAATTATTCTGATTCATTTCAAATTACTCTACTAGCTATAGTAAATAGTTTTCAATAAAATTAATATGTTATATTCAGATATATTTCATTAACTGTTCATCTTTCCAGTATAGAATAATTCTATCTATTCAGCGCAACGAAGTTGGCTGCCCTGTTTGTTTACAATTCAGACACTTTCCCTTGCAGATATTATTAACTTGTAAATTGAGTGAATGATTTCTTAATACCTTTTGTATTTATTCCCTTATTCTCGGTGGTGTTACCAGTATGTAGATTTATCTGTTGTAAACCTTCCCGTGGGAAATCTTTTAGTTTACGCAGCCTGTGCGTGACGGACTTTTTTGTTCGCTTTGTTTCCAGCTATGGATAAGATAGTTAAACACTTTTTTTTAAGGAATATCAACTCATTGAATCGTTTTCGTTCATATTATATTCTAACATTCTCAATACTTAGCCGATTTTTGTTTGGAAACGTTCTCCCAAGGAGGTTTCTGCTTATAACTCGATTAAAGGGAAGAGTGGAAAAAGATGGGAGTTTTTGATAATCCATTAGAATTAAAACCGATTTACTATATAGCGCCATTTTAGCAGATTTTCCTGAAGTGAAATCAGCTATTGAGGTTGTACTCATGTGATTTTCAAAAAATTCAAATGTCCATCGATACTACCCAGGAGATGACGAAAATGAGGACCGTACAAAATTTTATATATTTGTCTGTTTATGCTCTAGCGGTTGCAATTTTTATTTGATCGTAACCATAGAGAGAGAGACAGGGGGGAATTTTGAAAACTCTAAATATGTTCGTTACTATAATTTGGATCGAAAAATTATATAGAGCCAATCTTATTGCACATTAATTGATCTATAAATATTCTTCTATACATAATTTCCGTATCATGAATATTAACCAAGTTATTTGGATTTTAGAGTTTTCCCCTTTCAGTAAACCCCCACTCTCCTACTCATGTTATATTAATAATAACCTCTTATATCATGAACCACTTCATTACAAGGTTAAATAAGGAATATGGTTTTCATTGAACTTTTACTTTGTGAGATATATGCAAATACGTTCTTTGCCCCCCCCCCCCCTGCTTTAGTTATTGGATTACTAAAATTCAACTATAGTTAAGCATTTTTTTTTAGGAATATCAACTCATTGAATCCTTTTCATTCATATTTTAGTCTAACATACTCAATACTTATCCGATTTTTATTTGGAAACGTTCTCCCAAGGAGGTTTCTACTTATAACAAACTCTCATGTACAGTTATTTGCTAAGCAGTTAATATTTATTTACTTTGTCAACCTGTGCTTTATAACTTAGCTCGACTAAGATCATAATTATTTATAATGACCACTTTTTGCTGGTTTGGCTGATTAGGTCTGGTTATCTACAGGTTATCACCCTTTTCTAGCCAGAGTGAGACTAAGGGTTTTATTATTTCTTAAGATCTGGGTAAAGATAAATCTCTGTGTGGCCGTCCCTTAGGAAAAAAAATGCTACAACTTTTACATCGTACAAATAGGAGCAGTCCTTATCAGATTTCTGCTCTGTTATCAGATGCAATACATTCTCCGATTATATCTGGCTCCATTCACTGGGACTTTGTGATATATTAATTCTGTGTCTTCAAAATATGAGCTGAGAAGTAGGTCAATGGATGTGTGAGGATGAGTTTTGGTGTGAGGGGGGAGGGGTGGTGAATATGGTGCTTTCCGAGTCGGGCCATTGGCAGCGTTTTAATGTTTATTTGCCTCTCACAACCCACACATTCACTGTTCCGGAAATTAACTGTCAATGCTAGGTCGGATGAAACCTTCTATTATTATACAATCTTCAACAACAATCACACCTCGTTGGCGCTGCGTATTGCGGCTACAGCTGCGCCTGATGAGTTCCTTTCTGCTCTGAGCTCTTATTTTTTTATTTGTTTAAGACGAACACAAAGTTGGTTAATTATACAAACTATTTAAATGAGAAAGTCTCCTTTCTCATACAAATTGGGTTATACATCTGTAAGCTTCATTGTAGGTAGACAGTAAATGAGTTCAATTAATTGTGAGAGCATTTAGATATATAAATGAATGTATGACCTCTATAGAATCGTAAACGGCTGAACCGAATTTTATGAACCTTGTTATGTATATTACTACAAACCCAACTGAGGTTTTAGACTATATTAATATTCTCTGAGATGAACAGGAGTGGGGTTATAAGGGAGGCCTGAAATTAAAAACTGCGATATTTCGTTTCCTATTGGTTTTTTGGCAAATATGCACATAACAAAAGTTGTTTATTTTGTCATTTAGAGTAACTCTTGTTATTTACACTTTTGCCGTGTAACGAAGTTTGAATGAGGTATACACGAAAAACTACAGAAGGGGTCAACAATGTTATAGGATACGGGTAATATAAAAATATATAGCATTTTGTAGAATTAAGTACATACCAAACACTTTTATTATTAACATATCCCCAAGCACACAGGACTCAGGTGTAAATTGTAAGCATTGAGACGATAAAAAGTAAAAATATTGTACCGAGGAAAGCCCAAAAAAAATATTATCATCATTCAGTTTAAAATGATTTCCCGGGCGAAGCCGGGTACTTTAGCTACTAGTAAATAAAATAGATAAACTCTGAAGCCAATGTTATTTAAGGCATCTTAAGAAAAAAAGAAGCACTTTTCTCTATATACAAAATTAACGCGCATACTCATAAAGCTCACAATAAATTAAAAACTAGAGTAAGAATATTTTGGATAATATTTCTTTAAATAAACCGACAGTTCTTAAAACGTCATCTATAAATGTGCTACCTCGGGCTAGTAATCCATTTAGATTTGAAGGTAGTGAAAATGGTAATATTTGAATGTAGTCTATAAGTACAATATATGTTTATGGGTCAGTGTCGTATTACATATTTTACACTTTGGCTCATTTAGTTTAGTCATAAGAAATGAGTAAGTCCATTGTGTCCAATTCTTGGCTTATGAGTAAAATTTCTTTCCGCCAAGTTGGATTCCTACTAGTTGACCTATAAAAACTTGTTGACTTAATTTCCCTAATTTTATTATTTATTTATTTATTCTTACTTTAATCGCATTTCGCAACACACGTTATTGAACGAAGTAGGAGTTAACAAATTTACTTAATTATATCCTATTCTGTATATATTTTCTGAATCGTCCTACATTACAGTTTTTCGAAAATGTTGTTTTTCTTTAAGTAGTGAAATATGACTTCTAAGGTCATGTAGTAAATTCAAAGTGTATGGTAAGTCTTGTTGAGCCCTTAGGTAACAGTCAGTTAGTATATTGTTACGTTTTATTACTAAACCAGTAATAAACGTTGTTAATAAGAGTTCTTTTGGATTGCAAAATTAAATACTCACAAGTTTCACAGTTTTTATCACTGCACAATTTATTTCACAATGCACAATACACTTGGTAATTATTCTTAATTACTACTCACAGTATACACTGATAGCGTCACTGTTCTTCAGATTACACAGTCCAATAATTCACTCACGGTCACTGAAGTACACCAAAAGACGGCACTGCACTGTCCTTTACTTCGCGGCACTGCACTGTCCTTTACTTCGCGGCACTGCACTGTCTTAAACACGGCACTAAACTGTTACTTACAGTCACGGCACAACACTGTTCTTATAAAAACACTTTACCGCACTGCACTAAGTCGCACTGTAGCACCGAACGCACATATGAGCACTTGAGAAGAAAACTGACTCGCTCGCGGCTGGCCGGTTCTTTATATAGGTCGTCGGCATACATCAAAGGGGAATTGGCTGGGCCCTTCGACGTCTGGACTGGACGGGTCTAGTAGGAGCTCGACCCTCTGTCGGCTTCTTTGATCTACCTCGCACTTCCCAAATACGCGACTCTCTCTCTGAAGGATTATTCATGTATTTAATTTTCGCAACAATATGTTCCATAGTAAATCTATAGTTATGGTGTTGGGTAGTACGGTTCGTCTTCTTCAGCAAGTAAGTCATTATTGAGTATGTCAGTAATTGAGTTTTAGATTAAAAAATAAATCAGGGTACAGTATTCCATACAAAAATATTCAACTGCTCCAAGGATTTTCTCCAAATTATTTTCATTTAAACCTCTCCTATGCACAAATTAGAAAGTTTAGTAATTAAAATATCAAATTAACAGTAACTAACGTTGTCTACGCCATAAACGCCAAGTAAAGTGCAATCTTTGCAATATGGATGCACAAGAGTATATACACAATATATTTCTCTATTGCCCAATTTACTCTGCATTAAGGATCAAAATCCGCAAAAAACATTAAAATTAATCTGCATAAGCATTAAAATTGTACTTGTAGATAATGATAGTTGGTTCCATGAAATTTTTAACAGTTTATCCAGAAATTATCTAATTTTCCTTTATAAATATATTGCCAGTGTGGTTAAATTAAGGCCATCTTTATGAGATATGTAATTGAAAAATTATTTTTATGATCCATAATTTTTCTGTAAATTTGTTTTGTTTCCTTTATTCATATTCAGTATATATATATATATATATATATATATATATATATATATATATATTCTGTAAAAAAAGGAAAGGAAAAGAAAAACATGTTCTACATTTTTTTTTCTGCATCTATTGCTATTATTATTTTGGTTGCATTAAATCATTTTATTTTTATCGTTTTTGTTTAATGGAGAAAATATATTCTTTTTTTAATTCAAACTTGATATTAATTACACAAAATCAATTTATTCTATCATGAATAATTAATATAGACTAACTATTATGTAAGCTGAACCTCAAGGAGATTTGCAAGGAAATAAATCTGTAAGCAATTGTAAATAAAATAATAATTAGAGTAACCAGACTCATATAGTATATGCAAAATTCCTGGTGGGAACTGCTTATCATCTGCCAAGCTTCACCATTCACATTTTTATGTAATTATTAGTCATTTAATTCTATTATATCTATATTAGTTAATACCACATATTTCTATTTCTATTTGATATAACATCAACGACAAACTGCATCCTATTTGGAATTGTTAGAGTGAGGAATTTTGTAGCTGTGGGAACGGGGAGGTTTATTCTAGCCTAGCGTGCCTGGGTGAATTTATGTATTCATTATTTAAAAATATCTTGATTATGGTTAACCCTTAAACCCATTTATAAGAGAAAGGGGAGTCCCAAAGAAAATATTTCTCTTTTATATCATAAAATTTAAACTTTAATATCTTAAGTAGCTCACGGTTTCAACAAATATTAATTTTGAGAAGTTCTTGTTTTTTTTTCCAATAACATATATGAGTTCATTCAGAAATATGAGTATTTCTTTTATTCTTATTATTAAACTTTGAATCATGGAAAAAGAAATTTAATTAGTGATGAACACAATTCATGGAAATTCTGAGAAACACAAACTTGAAAAATAACATTTCAAGTATGTTTCTCATTTATTAAAGATTTTTTAAAAAAGGTGATTCAATTATTCATCAGACATTAAAAATCGTACTAAAAATTAAAAAAAAATACATTAGATTCCACAAAGTGTTCATGTTTCGATCCTTTAAAGTCAATGGCGGTTGGTTACCTTAGTGCACTCACTCAAAAACTGAAATAATAAAACTGACATTTCTCATAGAATTATTGTGAAATTTAGTGTCATTATAAGGTAAGATTTTTTGAGAACGCGATTTAACTTCATTGAGAAAAGTGGTTTAAATATAAAAATGTATTTTAAATATATAAATATGTTTTTATATCGTATAAATAAATATAATACGACGAAGTACACTTTTTAAGAATAATTGAAGTAGATTTTTCATGTGCTGGAATGGCAGACAGACGATATATTAAATTGATTTCATGTTTATCCGGTAATAAAAAGCCTTCGGAATCACGACTTCACATTTTTAATTAGACACAAATTGTCATAATTTGATTACATGACAATTAAATATATTAAATTATCAATCGCTAAAAAAAAAATCCGTGCGTAGGGGTGGGGGTGCGGCTAACTGGAAGGCCGAATAGGAAAAATACAAATATCTCCAATAATATTAAAATTTAAGATACAATGAGTAAAACAACATTTGTTGATGATTTAAAGGATTAATTATAAAACATTCATTGATCGTGGTGAATAATGAAGCCATACAGACTTTTTTATGTTAATCTCCTCATATTCCTGTCTCCTTTCTCCTAGTGCAATCATTAACAAATGTTATCATTAGCCTTATATAAATCGTTTAAATATTGATTTTGTTATGAGTCAAGGAAATGTAACGTATATGAACAAACGTTTTTTCCGTGATCTTTTAGGTATGATCGTTAGACAAGTAATCTTTCGAAAATCACGGCAGGTTTACAACATCCATACAGATGGCTTTCCTTCAGAGAAAACTGCTTAAAATGACATAAATTATCGATTATGAATATATGAGGAGTTGACTGAAAACTTCGATATATAACTAATAAAATATTTTTTAAAAAAAAGCCTGTTATAACGGATACTGGCTGAAATAGGACTATTAAATTATATTGGTGTGCGACTATATCTACTAGGTTCTTATCGATGACCACATCTCATCTCATGATGAACGAGGCCATCTAGCATTGATGGTTTCATTATCTACACACAATTGGCTACCTATTTAGCTAGCAGCAGGTTAACACACTCATAATGAGGTCAGTTATTTAATCCAATAAACTTCAAAGTATCCAAGTAGTGTGAGATACATCATTCGGTTTTTCATTTCTTAGTGTCTGTTTCTTTTTGGCTAACAGGTGTCAACAGGTACCCTGAGTTAATAGCTATCTTCTCCTTAGAGTTATTTGTACGTTTTCAATTCAACTTCCTCACTGATAGCCTTCCTTCATCTCAGGTCCTTATTTTATCCAAAAAAAACTCATTAAAATGCTCATTTTTATTATAAAAATAATTTTCGATTCTAGGGGTGTATGAATGTATACATTGGAAACCATTTAATATAACAGCATGATTTTTTTCAGGCAGCGCTTCATGTTCAGGGCTTGATATGTAATGCCAGTATATTGGGGTCATCTAGAGCTTTATTCTCACACGTAACAAATATATTCGATCCCCACCAGCCATCGAACTCCGGACAGTGAAGCTGATTGACCTCCTGCCGGCATAGCTAAAAAAATGTCCTTCACTAAGCAGATTTCCCGCGTAAAGTTATACAATAGATAAATCTCCATACGAGTGCCGAACAGTCACTAATAAACCATAGGTCGTCCGTTACACTTAATAAAAATGCAAATATCTCGGTTATTATTCAAGATAGAGAATAAAAGTATATAACAATATTTCTAGTAAATATAATTTGCAACACGATTGGTAATTCCATATAATGTTTCGATCCGGCGTATAGTAACGGAGATATTTCGAATTTTCGAAATTTTCCACTCTAAGCCCCCCTCCCACTGGTCCGATTTCAGCCGTTAACGAACTTGCTCTTTCTATTAACATAAAACGATTAAATACCGAGTTTTGTGACGAGTAAATAAAAATTGCGACCGCTGGAGTGTCAACAGACAAATATAATATATATATATATAGTTTTGAACTGACCTCATTTTCGTCATCTCCTGGGTAGGATCGATGGACATTTGAAGAAATTTTTAGAAATGTTTTTTTAGTCGATTCCCATAAAACTAGTAATTAGTATTAATTCTTTGGACGAGCCACCACATGTGAGCCTGGGTAACGGACCGAAGGCCTCAAATCGAATGTTAATTATTAACTCTGTTCTTCCAATCAGAGGCTGTCAATCCATAGTATTCACTATTTCGGTCCAATCTAAATTTATATTGACCTCTGAAATTTCTAGAAACCGTATTTCAAGTACTCAAATTAGCATGTGAGTACCTAAAAATTAAAACAGTGTAAATTTCATACAAAAATATTTTTTTTAGTAAGTGATAGAGGTCAAGTTAGATATAAACGTTGCTTTAATTAAAATTAAAATTAAAGTTTGCTTGGTGAATCAAGACAGATGGGTTCGATTTCCAACTGGGAAACGGAATGTTATTTGACGAACTCGCTAAATAAAATTCTTAAACCCAAACTGACTAGAAAAGGATGGTAACCGCCGAAACTTAGTATGCTCGGTCAGAAAGACTGTATACACCTCCTCTACTGAATTTATGATGTATATCAGGTAGCAAAACATTTGTTAGTCATTATGTATCGTGCCTAGAAACTATCTTGTGATCAAGCAGAAATGTCTGTTATTTTTGGGGATAGCCATTGCTTGACAACGTTGATAAACATTTTTAACTTTTAATAGCATACGAATATACGATCCTATTAGCAAGTCTACGATTGCTCCTCGTTCTGTTCAACCAATTGCTTAAACGAGGGATTTTTAAATAAAGACTACGGACATGGAAAATCTCATGAATTATGGAAGAAGAATCCATAATGAGTTTACTCTAAAAGGTCAATTCATTGATTAGTACTTTATTCAAATTCAGAGTGCGCCACCATCATCTTTGGCCATTCCTCGAGGTTCTCAGCAAGTCATCTACAATTACGGATTCAAAACATTCATAAGTCATTTACCAGGTGTTTGAGGCACAAGAAGCTGGTCCTACCACTCCCCTTCCCATTTCCTTCACACATCATAAAAACTTCTCGGACAATCTGACAACTTTCATTCTATAGGTCAGTCTTTGTTGTGAGCACAGTCTCCTGATGACTGGGACAAGCGCTCTCCAAGTCTCGAGTCTCGACGCACGTTTGTTATCATCGCATTGGTGCTCATAAGCTTTCCAAGAGAGGTTCTGCAATAGGAGAACTCTCTGTAGGCCATGGAAAAGACTAATTGTTTATTGTTAAAATACCAACAAGGTAAAAAAAATGAACCTATATCTTAGGCAGACCCCAACCACGATACCTATAGGTTGTGTACGCCTCAGGTAAAATATCTAAAATAAACTGCTTTTAGCAGATTTCGCTGAAAAGAAATCAGCTATTGAGGTCGTACTCATGACGCGATTTCCGAAATCTATCTTCAAATGTCCATCTATCTTATATATGACGAAAATGAGGTCCGTTCAAAATTGTATATATTATATATTTGTCTGTTGACACTCTAGCGGTCGCAATTTTTATTTACTCGTCACAAAACTCGGTATTTAATCGTTTTATGTTAATAGAAAGATCAAGTTTGTTAGCGGCTGAAATCGGACCAGTGAATGGGGGGCTTAGAGTGGGAAATTTTGAAAATTCGAAATATCTCCGTTACTATACGACGGGTTGAAAATGTGTAAAGATTCAATCTTATTGAAAATTAAATGTTCTATTAATATTGGTATATAAATTTGTTGTCTATCTTGTACATTAACCGAGATATTTACAGTGTTCAGCCTTCAGAAAACGCCCACATCTACTCACGTTACATAAATAATACTCGGTGATGTAATAAAACATTATTCGAAGCTTAAGTACCTTTATCATGCGAGATACATGGAAATTTGTTCTGGTGACCCCCTCCCCCCTTCCGTCTTAAGTTTTTGGAATACTTAAATTTGGTTGTTTCAGATAAAAACTATTCTGATCCATTATAAATTACAGTACTCGATATAGTAAATAGTTTTCAATAAAATTAATATGTTTTATTCTGCTATATTTCAGTAATTTCTTTCTTTCCGGTGAGAAATTGGCTGCCCTGTTTGTTCAAATTACAGACCTTTCCTGTTGGAAGGTTTCCTATTACCGTTTGTATTTATTTACTTCATATTCACGGTGCTGTTGTGTTACCAGTATGTAGAGTTATCTATTGTTAAACATCAAGCGGGAAATATGCTTAGTTTACGCAGCCCCTGCCCGGGGACTTTTAATTTTTTCTATTGATGGAGTTAAACGTTAAAACGATTTCTTTATACTTTTAACAAATAAATATTGAAAAGAGTGGAAATTTATAATGTATCTAATATGACGACAGTAATTCATTGACCCCTGATTTCATCTCACGTTTTAGAGTATTATAACTTGAAAGACAAGGTATTACATCGATTTTACTCGTATACATGGTAATTCTCTGTCCTGATATTAAGGTATATATAGCCGACAAATTTCCTCATCATAAGCTCATAACATAATATTATTAAATTTCTCTCTTATCCTCATTAAAAGAGCGATATTATTAAATTATAGTTTTATCCGCAAGTAAATAATAACATAATATAATAAAGATATAACATTAAGCCAATATTGTTGAATGGCCATTGGCAACTAAGTAAAATTGACTATTACGTTTATGTATTAATCTTTTTCTTTTTTTTTATTTTAAAGACTTTACGTATGGTATCCGTGATGATCCGAAGAAATGTCAAAAATCTTATAAATCAAACTGATTACTTTTCATCATCGGCACGAGATTCTCTCTTAGGTCGTTAAATGTTTAAATTATTTCTTTTTGATTGGAACTTGGAAATGTAATGACACATTTTCCACTGAAGGAGGGTAGTTTTCACAGGCCACACGCTGGTGGCGATTCCTTTTTTTTTTTTCAATAAAAATGAATTAGGTATTGCACTATGACCTATTATTAGTCTGGTGAATGTGATTTCTATCTTTCCATTGTTTTTATTAGAAATCATCTTAGGTTCTACTGTTGTATTGTCCTGCTTTTACATTACACTGAGTAAAATTCCTTGACAAATATATAGTGCCTCAAAAAGTATACCTTTCATTGGTAAACATTTTGGATTACAACAGTGAAAATAAAGTTAATGATGTTTTCCGATTCTTATCAAATGTTTGCTAAAGTTAACAGTATAAAAGAAAGAATTTTAGCAGATTTCCCTTAAGGGAAATCAGCTATTGAGGTTGTACTCATGACGGAATTTTCGACATTTTTCTTCAAATGTCCATCGATCCTACTTAGTAGATGACGAAAATGAGGTTCGTTCAAAACTGTATATATATATATATATATATTTGTCTGTTACCGCTCTAGCGGTCGCAATTTTTGTTTGATCGTTACGAAACTCGAAATTTAGTCGTTTTATGTAAAAAGAAAGATCAAGTTCGTTAACGGCTGAAATCGGACCAGTGGGAGGGGGGGGGGTTAGAGGGGAGGATTTTCGAAAATTCGAAATATCTCCGTTACTATACGTCGGATCGAAATGTTTTATAGAATAAATCTTATTGCAAATTACATTTACTATAAATATTGTTCTATGCATATTTTCCGTATAATGAGTATTAACCGAGATAATTGTATTTTTTGTAATGAGTTCCGCTTTCGGTAAACCCCCACTCCTACTAGGGACATATTAATAATAAGCTGATATCTCATGAACCACCTCATTATTAGGTTAAATACAAAATATTGTTTTCAACAAAGCTTTATTTTACGAGGTACAAACAAATACGTTCTGTTGAACCCCCCCCCTTTTTTTTTCTTGGACTACAAAAATCTGAGTGATTGAGATAGAAATTATTTTGATTCATTTCAAATTACTCCACTAACTATAGTAAATAGTTTCCAATAAAATTAATATTTTATATTCAGATATATTTCTTTAATTGTTTGTTTTTTTTGGGTCTATCTATTGATACTGCGCTACAAGGTTGGCTAACCTGTTTGTTTACAATCCAGCCGTATTACGTTGTAGGGACTATTAACTTATATTGTAAATTCACTGAAAGATTTCTCATTGCCGTTTGTAATTATTCACTAATATTCACGGAAGTGTTACCTGTATGTATATTTATCTATTGTAAACCTTCGCTGGCTAACCTGCTTGTTCCTTAATCATGTGAAAATCTCATAACCGTCTGAATCGTATTTTGCCCCCCCCCCTTTCTATTTTCTTCCCGGATTCCTAAATTTGGAATGGTTGTGATTAAAATTATTCTGGTTTATTATTAATTACAGTACTAGATATAATAAATAGTTATGAATAAAATTTATAACTTATACTCAAATATATTTCCGCCATTGCTTTTATTTCCGGTAAAAGCTGGCTAACCTGATTGTTTACAACTCAGACTGTTTGCTATCAGGAAGGTTCTTACCATTTGACTTGCCCTTTATTTGTTTACTTAATATTCACAGCAGTATTAAGTCTTACAAATAATAGATATTCTGTGGTACTATTTAGTGTTGGTGTAATAAGTGTTCAGAGCGCTTCTATCATTAAAGATAAGTCCATCTTTTGTGTTCTTGTTGTTATTTTTTGAGATTGAATTGTTTTTAATTTAATCTCGGAGCTTAACGGACGAGAGTTAGTTTCCCGCCAAAAGCTATTTCGGCCGTTTTCTTGACGGGCTCGGCTCTCGTGAAATTTTTCTATTGTAAAACTTCACGTGGGAAATCTGCTTAGTTTACGCAGCCCCTGCGTGACGGACTTTTATTCTTTGATGGGAGTGCTTGAGCAATAATACGCGGCACATTATTTATTATACGAAATTATACTTAATCTTCATTAACATTTAATTATGATATATTGTATTAAGTATTATAATTATTTAGAATAATATTTATATTTTATTACATCACAATGTATATGCTGTTCATTTGTTATTTAGAAATTATTATTATTTTTATTTACACATTTTTTAAGAAGTTATAATATGTTAATAACCATAATAACAGTAATTGGCCAGACTGTTGGCAACATGTTTGAAAACATAAGCCAATAAAATATCTATCTATCTAGTCATATTAGATTCTATCTCAGGCTCGTTCTTAAATAACTTATTTTCAGTAATAAATGATTTTTTGCAAGATTCTTATGAAATAGATTGTAGCAAAACCCCTATTGGCTACGCCCTTAGATCAGTGGTAGGGCGTCCGACTTTACATAACCTATTAATAGCAATATCGAGCATGTTCAGTACTTGAATGGGTAACCATAGGGTTAGTTCAATGGTTCAATGGCAGAGTGTGCTGGTGTTGTGGGGGTAGTGTAATGGCGGGAGTCTAGTGAGTAAAACACTCTGACGTCCCGTCTCTATGAGGGAGAACATTGACTCTCCTAGATACTACTAGCACTCCGTAATGACTACTTAATCAGTCACTTCATAAAAAATTCTGATCTTGAATTCCGCGGGGGCGACTAATGACTCAAGCAAATCTCCCAAGCGAAGGTTTTCAATATATAAATAAACATACTGGTAGCACCATCGTAAATATTAAGGGAATTAATAACTCTACAGCGGAAAGTGTCTGAATTGGAAGCATACAGGCCAGACAACCTGAATTCTAGATCGGAAAGAAAAACCAATAATGAAATATATCTGAATATAACACATTAATTTTATTGAAAACATCAAACGAATTTGCGACCGCTAGATCTATAAAGGAAGTATACTTATGCGTGGCTATAAGGTCACTGACAGTTGCATCATTTGCCTCTGTATCCACTGTACCATCGCCAGCTATTCCTGAGTGAGATATAATCCATATGAAATATCCTTATAGCTGTAAGATTATAAAAATTAAAAAAAAAATCAACCTGCACAGACGGGTTAACTACTTCAATTTTTCTTTCCAAACTCCGATTTTACAAAATCGTATTCCGAGTATATACGGAATTCAGTACAACAATATATCTCGTGAGTTTCAAGTATTCTATATTCCCAAAAATAAGGAAAATATCAAAAATGATTTTGATAAGAAAACAAGGTAAACAGAAAATTGGCATTATTTGTTTAACACCAATTAGCTTAATAGTTGTATTTTATCAAATATTTTATATTATCTGCTAACTATTCTCCACTTGCGTTCATTTTAATGTGATTTTATGAACCTAAATAGCCTGAAGCTATAATAAATGATATTTCATTTACTTCCGCTGTTGCGACAACTATTCAGCTATAAAAACTAAATTTTTGGCCGTAGTTTTTAAATTTATTTTAAGAGACCGTTCATAAGACCGCGATAGTGTAGGCCCATGCTCTAGTAGTGTTCAGCTCTTTCAGCTGTAGAAAGGATGATTTAATTAAATTAGCATTGGTTGAATCCTGTTGAAGAGACATGCTCATTGGCTGTTTGGGACTACCAGAGAAGAGTATAAATATTAGTCATGTATGCGAGGTAGAAAGACTAAAACCACCTGAACATCCATATGATATTGTTTCGTTGCTTATTAGAGTTCTTTTGGATTTGCATAATTAAACACACACATGATTCAGAGTTTTTATCACTGCACAACTTATTTAACAATGCACTACACACTTGGTTAATTATTCTTAACTACTACTCACAGTATGCACTGATGGTCTCACTTTTCTTGTTATTACACAGTCCAATAACTCACGTGCACTGAAGTTCACAAAAACACGGCACTGCACTGATCTTCACGAAGTTAATGGCACTATACTGTTCTTTACAGAGTAACGGAACAACACTGTTCTTCACATTAAACCCTTTACCGCACTCCAACTAAGTCGCGCTGTTGCACTGAATGCACTGATGATCACTTGAAGACAGCTGAGAACAAAACTAGACTCGGGGCGAGCCGGAGACGTGCCCAGACAGGGCCAGAAAAGGACTGGTATTGAAATGATTGGAACGAGCTCGAACCTCTGTCGGATTCTTTGATCTCCTTCGTACTTCCCAAATACGTGACTATCTCTGTTCAATCTTTCATGTACGTAGTTTTCGTAACAATATTTTCTCTAGGTGTTTATGAGTTATTAATTGTACGTAACTTTTAATCCATTATAAGTGGATGATAAATATTTCGAGTGAATTGTGTGTGTTGTACATCCAATAATATTGCCTTATTCCGGTTTTCCACGCAGAGTATCCCTCTAATGTGGTAATTTATTTAAATGTTTTGAGCTCCATCCTTTGAATACTACACACATTTCAGCATTACATTATAAATATTCCTTATATAATAATTATAAACATTATAGAACAATAAATTAAATAAATAAAAAAAGTAAAAAAAATAAGAAATAATATAAAACATATGTAAACATTACATATGTATATAACAGTAGGTGTATATGTACAAAATGGTGTCCAATTCTTGAATAAATGCATTAAACCCCTTGTTGAATTTGTGTTAAAAGTTCGGTTTGTCCGTCGGCCAAGTTCCGTTTTGTAAAGAAATATACTTGATGAATTTTGTTCTTGGTCCATCAAGTAATGTACAGTCATATAAGAGGTGGTCATATGTCTGTTCAGTCTCATCGGCACATTTCCATGTATTTTTGTTCGTTAGTTTGAATTTGTACAAGTAACGCTTCGTAGGTCCATGTCCTGATATAAATTGTATTAGTTTAGGATTGCTATATTCCACAATATTGCCTTATTGTGCAGCCTCGGGTTCATCTTTTTTTATGCCTTAGCGAAATTGATTATGAGCAGAAGTGAATAAGGCAGAATATGTAATATAGGCGGCAGACATATACAGAGAAATCTTGAAATATCCCAAGGCGAGAAGGTATCTCTTTGGAAGGGAAAAGTTAATAGTCACTACATTATACTGAGTGCTCGTAATCCAGCCCTGAATCCTCTCCAGTAGGTCCCCTCTTCTCCAGCCTCTCTTCCAGAAATATTATTTTAATAAAGTTGATAAATTCCCTCGGCTCCCTGAGAAATGAGTGATCTCACACGCTGCTCCCGCGCACCTCCCCCTCCACTTTATTCTCTTGTAAAACTTAGTTATTTGTGAAGAATACGAGCGTTCTCCCTCCTAGTTGTTATTGTAAATTCCCCAATATACATTCCACCTATTTACGAGTACACTATCCGAGATTTCATATTCGCACTTCCTACAAGTAATATACCGTTGGAAATGTCTGAACCTCTTGAAATAACATAGTACAAGAATGTGTTTATTAAATTGTAATACTGACATACTTTCTCTAGGAACCTTCCTCTATTCCAAAATATTAGTTTGTCAAAGGTTATTTCAAATACTTGGAAATGGGAAGTAGGGAAAATGAATACTCTTCACAAGACTCTTTTTGTATACTTATTTTTATTCTGTACGCCCCTTCACTTTACATCTGCAACAGACCTCCGAACTGCGAATCTTCCATTTAAAATTTTCCAGCATTTTGAAGGAAAATCAAATCAATTGTGAATGACAATTCATGTTTCCATTTTTTGGCAAGAAAAGATATTTTAACTTTTTAGAAAAAATATATAACATACGTAGTTTCCATGTTTTCCAGGCTATTTGAACAATTCCTACCAATTTAAAAAAATTGAAACTACCTGGCTGCAATAAGTAAATAAAACATTTTTTGGGGCATATTTCGTCCTAATTCAATACCACTGCATCATATGAAGTGGGTAAGCTTTTAGGAGATTTCCCTTGAGGGAAATCAGCTATTGAGGTCGTACTCATGCCGGAATTTTCGAAAAATCTCCTGAAATGTCCATCGATCCTACCCAGGAGATGACGAAAAATGAGGTCCGTTCAAAATTATATATAAACTGCTCAAAAATGAATAGGGATATTGGCTGTTTTGTGGTATCTATGGGGCCTAGCATATTTTTTTTTTATTTTTTTTATTATAAATATCATTAATATTTATTAGAAATTAACCAATATCCCTATTCATTTTTGAGCAGTTTATATATATATATATATATGTCTGTTAACGCTCTAGCGGTCGCAATTTTTGTTTGATCTTTATCAAACTCGGAATTTAATCTTTTTATGTAAAATGACAGATTAAGTTCGTTAATGGCTGAAATCGGACTAGAGGGAGGGGGGGTTTAGAGGGAGGGATTTTCGAAAATTCAAAATATCTCCGTTATTATGCATCGGATCGATTGTATAGAACCAATCTTATTGTAAATTTAATTTACTATAAGTATTGTTATATGCATTTATTCTCGATCTTGAATATTAACCGAGATATTTGCATTTTTATGAAGTCTGTGGTCGGGTATAGTTCGGATTAGGTCGGCCATTTCCGTCACTACTCGGCTCAGGTGGAAGCTTCTTCTAACCTTACCCTACCTTCGTTACTTTGTGAGATTTATGCAAATACGTTCTGTTCATCCGCTCCCTCCCCCTTCTTTAGTTCTTGGATTACTAAAATTTGAGTTATTAAAATATAAATTATTCTTACAATTCAGAAGCCGTTTCAGTTGGGAATTTATTTTAATTAACTGAAAGATTTCTCATTACCGTTTGTATTTAATCACGGTGGTATTGTGTTACCAGTATTCAGATTTCTCTATAGTAAAACTTCACATTGGAAATCTGCTTAGTTTACGCAGCCCCTGCGTGACGGACTTTTATTCTAGTCAATGGAGCCCAATTCAAAATCAAGAATTCACCACACAGGAACTGCGCAAACTGAGCAGATTTCTCACGGAATTGTTCTTGAATGAAACACTGGAGTCTCATCTCACCCTCACCAGCTGCTAGTTCAACATAGGATATTCAGATACTTAATGAAGAAACTGGATTTGTTGAAGTAGGTGTTTGCTGTAGACTAAAAAATGAAATAAAAGTCAACATTTTCCTTAATATTCGAGAAAAAATGTATAAAACAATAGTAATAGGAACTTAAACTTTCATCAAAATTATTTATGTGACATTTTTTGGATATATTCTGAGTTTTTTACTCTACCCTTACTTTAATCGCCTTCCTGGTCCAATTTCAGCAATGATTTTGAATTATCTATTTATTTCTGATCACCACATCAAAAGCCCTCTACAAAAGTCAGATTTCATAAAAAAAATCAAATAAGAAAAGTATAATGAAAAGAAACCGAATAAAAATAATATTATCTTGTAACATAAGATGTAAGTATAAAAGTCTAAGAGAAGTATACACAGTTTCTAGTAGACCTGAATGAATCGTTTATTTTGGCATATCGTTTATGTTTATTGGGCATGTTAATTGTTTTCAAATATTTAAAAGCCTTCCTTATCAGAGGGCTTTTGTTGTGTAATATTTCTTGCAGGTCGTGAGGTAAGTTTGGTGTTCGTGTTGTTACGTTTAAGTACGTGTTTGATTACTAACTTCGTATTACATGTTCTGTGAGCCAATGGTTCTGTACGAGTCATATGATAATTGTTAGTTATCCGAGAATGGCCATGTCGTAAGCTTTAAAGTACGACTACTTCCTTTCTTCTTCACCATTTAACCAATATGTGCATTAATGATAATTCCACAATTAACGAATATCATCACAAGTTTGAATGGAGTAGTTAAATATCGAAAATGGTAGTGAAAAAATAAAAATCGCGTGTGTTAGAAAGTACATAGTAATACCTCTCACCTATGTCCGTTGAAAACAATACTTGACATTTACGCTTAGAATAGTTTTGTGATATATTTGCTTATTGTTAACGTGAATTGAGTTGAAATGCAAATTTACTCAAAACTGAAAATGAAATAATTATTATTTCTAATAATATAAAAGCTTTTCAATTTACTTTATATACTATTTCAAGCGTTATGAGAATGGAGTTCTCTTACGTTATTCCACCATGCTTTTGACAAGAAAACATATTTTCCTTGTAAGTCTCAAGAGATTGTCCGAAAACAGCTTCAGGCTTTTGGCATTTGTGTAATGCCACATGAGGAAGTCCTACCCCTCCTGACTGTCCCCTCGGGAACTCTTCTCTGTGAAACTCCATTTTCGTTCCAATGTATTATACCTGGTATATGTCTCAGTAAATCATTCAAAAACAGTCACGGGAATACGAGCCCGTTCCATTAGAACGTGTATTTCCTGCGGTTTCCTGGTTGTTCAATGAATATATTATAGGCCTACAAAGTCTATTGTATCAGACTAACGCAATTTGTGACAAAACACTTTTTTCATGTGTTTTACTACAGCTTTATTTCTCTAGTAATGAAGATATACAACTAAAAAGAAAATAATACTGAACAGAGAAATGAAGCATAAAACGCCTGAAAATTTTATCGAAATTGTTTTTTATCTTTTACGAAAATGTAAACATTGGTAAGTAACAAAACAATTTTAATTTATCCTTTTTTTATGTGGGTGTGCCCAATAATTTTATACTCTAGAAAATCGCTTTTCAGCCCACTACTTGAAAAACTTCTTTGACTACTGTCAATCATATCAACATTCGTTATACTCACATTTGACTGCCCACTGCCACTTTCAAATTCTCACCAAAAAGCCGATTGGGCTAGTTGGAGAATTAAAATATCAATTTCATGAATATTGCATCAGAGAAAAAACAACTTCCTCTACCAAGGGAAGTGGATTCCACGAAACGAGAGAGAAGTCACCGGCACCATTACAGAACACAAAGAATCAGGGACACATTGGTACACTACAACAACAAGGATTAGCTGAGTTCTCTTCCTCGTCGCCGATAGTCAGCCGTTCAAGGGGATGAGGGGGCGGGCAAGTGGATCATAAATCGAGAAAACTCGTGCAAAATTTAAATTATAGAAAGGTTAACAAGGAATCTATTTGATTGCCTCTCAGTATTAAGTATTCTCCATATTAAAAATAATAAAAAAATAACGCTTCCAGTGTATTTTCATCTTAACTACTCGTAGTACCCCTTTGGCTACGGGAATATTTCCCTATTATTTTTATCAATGGCTGTATCCAGCTTGAGAACAAGCTATCTCCTTGTTCCAATAGGAACTTGATGTCAAAATTCTCAGTTACCAACTTCAACACTAAATTCTTAAACTATAAGTCTCTTCTTCAATATTATATGTTATAACGTATCGCAAACGTTTTTCATATTTAATTTTTAAATGTTTGAATTTATGCAAAAAACGTCAAAACACAATTCCAAGTAAGGAAGAAAATTGAGCAAAAATATATTTTTGTTTTTCAAAGTTACTGGCTAAGAGATATTTTGAAGATTATTTCTTAGGCACTGAGTTTAAAAGGAAGTATAAATAAATAACGATTCACCATATTCTAATTAAAAATTCAAATAAAGAACCTTTTATGAGGAGATTACTGGCTTTCCAAATATAAAATATATTACAGTTTCCGTCAATTTTAAAAGTTATTTCCGTTCGCAAAAATGGTTGATTAGACGAACAAGGAAATAATGATGATGCATAGCATGTAAATGACGCATGCCTGATTCCAAGAGATGAATGATGATAAAAATAATGAAAAATACACAAAGCACTAATTGAACAGAACTGGAGTTGAAAATAAAGGGTTTTATTTATGTTATATTTATTCATTCTACCTCGTATAGACTTCCTCCAATTGTCATTTAAATGTTGTATTCACTTTATTTCTTTAGTTTATGAGAACTGAAATGTTTTAATGGCAAAGTTCAACGGATCTGTTCTACGTGCAAAAGAGAAAAGACGTGCCTCAATCATCAAAAACAACTGGATATGAATTTTTAAGAAGATAGTAGCCAGGATAAAATAAATTTAAAAAAAAAAAGTCAGTAAATTTTCAAATAATTAGATCCTTGGTCAAAACATGTTTAATGCAGTGTCCATAAAAGTTTTGTACTAATTGAATCTTGTGAAGGAGATTCACAATTGTTGCCTTCCCGTTATTATTTACATATGAAAATATTGATTTTAATAAGATTACAGAAATGACTAAAATGTATCCCGATACCGAATACTTTATTGAAGCATCCATAAATCTGATACAGATAAAAGTACGTGAAAGATTAAATATACAAATTTGTATTTCATAAATATATAAATCATAAAAGTATTAGTTATTTTATGAAATAGATTATTAGTTCCATTTATTTCCAAGATAGATGCACGAATACTGTGTACGTGAGTACTCAGTTCCCTCTAGCTTGAGGAATGAAGACTTTTTTATTTAGATTCATTTATTATCTTAAAACAAGATAATTAAAAATCTGTTGTTGGCACAACATGACTTCCGTGAACTTCTATAATTAACTCTTCTTATTCTGGACCCAATATTATTTCTATATTCTTCAAATTATATGGCAAGGGTCACCAATAAAAATAATTTTTTTCGGTGCGAACTTTATTGAAACTGTCCTACATGTTTCGTGGCTTATATGTCACCTCTTCAGGGTGGAGCCTCCCCTGTGAGGACAGTCGCCACGTAATGTAAAAGGTAAACGAGCACTTCAGAAATGTACGTAGCAATTTATAATTATATTTAATAAATATATCATAGATGTAGGCACCTACTAATACAATATGTAGCAAAAGAATTATTCAGGAATGCGTGAAATTAATGTTATTAATAATTTTTTATATTTTTTTTAAAAAGGATAGCCCCTGAAGAGGTGGCAAATAAGCCACGGAACATGTAGGGTAGTTTCAATAAAGTTTGCACCAAAAACAATGTTTTTTATTGGAGACTCTTGCCATAACATTCTATAATTAAGTGAAATAAAAACTTTTTTTTTATTTATATATTTACGTCCACTTTATAAGACTTTGGCTAATTGGTACGAGCTATCTACAGGGAACCATCCTTTTCTAGCCAGGGTGGAACTAAGAAATTTATTTAATTAGTCCGTCACCAAATAAATTTCTACCGCCCAGGGCGGGAATCGTACCCGCCACTCTAGGTTTACCATATGAAATTAAGACCTTACGCCTTAACTCCTTAACCGCCTTAGCCCCTGAACTTCATTTAACATGACTTAATTTTAAATGTACACGCCACATCTCTGTATCAATCCGTTACATCAAAAAATGTCAGAGAATATTCAAAAGATAGAATATTGATATTTGTATAATAAAAGAAAAGGCGTCTATACAAACTGTTGAAGTTCTAATTAATTTTTTTGGTACTCCTTCCCCTCTTTGCTTGGTAAATTTTCATCGAAAAAATAAAATAATTAAACTAGAGGATACAATCGCCCTAAAAATGATATTTGACATTCAAAGGCTGATTATTTTTGAGATGACTGAATACTTCACGACAGGAGTAATCATATTATGGTAAGGGAAGTTCAAAATGGATAACTCTGTTAAAACCTGAAAACCGAAAATTTTCTTGATTACTTCTCTTAATTCGTATAATAAAGTGCGAATAAATTATGTAAAAAAAAATAACAAAAAGCCAAACAAATCTGGCGTAAGGAAACACGTACGTACTCTAAAGGACTCACTGAGGTAGAGCAAATTCAATCGGGCCATCAGAACAAGTGTCAAGAGAGGACCCTTGTCGTAGGCCTGCCTTGTACAAAAATATTTACCCTATAAAGAGGGCATATGTCCTTCTGAACCCTTTCCCCGGCATTTCTCAGCAATGAACACCAAATATGTAAGGTACCTCACATCAGTCCCTTTCTTGCACTCACTCATTCACTCAGTTTCATCATATTTAGCACAACTTGGAAAATGTCTTACGACTAAGAAAATATGCTCCGTTCAAAACTATATATATATATATATATATATATATATATATATATGCGTGTGTGTGTGTGTATGTGTGTGTTTGTGCGTGTGTTTTAAGTGGTTAAATATTGAGTATGGTATCCATCAAGTAATTTATAACTATTGTATACTGCCATATTATTCTTAGTTTCCAAGCTCAATTCTGCTGACTACTAAAGAAATCGATTACTTCTAATTTACTTTAGTACAGATACAATTAATTATTGATTTACTTACTTTTTACTTCATCATAAAAATGGGTGTATTTGGATTTTTCACTGAACCCAGCTGCCCCTCCACCCCCCCCCGTCCCGGTATAGTGTGAAATTGCAGCCACAAACGAACTTGATCTTTCTTTTATCATGAAGCTCTTAAATTTCAAATTTGGTTACAATACGTGGAACGTGGCAAGCATGTGTACAGCAATCGACGTCTTCGGGTATTAAACGTTTCTTTCTTTAAAAGTTTTGCCCGGCGTTTTACTAGACAAACTCCTTAGTTTCTCAGTGATTGGATACCAACCTCAAGGATCTACTCCATAGCAAGGTGCCAGGAATATACAATACACCTTGTTCCTGTGGCAATAGATAAATAGATTAATCAGAGGCCGGTGAACGAGTCAAAAAGTTCCGAGCAAAAGACTCAGCAATGGCAGATCATTTTGACAAACCAAGCATCACATACAATTTGTTGATCGATACCAGGAATGAATCGTACAAGAAACAATAGAGATAGTAAAATGTCCGAAGAACATCAACAAAGAAAATGGCTATAAATATATTCAGAAAACTTTAGGAGCCCATCATTCCACCTAGAAAGAAACCTTGAAAAAAAGAAAACAAGGGCACAGACACAAGAGTATGTACTCGCGGTCTGGCGCTCCTCATGGGATCGAGCAAGGCAAGTTACTTAAACCTGAATAGGAAAAGAACTCAGGAAGTCCTGGGGAGCTAGAGGGATATCTAGCGAGGCGACGACCGAAACATGGTCAACACCCGAAGACATCGATTATAATATGGGTAAGGAACGTGGAAGTCTACGAGGATATTTAAGTGTCTGAGCATATAGGTGTGTATGTATGTAGCATTTTATGTAGGGAGCACCTGGTAAACTTTTAGATCTGATTTTCACGGGACCGAGCAAGGAAATAATGGGACCACCAGGAGATTCAGTGGTTTCCCATTACATTCTGCACCAGACCATCAGGCCTTTTGTGGAAAGTCTCGTTCTTACCAAAAAAGGCATTAGCGGAGAAAATTCCAGCATGAGTATAGAGTACAATTCTAGTCTACTCTCCAGTCTTGTCCCATTGACATGTTTTAAGTGACAATTTAAACAGGGAGATTGAGCTCCAGTTCGAGCCTAGATTGACTCGCTAAACAGCGCTTTATTAAGTACAATCTAGTAAGACGGATGCTTTATTAAGAACAATATATCCACGAAGAAAAATATATTTATTTGAATGGATGAGAGACTGAAAATAAATTTAATATATATATATAAAGCAGAGTTGTCCAGGTGTATTTGAGGTATGATCAGAAGCAAGCAATCTGAGGAAGCTTGTTCAATTTGAAGAGCACCTGGTGTGAGTCGCCTGCTGTGTACATCTTTACACCCTCTCATTTCTCTCCATCTCTCTCTGTCCGAATTAAATCACAATCTCTCTCTCTCTCTCTCTCTCTCTCTCTCTCTCTCTCTCTCTCTCTCACTCACACATACACACAAAATTCCATTTTTTTTACTTCTTCAGTTTTCACTTTCGTGTTACCATCTGCGACTATATAGAAAAATAAACCAATATACTGCTGATAGGACTTCATTTAATTCTTTTTCAATTGAAACTGAGCTCATGATGCTATTTCAGAACATTTTCTTCAAATATACCACAATCTTACCTGCCACATGGCAAAATTAAATGGTTTAAAACATTATATATATGTACATACATACGTACACACACACACACGCACACACACACACATATATATATCAAAGCTTGAGCAATTTTTTTCGATTGTTACCAATCTCCATATTTAAACGATTTATGTCAAAATAAAGAGTTCATTAATGGAACCAGTTTGGAGGGGAGGAATTTCAAATATTCGAAATATCTGCATTATTATGTACGATCGAGCATTTAAATAAAACCAATCTTATGGCAAAATAACTGGTTATATATTGATTTTAAAAATCTTGATTAATGACCGATATAGTTACAATTTTTAGCTTTTATGTTTCAGTTACCCCTTCTCCTTCAAATGACATATTAACAGTAAGTTGATACATCACGAACCACTTTATTCGAATCGTAAATACAATATACTGTCTTTATAGAACTTTTACTGTGGGAGATACATCAAAATATGTAGTGTGATGACGTGCTCTGTAAAGATTTTCGGTACTCGAAAATTATTACTTGATCTATTCCATACTCAATATTTAACCTTTTAATTAAACTGTAATTTCATATTCGTTAATATTTGAAATCGGGCACAGAATTAGGGGGTTTATAGAGATGGGGAATTTGAAAATTCAACATAACTTCGTTACAATGAGTCAGATCGAAAATAGTTATAGAACAAATCTTGTTGAAGTATTAATGATCTACAATTGTGCTTCTGTACATTTTCCCGCCTCTCAAATAT
Source organism: Riptortus pedestris (assembly GCA_019009955.1). Lineage (NCBI taxonomy): Eukaryota > Metazoa > Arthropoda > Insecta > Hemiptera > Alydidae > Riptortus > Riptortus pedestris. The sequence goes on along the minus strand of CM032230.1, from coordinate 35,136,231 downwards.
TAAGCGAGATATTAATACTTTCTTCTTTACAGCAGTCAGTAAACCACCAATGCTTCAGATCAAACTTTGACTTAAATATAGAAAAGTCCGTCACGCAGGGGGCTGCGTAAACTAAGCAGACTTCCCATGTGAAGTTTTACAATAGAGAAATCTGCATACTGGTAACACAATACCACCGTGATTAAATACAAACGGTAATAAGAAATCTTTCAATTATTTAAAATAAATTCCCAACTGAAACGGCTTCTGGATTGTAAGAATAGTTTATATTTTAATAACTCAAATTTTAGTAGTCCAAGAACTAAAGAAGGGGGGGGTGGATGAACAGAACGTACTTGCCTAAATCTCACAAAGTAAGATTAGGTAAGGTAAGGTTAGAAACGACAGGTAAGGTTAGAAGAAGCTACCACCTGAGCCAAGTACAGACGGAAATGGCCGACCTAATCCGAACTACACCCGACCACAGACTTCATAAAAATGAAAATATCTCGGTTAATATTCAAGATAGAGAATAAATGTATATAACGATATTTATAGTAAAAGTAATTTGCAATAAGATTGATTCTGTACAATGTATCGATCCGACGTATAGTAATGGAGATATTTCGAATTTTCGAAAATCCTCCCCTCTAAACCCCCCTTCCCACTGGTCCGATTTCAGCCGTTAACGAACTTGATCTTTCTTTTTACATAAAACGACTAAATATCGAGTTTGGAACCGATCAAACAAAAATTGCGACCGCTAGAGCGGTAACAGACATATATATATATATTCAGTTTTGAACGGACTTCATTTTCGTCATCTACTAGGTAGTATCGATAGACATTTGAAGAAACATTTCGAAAATTCCGTCATGAGTACAACCTCAATAGCTGATTTCCCTCAAGGGAAATCTGCTAAAATCTATGGGGAGATAGTGGTGGTTGACGTTACTAGTAGGTTTTTATTAAATGAGTGCGAGTTAAATAAATTTAGGCTTATGCTCATTATATTTTGAGATATTAAATGTTGGCAAACAATATGAATTAAAAAGTCATTTTAGGAGATTTCACTTAAGAGAACTCAGCTATTGAGGTAGTACTCAGGGGAGGGGGGGGGTTTAGAGGGGAGAATTTCGAAAATTCTTAATATCTCCGTTATTTTGCGTCGTATCGAAAAATTGTATAGACCCAATATTATTGAAAATGCAATGTTCTATATATGTCGTCATGTACATTTTTTCACTATCTTGATTATTAACTGAGAATTTGCATTTTTTAGTTTTCGATATTCAGTAATGCCCTACTCCAACTCATATGAAATTAATAATATTCTATTACGTTATGATACACTTTATTTGAAGCTTAAATAACAAATATTGTTCTTATTGAACTTTCAAGTTTTGAGATTAATGCAAATACGTGGCACACGTGGGAAATCTGCTTAGTTAACGCAGCCCCTGCGTGACGGACTATTTATTTAATTGGTTCAGTTATAGAGTTCTTAGATAGGACTTAAAATAAATACCAGTAGTTGGATGTAAAGCATAAATAGTAAAACAGTCATAGAGAATTATATGGTTATTTAAAATATTTTATAGTAGAAACAAAACGATTTATTCTTAGTAATCAGAATAATAAGTATATGTGAAAAAGGAGAATTAGATATTTTGTGAGTCATCTATAATATATATAATGCTTGTTACGAAATTCATTCATTTTTTATTCCCTATTATTAGATAATTTTTGTAATTCCTGTTATAAAATAATCCACTCTAAAATATGCCCTTTTCTTTCAGTTTTTCCTTCCAACACTGTTCTCAAAACTGTTTTTTAAATATTTTAAAGGCAGTTATTATATTTATTTATTCATTTCCAAATAAGCTTCTTCTAAATTATCTACTGGAATAATATAATTACATAAAATTGTTCTACTATTTAAAGTTCAAATAATGTAAACATTTTATTAATATGGCAAATATTTTATTCTAGAATGCCTTGTTTCTATTATTATGTCGCATATGTACATGTTCAATAGTTCTTTTCAATAGAAGTATTGTGGAAAACAAATTGAATTTTAGTTAATAACAAGCTTGTGGCGTATCTATTCATAAACATATTATATAAGGACCGTTTCAATCAGATATTTCAAATGAACAGTTCGTCTCTTTGAATGTATTCACAAATCCATTTATCCTCAGGTTTATTGAACTGGATGAATTTATTGTTCAACACATAGAGCCTTCCCTCACACACCGGAAATTAAAGTTTTCCTGATATTGAACTTTGGTATTTGGCGTTCTTTGGGGTGAAACCAATTCTACCGAATAAATTAATCCATCACCTGTTTACGATTCTCAAAGGATTTTTGGTCGTTATAGAAAAAAAAAATCAAATGTCTCTTTTCTAGTAGCAGTTGTAAGTGTGTAATGATTTTCACTTGTATATTTTGTTTCTGTTATGAAAAATTAAAACGTCGTGAAATAATTTTTTTTTCTTTTAGCGCAAGGTGGTTTCAAGGTCAGCTCATCTTCCGTGCTCGTTCAATAGAAAAAATGCATGACTGACTTCAATGAATCAAAGTGATTTTAATAAGAAAAACATTAGATACATTTCTTCTGTTGATTTAATATGCCATCCTCCTTCGTGCAACAGCTATATTTTGAAGCTCAACGCTAGAAATAAATTCGTGTGCTTTTTTTAAATAATGAGGGTATTAAGAGCTTTCTTTCTTTCTACAACATGATAACAAGTATTATTACATGCCTCACATTTTTCTGCAGCATAAATTGGAATGTACTAACTAATTGTCTTCTCTAGTAGTGCCAAGGCATATTATTCGACGCCTTTTTTCATACATAAAAATGAAAATAAAGTAGCCTGGGGTCCGGCATATATTTATTAACTTATGAGCACACACTTCAAGAAAGCGTCAAAGGAGACTCAAAAATTTACATTACATTATATTAATTATTAATATTAATAAATATGATTTCGTTTTTCGATAGTTAGTTCTCTTCTCATAATTAGGAAATCAACTGTAGAAGGAAATATGCGATCTTGGCCAAAATTCTGAAGTATTGAACGACATGTAGGCTGCCAAAATGTGAAGAGCATGAAGGTGAAATTATAGTATTTTGGAGAATTTCTTGTTTTCTTCTTGCGTATTATTTAAACTACTGGGAGCATTAGTGACTGGGAAGGAACTGGATTAATAGAAGTTACTACATATTTTACATTACTTCTTTATTGAAGAAGCTTTTGAGGAATGAAATGGCGTTTGATATATTGTGATGACACCCTGACAGATGGAAACAAGACGAGTTTTCGGAAAAAATATTTGGTTCATGAGAACAAACATTAACATGGGATGACAAGTCTGCAATTGCAACAGTTTTGGCATGTAAAAAGAATTGAAACATGTAAATTGGTATTATAAAATATTAAATTCTATGGTCCATCTTACAAATAGGTACATCTTGCCCTTTTTATCGGTTGAATTGGTGCAGCCTTTGAAATGATATCTTGATGTCGTGGAGGACAACATTTAGAAAGAAGACATCCATAATTGTCTATGTCATTGTTGAAAATGACCCACATTTTTAGAGCACTATAAATAGTTAAACTAGGACATAAAAATAGTGACTCAACTGACATTTAACTCCCAGACTAAATAGACTCTTTTTAAACCTTGTAATTTAATAAAAAGTATATGACCACAATATACTAGTTTAAAACTAATGTAATTTAAAGAGAAATACAATATGCGATTTTTGAGATACTCAGTTACACCGATGGTTGAATATATGTTCTTCATCAACATTTCCTTTTTTAATTATTCCATTTATATTGAATATAATTTTAACAGAGATCGACTGTGGTCAAATATAGAATTTTATTAAGTCCAATTTATTTAGGAATGTAGTAAAAAAAAACTGTTTAGGTACGTTTTATGTAAGCGATTTTTTTTCTCAGAATTTTGGATATACAAGTAAAGACCGTTCTTTGAAAAAGTAACTGAATTTCACCTAAACGTTGGCAAAGTTTTTGATATAATTTTGTATTATCTCGCCCCAGTAGCAGCACTAAGGTGTTGGGGACCCTTCCGGGAAGTTCATGGAGTGCCAATAACAATAGACAATATTAAGCCACAAATCTAATAGGTACCAATTGTACATTACAATATATGTATATATGACTACTCTTTTTATACTGAACAGAATATTCATTCTTGTAATGATGAACGTATATTGGAGAAGCCACACACGTGCAAAGTAATAGTATATTTCATTACAAGGGCGGAAAGTGACTGTTTCCTATGCGAGATCGTGTTTTACGGCCGAGGCGAAGCCAAGGCTGGAAATTAGATCGAGCATTGGAAACTCACTTTCCGCCCGAGTTATGAACGATACTTTACATCATGAGGCAAAAAATGCAAAATATAATTTAAACTCGTAATTATTAAGTATTATCATATTAAATGATTTGTTTTGCATTCTGTAGTATCGATTATTTCTGAACAGCTGATTTAGAGCAGTAACCTGATACAAGTAACATAACTTTAATAACTCTTTCAAACACAATTCTTTATTATTTGAAATAAATTTATAACAAATTCAAACATTTACAACAATAATCATAAATAAATATCGTTTTTAATATCTAATAATATCTTTAGTGCTTTAAAATAACTAAAATATAAATCGTTTTTCGAATAGAAACGCTAGCGTAACCTAGTGTTGGAAACTGTAACTTCAACTGATAGTATGTAAGTAAGTCACTTTCGCTTAAAGGGAGGGAAAACTTTTCCCTCCCTAGACCGGGAAAGAGAACAGTTGTTTCAAGTTATTATAAAAAGACCCACTTTCCACACTTACATACGGTAGCGAAAGTAACTACTTTCAGATCAGAGTGATGTAAAATATTAAAGAAGCTTGTTAAAGTATTTATAACAACGAAAATAAAACTGCCTTGACAGATCCACTTCAGAAAACAGAACTTTAATTTCGGAAACGTAAAAATATTCTATAAAGATCAAAATAATACAAAACCAAAAATTAAAGATATAATAATATTCATGTCATACACAGGAAAGAACTGAAATGAAATACCTTAACCATATATTCTCCTACATTATATAATAGTTATTTATTATACAAGTGACGAAAGTAGATCATTTTACAACTCGAGTGAAACGTTTACCCACACGAGCGAAGCGAGTGTGGTAATTTCACGAGAGTTGTAAATTATACTTTCGTCACGAGTGTAATATTAAATTTTTTCTGTAATCGTGTAATACATGATCAGATCTAACCAGAATATGAACAAAATTAGGATGTTGTGAAGATTATTGTATGTTGTTGGTAGGTTATAAGCATGGTTGTGAAAGGTTATAAGGATAGTTATAAAACAACTAGTGATGATTGTGAAGTAGTGCAGTTATAAAGAAGTGCAGGTTATAAACAAGGAAGGTAATTATTATTATATTTAAATTTTAAAATATATTGATTATTTCCACCAATAATTCATTCACATTTCAATTTATTTTGTTAAAATAAATTCTTACAATGTTAAGAAACATTTAAAAGCATTTAATTTCCAACTTCAAATTATTTTTTAATTTATACTTATTACTAATTAAGAAGGCAATTCAATTTCTTCACTCTATTGCAAAATGTTTCACTTTCTTCACTCATTTCAGTTTAGTAATGTTACCATTATTCAACGATTACATAAAAAATTATATTATCGATTTTATGCTTCGAAGTGAATGTAATTTTAGATCAGCTGACATAACCGGGAATCTCACTTTCATGTTCCGTCCTGCGCGTAAGGTTGGTTACACCAAGTTTAAAAGGAGACTAGTAATCCATTAACTCCAAACAATATTTAGTTAAATTTAAAAAAAAAAAAAAAAAAAAAATATTTCAGTTAACACAAATTCAGTTCTTAATGGAACTTAGAATTATCTTTGGGGTTTTATAAATTAATGTTAGTATTTGTAAAAAAAAGAATAGGCCCTGAAGAGATTTTATGTAGGGTAATTTTGAATAAAGTTTACTTGGAAAAAAATGAGTTTTTGTTGGTGTACCTAGCAATTAGAGAACTGTGAAGATAGTATGACTACGAAAATTGAGTTATATGATATTTAGGTGGCCTCTGAGCCTCTCTACACCGCATGATAACTAAGTGTGATACAAAAATCGACCTCGTGACATTTAGAATTTCTACTAATAGGAAATTAGTTTGTACATTAGGGCTGACTTTCGTTGCCCGCGGTATAACTCAGAGCAGATAGGATCAGGAGCTATCGATAATGACAACACCTTGGCTAATTGCAAAATCGATATGGCGCCCATGTGTCTCAGAGGTTCAGAGCAGAGTGTTAATATGCTAGATCGTGTCCAGCATCTCTGGCTCACTAACACCTCCCGCTATATATCAACTATTTCCTTTGCTCTATCTGTTAATGCAATATTAACACATTGAATTTCTCTATGGAAAGCCTAATGGATGTGTTTGAATGTAAAATAAATTCTTGTCAATAAATTCTCATAACGACAAATAAAATGTTTGGAATTTTAACCGCAGCTTTTCGTCTTACTGTTTTATACCACATAATTCTCCACAGTTTATGGAAGTCCGTCACGCAGGGGCTGGGTTAACTAAGCAGATTTACCACGTTCCTCGCCTATTTGCATTTACCTCAAAACGAGAAAGTTCAATGAAAACAATAGTTGGTATTTAGGCTTTAAATAAAGTGCCACATCATATAACAGGTGTTTGTTAAAATGAAATGAATAGAAATTGTGGTTTGCTGAACGCTCAAAACTGGGAAAATGTTAATATCTCGGTTAATATTCAAGGTAGAGAATAAATCTATGGAACAATATTTATAGTTCATGTCATTGGCAATAAGATTGGTTCTATATAATGTTTCGATCCGACGTATAGTAACGGAGATATTTCGAATTTTCGAAAATCCTCCCCTCCAACCCCACTCTCACTGTTTGGATTTCTACCGTTAACAAACTTGATCTTCATTTTTATATAAAACGTTTAAATATCGAATTTAGTAACGATCAAATAAAAATTGCAACCGCTAGAGCGTTAACAGACACACACACACACACACACACACACACACACACACACATACATATATATATATATATATATATATATATATATATATATATATATATATATATAATTTTGAAAGGGCCTCATTTTCGTCATCTCCTGGGTTGAATCAATGGACATTTGAATAAATGTTTCGAAAATCCCATCATGAGCACAACCTCAATAGCTGATTTCCCCTTAGGGATATCTGCTAATATATATGCGTATAATGGAATAACTTCCATATCTACAATGATTTACATGCAATATTTTGTGCCTAATTATATTTTTTTGGTTGGAATTACAGACTTTACAGGTCTAATATTAGATGTAACGAATGCGAGATCAAACCTTTACGGAGAGAGTGACCAACTCAGCGTACTCCTCCTCCCGTTAACTAAGGAGGACCTCGAACGAGATGTCTATTCAAGTAGAATGACGGGCCTCATCTAACCCTACGACCTGTGGACGGGATCTAAGAGTGACTTCGTCAGTTATCCCGCTAGTATACTCTCTATCCCCGTTAGTATATACTCGCTAAAATCCTGCTAATCCACAGGCGCCAGAACAAGAGACTACTCATGAACTGATCTTACCTTTACCTATTTTTATCTTGAGCATACTGATAGATGGTGGTAGATTCACTGGGGCCCCAATTAAAGCAGATTTCTCACTTGGTGAACACGCTAGTTAATTCCATTGTCATTATCTATGCTGAAATTGAGAACACCTGGAACCAACGGACAAGAGAACAACATCGGGCAAATTCAAGATCTAAAAGGAGTCTGAGGAGCAACCGAGAAACAATAACTTTTAAAAAAATAACCTTCGAAAAGATATTATTGTTTTCTACCTATCCTTCTGAATCGGTAGTTCGAAGTAGCAATAGCGCAATAAGTATTAAGGGCCACAAAAAAGTGATTTGTTTTTGTAAAATAATGCTACTATAAGATGCCATCTTAGGCACTGATATTCATATGGGATAAAGTATTTTTATGGAGCATTATTTTTAGTTAGAACTGATATTTCCATGATGAACTCATTTAATAAAATCCTTAGTCCCGCCCTGGCTAGAAAAGGGTGGTAACCTGTTGATAGCCAGTCTCAATTAGACACAGTAGCTACAAGTAGACGTTAATAAGTAATAATAACACGTGATCGCCAACTGAAAAACATATGATTTAAGTTATGTGTTTTAATTTTTGTTATTTAGGTGCACCAATTTTATCCTTCAGCAGCTAATCGGAACTGCTTATCTTCAGGTTACCAACCTTTTATGCCCAGTATGCAACTATTGATTTTACTTAGAAAGTTCATCAATGTGTAAATTCTTGGTACCCACGCGGGAATGGAACCCGTGGCTCAAGATTTACCAAGTTTATTAAAATCAACGCCTAAACTCTTATATTATCTGAGTTTCTTCTCAATTATGTTTCAGGTTACATACACTTGTCATACTGAAACGTGTATTGCTGAGTGGTACCGCTCTAGGCTCATAACTATCAGTTCACAAATACTTGTTTATAAATATTAAAATTCCGGAAACTATATATACTATGTTATTTTTAAGAATTTGATTATAAAAAAAGTCCGTCACGCAGGGGCTGCATAAACTAAGCAGATTTCCCACGTGAAGTTTTACAATAGAGAAATCTGCCCAATAACAAGTGTAGTAAGTAGTAAGGGATCACTAAACTTATACACGAGGGACGAATAGTTACGAAAACGGCCGCCCGGAGCGGAGCTCTCTTCGGAATGTACCAAACAGCTCACTCCTGCTGACCAATGCAGAATACAAATGCAAATATCTTGGTTAATATTCAAGGTACAGAATAAATGTATAGAACAATATTTATAGTAAATTTAATTTGCAATAAGATTGATTCTATACAATTTTTAGATCCGACGCATAATAACGGAGATATTTTGAATTTTCCAAAACCCCCCTCCCACTAGTCTGATTTCAGCCATTAACGAACTTGATCTTCCTTTTTGCATAAAACGATTAAATTCCGAGTTTGGTAACGATCAAACAAAAATTGCGACCGCTAGAGCGTTAACAGACAAATATATATATATATATATATATATATAAAATTTTGAACGGACCTCATTTTCGTCATCTCCTGGGTAGGATCGATGGACATTTGAAGAAATTTTTCGAAACTCGCGTCATGAGTACGACCTCAATAGCTGATTTCCCATAAGGGAAATCTGCTAATAGTTCACAGCACCGCCAATCCTAATGTGCCCAATTTTTAATGTGGGACTATGTAGTAGCTAATAAATCCGAAGTAGAGATGAATTATACTTTTTCGGAAAAGCTCCATAAAAATACATAATAAGGTTCAACCAAGAAGCTTATTTTAAAAACTTTGATCCTTCTTGGTGTTTTTGACGAATGAAGCATTTTTGTAAAATGTAAAATTAATTTTTATTTCATTTTTATTCTTCCTCTGGAATGTTATCAAACGAATATACGTATCCAGTTGAGTGTAAAATTCATTTTGTGTGGCTGCTAGATGTTTGCTAATAGTATGGACTAATCCATATGTAATTAGTTAGAACCAATTATCCTGTCTTCGATACTGATATTAACATATCCATCATTAGGTAATATGAGCTTCAGCACAGTGGAATGCAATCACTCGGTAAATGCGACAAGCAGAACTGAAGTCTCTTTAAATCCATTTAAATGTCAATAACTTGCATCAAATCACATTGAAAAATGGTAGTAAACCGTAAGTATAAAAATAATTAAAACTGGAATTTTAATTACTGCCTTTTCATTTGGCCACTCGCTACATTTTCTTTAATCTTTTATTCATTCAGAGTGGAAAGAGAGTAGCATTTTCCTAGTTATTTGAAAATCTCAATTTTTTATAATAAATGATATTGTGATAATCATAATAGTAATTGCCTCAAGCAGATTTGATTGAAACTCTGTGACTGCGTAAACTTAGCAGATGGCACTACTGATCACATCTCACCATATATCCTTTATTTCTAAATAGAAATTCGATTTGTAGAAGAATAGCCTCTTCAACTCATCGGATTTTAGCAGATTTTCCTTCGGGGTAATTAGCTATTGAGGTTGTACTCATTACGCGATTTTCGAAATTTTTCTTCAAATGTCCATCGATCCTACCCAGGAGATGACGAAAATGAGGTCCGTTCAAAATTATATATATATATATATATATATATATATATATATATATATATATATATATATATATATATATATATATATATATAGAGGGTGTCCCCAAACCAAACGGACAAACTAAAGGGATCGATAGAGGATTGCAAAACTAAGCAAACAAGTCCTCTGGCATATGCCTCGTTTTCGCTTCGTTTTTGAGAAAATCACAAAAAAACTGAAAATAGTTGTGCAAAAAGTGTATTTTTTTTTAATAATGTATTTAAATTACAAAAAACTATTGGCTTTTTGAGTAGGCTTAATTTTTTAATTTACGAGGAGTAAATTTAGAAAACATGAATATTCTCACGCTTTCCTTATCAATAAAACGTCTAGTTTGAGTGTTTAAACTTAAAGAGAAAGGATTAAAATGTTTACTATCATTTCAATCCTTTTTGGGGGGAATCCAGTCTCGCATTCTCACATTAGTGGTGTTGCTAGTACTGTTCAGTGAAGTCAACAAATATGGCTAGATTTACCAACGCTGAATACGCGGACATAGTCTATGTCTACGGATTCTGCGATGTCAATGCACGTCAGGCAGTTCGGGAATATCGCAGACGGTTTCCTGACCAAGAAACCCCACACAGAGGTGTTTTTACCAGCACTTTCAGAAGGCTTCGAGAGACTGGGTCCTTCTCATGTAATCGTCGTGGAAGCCGACCTGAGGCGGAGGGAGAGGATACTGAGGCACTTCCAACCCACCAACCCTAGCACAAGCGTCCGGAGAGCTGCTTCAGTTCTAAGCATACCAAAGACAACCATTTGGCGCACATTATGGGCTGACCGCAGGCATGCTTACCATGTACAAAAGGTACAGAATTTAAAACCCGCTGATTATCCCCGCCGATTAAATTTTTGTAATTGGTACAAAGAACAATTTCAAAACGATGTAAACTTAAGTACGAAAGTAATCTGTAAGTAATATCTGTTACCGCTCTAGCGGTCGCAATTATTATTTAATCGTTACCAAACTCGATATTTAGTCGTTTTATGTAAAAAGAAAGATCAAGTTCGTTAACGGCTGAAATCGGACCAGTGGGAGGGGGGATTTAGAGGGGAGGTTTTTTTGAAAATTCGAAATATCTCCGTTACCATACGTCGGATTAAAAAATTGTATAGAACCAATCTTATTGTTAATTAAATTAGCTATAAATAGTCTTCCATACATTTATTCTCTATCTTCAATATTAACCGAGATATTTGCATTTGTATTGTGTATGTGGTCGGCAGGAGTCGGCTATGTTCGGGACATTCCGCCGAGAGCTAGGGCGGCCGTTTTCGTCACTAATCGTCCCTCGTGAATAGGTTTAGAGATTCATTACTACTACTGTTGTTATTAGGCAGATTTCTCTATTGTAAAACTTCACGTGGGAAATCTGCTTAGTTTACGCAGCCCCTGCGTGACGGATTTTTTTTTATAATTTAGAAGACTGAATCAAGCATGAATAACTCGCTTAATATTTGAGTTAGGAAAACATATTCATTACAACAGTTGCAGAGCAGCAATAGCTCAACGAGATTAGTTTTATACAATTTTTCGATCCGACTCAAAATAGCGGAGATATTTTGAATATTCGAATTACCTTCCTCTAACCGAAATCCCTCCCCACCAATCCTTGTCCAATTTCAGTCTTTAACGTGTATGAGCTTTAGCTTTGGATGATATGATCATGTCGTCACACTAAGTAATTGCATGTATCTCACACAGTAAAGATTTGATGAAGAAAATATTTGGACTTGAGCTTCTAATAAGACGTTTTATATTATATAGGCTTATTGTTAAACTGCAATCACTATAAGTAGGGGTTTACTGAAGGCTAAAATTAAAAATGCAAAAGTCAACTCAATATTTAAGTTAGAAAAATATTCGATAATATTATTACTATTTATTAACGTCCACTTTTTTCTAATATCGCTAATTGGGAATGGCTATCTATGGGTTACCACCCTTTTCTAACCAAGGTGGGACTCAGGATTTTATTTTATGAGTTCGTAACTATATAAATTCCTTTTTACCCAGGAACTCACCACTCTAGGTTTGCCATGTGAGTTTAAGCCAACGCGTTAACTTACATGGCTGAGGGAAAAAAAAAGTGCATATAACAATATTTATTTGAAAGAAGATTAGATTATATATTATTTTTAGAACCGGCCAATAGAATCGGAGATATTTTTTTTATTTTCTACCCCTCTAAACCCTAACCTCGGAGCAATTTCAGCCGTGAACGGTCTTGAACTCTAGTTTTATATGAAACTTATACAGGTATACCGATTATGGTAAATATGATAATTTTGAACGGTTCTCATATTATTTGTTCAGTCGTCAGTTTGAATTTTAAATGTCCCGCGCTCGCGGGGTTCATAGACCCGCCACACACACATGCATATCGCCAAGGCCGTGGCTACAGCGGAAAAACACATGCAGTTCAAGAAGGCATCGGCCAGCAACAAGGATAGGGTCAGTTGCTCTCAGACGTTGGGGTCGTTCATACGGCCAGAGGGGCCTAGTCCCTCTCCCTCCCCTACAGATCACCGCTTCGCTTCATAGATAACCGCTTCACAGATAACCGCTTCATAGAGAACCGCTTCATAGACAACCGCAGTTGGAAGTCACCCGTGATAGTCATTCAGTTGTTTCATCTCCCGCAAGGCTGCCATCCTGTTTATCACCGCAACAAGCGAGAAGACTCCATCATTTCAAGGAAAGTGCATGATTACCGCAAGTACCTATTTAATAATGCTAGCATTATTTGCGCCAATATCGAATGAGTACTCATATATCATAGGACCCATCGCTCATCTAGCGTACATAGTTATATGGCCGCCATATTAGTTCATAAAGTTACTTTCTTTTGTTTACTGCTCAAATTTCATTTCTATTATAATATACTTAATTATATATTTCTATTACAATTAAGTTAGTGCATAACGTAAGGTTTCTTTGTCTTGTTCAACCTCCATATATAACGTGTAGTGTATAAATGTATAATGAACTATTTCAATATACCTAATTCTTAGGATAACTCACATAGTTGTTTTGTTTTCTTTATTTATCTTTTTCCCTCATCTCTCCAGGAGAAATAACAAAATGGTTCAGTCTAAATGCTCTCTTACTCTCCCCTTTAAAAAGCTTCCCGCCATTACATTTTGGTGCCGACATTTTCTATTATTACCTCTAAAGCTTACCGCACGCCCCTACATTATTATTATTATTTATTAACGTCCACTTTTTGCAACTCAGGCTAATTTGGACGAGTTATCTACAGGTTTCTCATATTAGTACACTTCTAAGTGTGATAATGAGAAATATGATAAGCCTTTAAATCCGGATAGGAGATGATAGCCGAAGGAAATCTAGTCTAGTTTAGTCATCATCAACTGTGTTTCAAGTGCGACAGTGTCTCCTTTAAAGTGCCCTGCACAATACAACCCCGCCACATTGTGGAGTAAAGTGGAGTGTAAGTCGGCCGAGTGAATGTGTGGCGAGATGTTAGGGGTTGGTCCCGGGAGTTAGGGCCTTGGCATTAGTATTTCATGAGCAGCTAGATTGGATCCCGGCCCAGGGCTTGGGCAAGTCTCAATTTTTAAAGCACCTCCAAGCCTCTCGCTCTTCTTATTGACTTATTAATTATTTTCAACTTACACAGCTTACTACTTCTTATTCTATAAAGGTAAGGGGGCCCTCATTCTTCCCTTATAATATTTATATGCAAGGGGTGTGGGGGGAAAAATGGCGGGAAACCATCACCGTCCCCGCGTTTCCTGAATAGCATAAAGTGTTCTATTGTGTTATAGGGGCTTTCATAAAGAAAGTTTCCCCTCTTGTAAAGTCTTTCATCAACGTTTCAGCCTGTAAGTAGTTCATATTAAGTGAACATGTGAAGCCCTTTCACAGTCAGGCAGTGGAAGAATATATACATTTTCTAATTACTCTAACATCTGCAACTTAGCAATTTCATTACTCTTACTTTGACAGAAAATATAATATTTTTATAGCTGACGGGAGTTGAATCAATCATTGCGAACTGGTTATCTGAGCTACAGCCATATCTACCGTCCAGAACGAAGAATTCATCTCTCAAAGCCCAACTCACCAAATATGATACACAGTATCAATTTGTTGAAGAGCGACAATAAGCAACGCCATTGGTTATCCATTAATTCCGTCGTTTTATCTCTATGAAGCAACTTCTTCGTTTTAAGTTGCCTAGTGCTTTGTAAGTTCCTTTATTTTGCATCTAAATGTTTATTTCATTATACGATTCCGTAGACTTCTTCGCTGGGAGAAGTTCCACTGACTTTCTGATCCAGCGGTCCTTCATAAGATAACTAATATTCGGAAATTCATTGGTTGGCTTCTTCTGGCTGGCCATCGATACCACTTCTGATGTTATTAAGTAGCAGTCCAGACCCTTGTTGCAAATGTCTGTGCCTGACATGTTTTGAATGGCCTTGTTATCTTTGTCTATCAAAAGAAACAAGAACCACAAGCGTTACCGGGATACCCAAATTTCAAAAAATATATTGGGATTAACTTTGATGTCATAACATACGTTCATAAAGTCTCATAGCAATGGTGTTGTGCCAACTTTTTGTATTATATTTACAATACCTTTTATGTATTAATATATTTATATATTTCGATGATATGTATGTATTTCTTCTGTCTAAAAAACTTTCTTTGAAAATTTCAAGTGCGCCTCCCAGTCTCGAATTGAAATTTTTCACGATTCAATAGGGTATAGAAACTGTAGTCTGTGAGAAAATTGTACGAAGGAAGGGACCTTGAATAACTCTAAATATTTTGTATACGTATTGCAATCCGCATGACAAATTGGATTTTATTTATTTGGTTTATACACCACATCAAAGATGATAGGCATGATCTCTATTTAGAATAATATATTTATCCCTTCTGTGAGTGTGTGTGTGTGTATATATATTGTTGCGAAAATTAAATACATGAATAATCCTTCAGAGAGAGAGTCCCGTATTCTGGAAGTTCCAGATAGATCAAAGAAGCCGACAGAGGGTCGAGGCCTCTACTAGACCCGCCCAGCCCAGCGTCGAAGGGTCCAGGAAATTCCCCTTTGATGTATGCCGACGACCTATATAAAGAACCAGCCAGCCACGAGCAAGTCCGTTTTCATCTGAAGTGCTTATATGTGCGTTCGGCGCTACAATGCAACTTAGTGCAGTGCGGTAAAGTGTATTTATAAGAAGAAAAGTGTTGTGCCGTGACTGTAACAGTTCAGTGCCGTGTTTAAGACAGTGCAGTGCCGCGAAGTAAAGGACAGTGCAGTGCCGCGAAGTAAAGGACAGTGAAGTGCCGTCTTTCTGTGAATTTCAGTGACCGTGAGTAAATTATTGGACTGTGTAATCTGAATAACAGTGACGCTATCAGCGTATACTGTGAGTAGTAATTAAGAATAATTACCAAGTGTATTGTGCATTGTGAAATAAATTGTGCAGTGATAAAAACTGTGAAACTTGCGAGTATTTAATTTTGCAATCCAAAAGAACTCTTATTAAAAATGTTTATTACTGGTTTTGGTAATAAAACATAACAATATATATATATATATATATATATATATATATATATATATATATATATATATATATTGAACCTCATTTTCGTCATCTCCTAGGTAGGATAGACGGACACTTGGAGGTTTTTTGTAAATCCCGTCAAGAGTACACCCTCAATAGCTCATTTCCCTTCAAGGTGCTAAAACACCAAAACTATGAGAAACATTCTCGGGAGATACCAGACAAAGTCCGACACGTTGACGTTGTGTATCCATACCTGAAAACACATGAGTAATAAGAGGAAACAGGACAGCCATCATGTTATCTGCTTCTCGCTGGACAGATGTTTATAATGCAATATGTATTTGAAATGCATATTCTGCCTCGTGTAAACCCATGTAGAGACAGCCGACAAAGCAGCAAGTTAGACCTGTATTTAATAACCACCAACTAGAACATATTAAAATATCCAGCAACATGGCCTTTATATGCTACAGAATATAGTGCATATGCAAACCGCAAATGCACCGACTGGAAGCTGTTCCTGACTTCTATATATAGTCATAATATATGAATATTAAATGTATACCATCAGTTAAATCATGGGTGCTATAAAATAGTTTTAGCTAGTTTCATAGGTTTTGTGAAGAACAAGCGTGGTACAAAATGTGTCAGGTTAACCCTCCAGAACTCGCGTCGTCAAAATCAGTGACGTGAGAACTTGCGCGTGAGAATTTTTCTCACACCACTTATTTGCCTCAAAAAAAGTAGGTAAATAAAATATTTTCAACAAAAAAAAATTATATTTATTATAAACATATAATAATAATATTATTCAAAATTTACCGTACAGGTATTCTAATTTAAGAAACATTATGTCAAGCAAATTAAAAAGCTACCTAAATAATTATTATTATTATTATTATTTATTAACTTCCGCTTTTTGCACTTTAGGCTAATTGGGACGGGTTATCTACAGGTTACCACCCTTCTCTAGCCAGGGTGGGATTTTAGGACGTTATTTAATGAATTTCGTCACTAAATAATTTCCTTTGCCCAGGCGAGAATCGAACTCGCCACTCTAGGTTTACCATGTGAGATAAAGGTCAACGCTTTAACTCGCATGGCTAACCTGAGCCCCTTCGTAAATAATTAAAATTTTGTTAACCACAAGAATGACATACAGCAAAGGAATTTTCATTACAAACTGTTTTTCTACATGTTCGGCAACTCTTTTTTGACTTTTAGCTGATTTCCCTCGAGGAAAACCAGCTATTGAGGTCGTACTCATGACGCGACTTTCAAACAATTTCCTCAAATTTCCATCGATCCTACCAAGTAGATGACGAGAATGAGGTCCGTTCATAATTATATATATATATATATATATATATATATATATATATATATATATATATATATATATATGTATGTTAAAGTTCTATAGGTCGCAATTTTTTCGTTACCAAACTCGTTATTTAATCGTTTTATGTAAAAAGAAAGATTAAGTCCGTTAATGGCAGAAATCGGAACAGTGGGAGGGGGGTTTAGAGGGGGGATTTTTTAAAATTCACAATATATCCGTTATTATGCTTCGGATCGAAAAATTATATGGAATCAATCTTATTGCAAATTAAATTTACTATACTTAAATATTATTTTTATACATTTATTCTGTATCTTGAATATTAACCGAGATATTTGCATTTCTATTCTGTGTGTCGTCAGCAGGAGTCGGCTATGTTCGGAATTTCCGCCGAGAGCTCTGGCGGCCGTTTCCATAACTATTCGTCCCCCTTGAATAGGTTTAAAGATACCTTACTACTACAGGTGTTATTGGGCAGATTTGTCTATTGGAAGCGTCTCGTGGGAAATCTGCTTAGTTTATGCAGCCCCTGCGTGACGGACTTTTTTTTTAGAGAGAGCAGCACTATCAGCAAATTCGTATAATTATAGATATAACTTTATTCTTTGGGGTGTGAGTGTTTTGCTCACGACGCGAGTTCTGGAGGGTTAAAATACTGATTCAATATTACTATTTATTTAGCTGCGAGGTAACTGGACATATATGTGCCACATTTACCTATTCTGGTTACCAGTATCGCGAGGCAAATCCATATATTATTATAACTTATAAACGTCCACTGTTTGCTACAATGGCGGGCTGTCTACTGGTTACTACCCTTTTCTCGCCAGGGGGACTACGAATTTTCTTTAAAGAGTTGGTCACTAAATAAATTCCTATTGCCCAGGCGGGAGTCGAACTCGATGGATTAAGGCAAACTCTTTAACTCACTTGGCTAACCTGTGCTTCGGAAATTCAAGAAGCACGTGCTTAATGAAGCACCAATTTGTGCCCAGTGATGATAATTTCCCCCCTGTAAACCCCCCTCCCACTGGTCCGATTTAAGCCGTTAACGAACTTGATCTTCCTTTTTACATAAAACGATTAAATACTAAGTTTGGTGACGACTAAACAAAAATTGCATATATATATATATATATATATATATATATATATATATATAAAGTTATAATACCAATATTTCTAAAGATATGGATGAATATACTCGTATTTGGTGACTGTCAGCTAAATTATGTAGCTGAAATTCAACAGATGGAGCAATTCCTTCACACATGTAAAGTTCACTTAATATATTCAAGATTTTTTAGTAGATTGATTAACAGACGAGGAAATGACAGAGAGAAAATAGTTCATGCATTCACTAGGATGCAGAAAACCGATTATTTTCTGAAGTATAAATTTAATTTCAAACAAACCATGAGATTTTGGGAATTTCCTTTTGATAAAGAAATTATCTAAAGGTGGCATGGAAAGACCTATTATATAAATATATATATATATATATATATATATATATATATATATATATATATATATATATATATATCTCCTTTACAATATAAAAAATTTAAACTTTCCATTTAGACTAAAATGGAATAAATTATTGACGCATTGTATGTGTATTAAACGAACACATGGGCAAATATATTTAATTCCTCTTCCATGTTTTCAACGAATTAAAAATATATGAATTAATAGCAGTCTAGAAGATCACTATAATAATTTTGAACATTACCTACTCAAATGTTCTTAATCATTGACATGTGAGTTTAGTGGAATTGAAAATACATTTGTATACACGTTAATGAAAAAAAAAAATAAAATGCTAATTAAGCATAAACATGTAGATTATAAAAATCAGGTGATGAAGTAATTAATAAGAGATATATTGTAAATAGAATGTATTCAACCATTTTTAAAATGTTAATTTAGAGAAGAAAGAGGAACTACAATGCTCGTATATGCGTTTTAGACGAAAATAAATAAGATGTTTCAAAGAAGAAAAACGTTTTTGGATTTGATTTAGTACGGCCGCTAATTCAAACAATATATATATATATATATATATATATATATATATATATATATGCCTGTGTGTGTGTGTGTGTGTGTGTGTGTGTGTGTGTGTGTGTGTTGTTCATGCGAGGGTGTGTTAAATTCTCTTGTGGATTCTTTCAACTAGATTCTCATTATTAAATTATTGAAGGAATACGGATCAATGTCAAATTTAACAGGCTGAATAAATGTACACCTAAATGGTTTATTAAGCTCTCCTCAAAGTTAGTAGTTGTTTGAAAATGGCTAGTGCCCGGGAAGGCCTCCAAGTTTGGCACTGAATAAGATTAATCTTGATTAGATTTCTTGCGAAAACTGGAGCGAGTTTGAAGCTAAGTTGTTCTCCCTCCGCACAATTATTACTTTCTTTGTGAAATTTACTTTACAAGTAATTTCTAGCTGGAATCAATTAATATTTTAAAGAGTAGAATATGGTGCATTAGCTACTAAATTACGTATTATTTATTACATTTACCGTTCTAATAAGGGTAATACATTTTTTTTTCCTAATTCTGTTTTGATAACGGGAGGTTTGTAACACCTTATAATTAATAACTATATGTGTTTATTGTTGTATGTAATTGAAACTAGTATTTTTTTTTAATTTTTTTTTTTTAGTACGGCTGTAAATCTTATAACAGAAATTTCCTCCCCATGCTTCATCTAATGTTGTTAAATGATCTTAGTGAACTTGAATCGGACATTCATACTTTCAAAAACTATATTCATGGAACGAATGTTAAAATATAATTAACATAACACTAAACATTAAAAAATGTCCGTCACGCAGGGGCTGCGTAAACTAAGCAGATTTCCCTCGTGAAGTTTTACAATAGAGAAATTTACATAATGGTAATACAAAACCACAGTAAATATTAAGTGAATTAATATTATCAAATGGGTATAAGAGGTCTTTCAGTCAATTTTAGTAACCTCCCGACAGGAAGCGTCTGCATCGTAAGCAAACCGGTCTGCCAACCTCTCAACGGAAAGAAAAACAACTACTGAAATATATCAGAATATAAGATATTAATTTTATTGAAAATGGTTCCTATATCTAGTAACGTAATTTATAATGAATGATAATAAATAATGAATAGTCCAAGATCAAAAGAAAGGGGGGGGGGCGGGTCAGCAGAACATATTTGCTTGTATCTCGTATAATAAAGGTCTCTTGAAATCATTATTTGGTATTCAAGATTTGAATAACGTGAGTACAAGTGGTTGTTTGCTGAAGGCTGAAAAATGCAAATATCTCGGTTAATATTCAAGATAGAGAATAAATGTATACAACAATATTTATAGTACAGTTTAATTTGCAATAGGATTGGTACC
The DNA here is from genome assembly GCA_019009955.1 of Riptortus pedestris. Classification (NCBI taxonomy): domain Eukaryota; kingdom Metazoa; phylum Arthropoda; class Insecta; order Hemiptera; family Alydidae; genus Riptortus; species Riptortus pedestris. The sequence goes on along the minus strand of CM032230.1, from coordinate 35,115,637 downwards.
ACACAATATTAGCAGATTTCCCTTAAGGGAAATCAGCTATGAGGTCGTACTCATGAAGCGATTTCCAAAAAATTTCTTCAAATGTACATTGATCCTACCTACGAGATGACGAAAATTAGGTCCATTCAAAACTATATATATATATGCAATTTTTGATTAATCGTCACCAAACTTAGTATTTAATCGTTTTATGTAAAAAGGAAGACCAAGTTCGTTAACGGCTTAAATCGGACCAGTGGGAGGGGGGTTTACAGGGGAAAATTTCGAAAATTCTAAATATCTCCGTTACTATACTTCGGATTGAAAAATTGTATATCCAATCTTATCTCAAATTAAAGTTACTATAAAATTGGTATATACATTTATTCTCTATCTTGAATATTAACCGAGATATTTGGATTTTTATTAAGTGTAACGGACGAGCTATGGTCGCTTCTATTCGTTCCCGCCGAAAACTAGTTTGGCCGTATTTGTTCGGCACTAGTAAGGAGATTTCTCTATTGCATAACTTCACGTGGGAAATATGCTTAGTTTACGCAGCCCCTGCATGACGGATGTTTTTGATTCGACGAATAGTGGCGGAGATATTTCGAATTTTTGAAAATATGTAGGTCACTACAATGTCGAATTACGTATAATATATATTGATTTACCGTACTGAAACTTTTTGTTGGCCTAACCAATTACAATGGGAGATATCGATAGAGCGGACATAGAAACCGCAGGACATGAATGATAGATAAAAGAGTGTAATGTATGAGAGAGATGAAGTGTAGGGTAGAGGAATAGTGACAAAGTAGGGTATATTCTCTGAGGTCCCAAGGTAAGGCAGGCCTGTCTCGATGATGAACGACCTTCCCGGGGGTACAGTTCGTCTCCCAGGGTTCTCAACCTACTCCAACCCAATGGAGAATCGCCCAACCCCATTCCAATTCCGGAAATGGTCTTCTTGGTTTCCGCCCCCACTCAATGTAGAATGACTCTGGTCCTGAATTGAAAATGACTGGGTTACGAAAAACTACTTTCAAATTATTCAATGCGTTCTACCGCAAAATCAATAAAATCCATCACCCTTCTTCAGAAATATATCTCCTAATGTAACTCAAAATAGAAGTTTTAGCAGATTACCCTTGAGGTAAATCAACTATTGAGGTTGTTCTCACGTTGGGACAAAAGATGACGAAACTGAGGTCCGTTCAAAACTATATATATATATTGGGTCTGTTAACGCTCAGGCGGTTTTTTTAATCGTTACGAAACTCGATATTTAAACGTTTTATGTAAAAATAAAGATTATATTCCATAATGGCTGAAATCTGACCAGTGGAAGAAGGGTGGAGTTAAAAGTGGTGAATTTCGAAAATTAATTTCAATTTCTTAATTTAATTAGTTAATGAATTTCTTTATATCTCCGTAATTGTACGTCGGATAGAAAACTTGTATAGAACCAATCTTTTTGAACTTGTAATGTTAAAAATGAATTCGTTAACGGCTGAAATGACATGGGGGAGGGGAAGGTTTAAAGGGGAGGATTCGAAAATTAAAATTTTCTCTGTTATTCTGAGTTGGATTGTAAAATGTTATAGATCCCCAATCTTCTTTAACTATTGCTGGTCAACAATTGTTGTCCTATGGCATGATTTCGTAAATCTTGTATTAAGCGAGTTATTCGCACTTTCTTTAATTCTGCCAACAGAACCCCCCCCCTATCCCACCCCTTCTGCTAATCGGTTATTTACATATAAATAGAAGAAGAATACATTGTATTATATATATATATATATATATATATATATATATATATATATTGTCATTATAGATTCAAGGGCAATTTATATGGAATCCCAATGTCTATAAGACGACGAAATTCATTATTTCCATGAAGGGGAAATTAATATTGGAAAACGCTTAATAACATTGTAAATTTTATCAAAACCTTAAAATGCTTGGACCCCTCCAAAAATACATATATCGGAAAGATAAAGGTTTTACAATACTAAAAAAATCCGTCACGCAGGGGCTGCGTAAACTAAGCAGATTTCCCACGTGAAGTTTTTCACGAGAACAGTTAAGAAAACGGCCGAACTAGCTCTTGGCAGGAAACTCTCATCCGTTATCCGCCCAGATTTAATAAAAATGCAAATATCTCGGTTAATATTGAAGATAGAGAATAAATATAACAGTATTTATAGTAAATTTAATTTGCAATAAGATTGATTCTGTACACTTTTTCGATCCGACGTATAGTAACGGAGATATTTCCAATTTTCCGAAAATCCTTTCATCTAAACCCCCCCTCCCATTGGTCCGATTGCAGTCATTAACGAAGTTAATCTTCCTTTTTACATAAACGATTGAATTCCGAGTTTGGTAACGATCAAACAAAAATTGCGACCGCTAGAGCGTTAACAGACAAATATATATATATTTGAGAAGATAGCCGAACTCCTCACAAAGAAAAACGTCCGTTATATATATATATAATTTTGAACAGACCTCATTTTCGTCATCTCCTGGGTAGGATCGATGGACATTTTTCGATTTTTCCCTTAAGGGAAATCTGCAAAAACATAAACATCCAATGAACCGTCTGCTGATTCCTGGGGGTAAAACTGATTATTGCAGTATAATTACTACACTGTGGAAACAAATAGTTCTTATGACAAGAGTACACGTTGAAAATGACTTTTTTCAAATAATCTGACATTTATAACTGCTCGAATGAACACACAGCAAACATTAATATACTCCTAGAAACTCTCTTTCCAGGTCTCACTCTTCACCTCTTCACCATTCTTAACCCATTAAAGCCCACTGTTACCAATCGGTAACGCTCTGAGCTGTCCTGACAGGAGTCTCTCCCTCCTTCCCTTGCCCTAGCTGATGTCTGTAAAACATGTCAGACCATGTCTAGAGGAGTCACCCCTTACTTCTGGCAGGTGTTCATTCTTTTTCTTTCATTAGGAGTGCAACAGTGATAGAAGCAAGAAAATATTGACCTCGATCTTTTGAAACAAATTATAAGGTAAGTACCAATGCTATTATTTTTAAATTATGAAAATGAGATATATTTACTCCTAAACAATTTCTTCTTTGATACAATATTTTTCCAAAAGTTTCCTATAGAAATAAATGCATATAGGAATGCATTTATGTATGCGTTACCATACGGTAACACTAGGCTATTATACCCCCTGTATTTTTCAGCCCTGATTTGACACTCCAGGATATTCTTCTGGAGCAGATTCCTGCTGAACAACACCCAGTTGCAGTTTTTGTAGAACCACCAAAGCCTGCAGTAGTCACTGATGAAGAGTCAGGGGGTGAAGAAGACATTCCAGACATAAGGCACCTGGGAGGAAAACAGCTTCTGGCTCTAGCAGAGATTGTGTTTCCATCAAATGACAGAATTGGCGGGGTAGGAAATAGTGAAGAAAGTGAGGTAAGTCCCTCAATAATTTCCTCCGACCTGCCTTCTGGAGACTGTGGCCAATGGATTTTAAAAAAAGGGAAGCCAACTCCAAAATTTATCAAAGGGGGTTTGCAATTGACACATAAGGAAAAAATTCCAGAAAATGTCAATACCTTGGAAAATAAGTCTTGTGTGGAAATATTTGAGCATTTTTTCTCTGATGAAGTTTTTGAACTTTTAGTTCAAGAAACAATTATATATTTCGGATTTAAAAATTATGACATTTCACTGATTTCTAATTATGAGATAATATGATTCTTGTGGTTTTACTTTTATGTGGATAGTATAGTTTACATTGCAAAAGGCATTACTGGGATATTAGTGCTGATATGAATAACACAATGATTTCCAATGCTATGAGACGTAACAGAATGTATTCAATAATTCAATATATACATTGTGCAGATAATACTTTCGTTGATTATCAAGACAAAGCATGGAAGCTGAGACCACTAATGAATATCATAAAAAAAAAAAAAAAAAAAATTGTTTCAAAAACTTTTCACCGACAAATTTTCATTTGAATTATGATGAAAGCAAGGTCAAATTTTTTGGAAGATGCACAATGAAGCAATTTCTTCCGGGAAAGCCAATTCGCTTTGGCTTTAAAATGTGGTGCATTAATTCCACGGGTGGTTATTTGTTGAATTTTGACCTCTATCAAGGCAAAAATGTAAAAATCAAGAGTGTGTATTCTTCGCTTTTTAGGAAAGCTGCAGCTCCTTTTTTGTCAATGTTGGATGAATTACCATCCAGAATACAATCAATGCCATTTAATTTTTATTTTGATAACCTTCTTTCTGGCGTTAATTCATTTAAAATTTTAAAAGAAAAAGGATATTCAACAACGGGAACCTTTAGGGAAAATCGAATTCCTAAAATTAAAAACAAAACCCAGAGGCAAAGAAAAATGTTATGGTACCACGCCCACAAGTAATTGCAAAATATAATAAAGGAATGGGAGGAACCGACCTGATGGACAATAATATATCAAATTACAGAATAAGTATTAGAAGCAAAAAATGGTGGTGGCCTGTGTTCACTTGGCTAATTGATGCATGTATCCAGAATGCCTGGATATTGTTCAAAAGAAATAAAAATATACCACAGTTGGACTTCAGGAGGGAAATCGCGAGTTATTACCTAACAAAATTCGCTACTCCGCGACTGCATCCTGGACCTTCCAGAAGACAGCCTTCATCAGCTAGGGTCCCTGCTGGAACTCGTTTTGACAACCAAGATCATTTTATTGTCCACACTCCTGAGAAGAAACGACGAAGATGTGCGGGAGAAATATCTAAATCCCATGTTCGTACCATGTGCAAAGTGGGCTTATGCATAGACTGTTTTTCTGTATTTCACAAATATTAATAATTTAAATTTTAAATATATGTAAATATCATTTAATACATGTTAAGTTAACTTCAAAATACCATTGACACATTTTTTCAATAAATCCATTCTTACTTTCATTTTAAGCATATTTTCAAAACCCAGGTGGCAGAATAACCCACTGTTACAATATGGTAACGCCAAGTTATGGGTATTAATTAAGTCCAATAATTTTTTTAATATTTTTTTCATGTATTGAAGACCATAAATAAACGAAATATAAAAAATAAAATTAAAAAGTTGGCAGAAAATAGTTATGGGCCTTAATGGGTTAATATAAATGCAATATACCTTGAGCTGAGATTTCCATCTCATTTTAAATCTATTCATACGCTCACTTTCCCCCTTTTCCTTTAGCATAGATCTTTGACTTCATTTTCTTTCACATTTACCCTCCATCAAAGCACAATATCCTCACAGAAAACAGGTTTCAATATGTCAAAATCATATTACTTCTTTAATAATTTAAATAAGAATAGTGAAAAAAATGAAGCAACACTGATAGGAGAAATAGGATCGGAGTTTAATAAGCGTTCAAAGAAAAGCGAACTTTACAAATAGGCGTTGACTAAGTGATATTTCTAGAAACATAAATATCAAGGATAATATTCCTTATTGCTAAGTTTTAATAATTAGCATTTATATTTTTAACCATGGAGGACACCTTAGAAATGTGACAGTAGGAATTAAATAAGTTTGAACTATGAAAATATATTGGAGTCATCATACAACAAAAAATTACCCTAAGTAGTGAAGCTGTTTTCACTATCAAAAAATTATGATAACGAGTGATTGGGGTGAAGTTTATGTGGGACAGACAGGAAAGAAGACAGCCATAAGACTCAAACAAAACGTGGCTGTTCTGAAACATCAGATGATAAGAACATCCGCCATAAAGACAAGCAAGTATTTGTCCTCATCAAATTAAGAAGGATGAGAAAAAACTTCTACATAGGAAAACCACTTTGGTAGAATTTTAGCACAAGAAACTCTTGAAACAAACAGAATGAACGGCATGGACGGCTCTCAAAAACGTGCAAATCCGGAATAAAAAATCCAAAACATAAATGAAGTAGCTAACCAAATTAAAAGCACCACCTGACGAACATTGGTGCATTTCCATTGAAAATTTGCAAACCAATTATATTCAAACGGCTGGAGAAGATAGCCGAACTCCTCACAAAGAAAAAAGTCCGTTATGTAAATCTACATACTGGTAACACAACACCACCGTAAATATTAAGTATATAAATGCAATCGGTAATAAGAAATGTTTCCACAAATTTCAATAACCTGCCGACAGGGAGGGTTAGAATGTAAACAAACAGGTCTGCCCGCCTCACACCGGAAAGAAAAACAGTTACTGAAATATATCTGAATATAACATACTAATTTTATTGAGAACTATTTACTATATCTAGTACTGTAATAAATAATGAGTAAGAATAATTGTTATCTCATTCAATCAAATTTTAGTAGTCCAAAATCTTGGGACGGGGGGGGGGATCGCTAGGACATATTTGTATGTATCTCGTAAAAGGTTTCTTGGATATAATTTTTTGTATTTCAGCTTTGAATAATATGATTTATTATGTAGCAGAGTATTGTTTAAGAGCAGAAGTGGCGGCTTCCTGAAGGCTGAAAACTGAAAAATGCAAATATCCCCGTTAATATTCAAGATAGTGAATAAATGTATATAACAATAATTATAGTAAATTTATTTGCAATAAGATTGGTTCTATACAATATTTCTATCCGACGTATGGTAACGGAGATATTTAGAATTTTCAAAAATTCTCCCCTCTAAACCCCCCTCCTCCCCTTGGCCCGATTTCAGCCGTAAACAAACTCATATCGAGTTTGTAACGATTAAACAATAATTGCGACCCCTAGAGCGGTAACAGACAAATATATATATACGGGTACAGTTTTCATTTTCATCTCCTAGGTAAGATCGATGGACATTTAAAGATAAATGTCGAAAATCGCGTCATGAATACGACCTCAATAGCTGATTTCCCTTTAGGGAATCTGCTAAAACCTTATTGTTATGTTGCAGAAAGGATTATTGTTTTATGAGGAATTGAATTGCCTACTAGCTGTAGATAGAGCATATGTAACAGTAAATTACATACTAACATAAATCAGAAATGAAGGTAAAAAAGTTTAGGCAAAAATATCGAAACCTGTATTAATAATCCGCAGGCTTAACAACAAAATTATGCATTTATTACCAAACGTGTTTTTCTAAACCTGAGTGGCTTCTCACTATAGCCGTTGAAATTCGAGTTCCTGCTACCGGAATATAAAAGAGATTTTAACTCATTAAAATACTTTAATCTGGAATTCGAAACATTTGAAGATTTGGCAAAACTGAATGAGCAAGTAAAGAGCTCGTTGAGCTAACTAAAGAATATGAAATCGGGCAGAGTGATGAGAAGAGTTATATATGCTACACTGTTGGTGGACGAAGAAGAGGAAGTCACAAGCAGAAATATTTGGATGATCGGAAGGGAATTGCAGAAATCATAGTTTTTAAAATTCCTACTCGAAAATGTCCTACTATTTCGGAGTGGGTCATTCTCCTAAAGGGCTTTGTGTCATGTAGTATCATTTCAGTGTTTGCTTTTTTTTTTTTGTCATTTCATCGATAACGAATTTGCGCTATCCCTATATTATGCTTTATATCCGAATGATTTCATCAAATATTTATACCTCTAAAAGCTTGTCTGATTAATAAACTCTCTGTCGCCCCATTATTGATGTCAACGAGTGAGATCATTATTTGACAATAAACAGAACCATATAGACCGAGAGCTGATGTGCAATATCTCTATTGTTTGCAAAATTCAAATCCTCTTCCCTTAAATGCATTTGGGTTATTGTGTATTCGCTACATGATCCTCGCAGCTTTCGAAGAATCATATGGCCTGTGTATAATCTCTAAAACCGTCGTTTGAGCCCAAAATCCCTAGAATCACATTTTACTGATTCCTTGTTAGAAATCTACAATATTATTTCTTAATAAACTTCCAACCTAAAGTCGACCGTAGAAGTGAATTCATTGGAAAAATAAGGGATTATATACTTCGATACAACGCCGCGTATTCTGACTGAATTTCTTAAGCGTGGTCAGTTTCATTGACCACATTTAATTTTGGTAATATTCATTCCCAGTATCATTTCATTGAAAATTGTCTGTTGATTTATATTCGCCCGAAACCGACCCTGTTATTCTTTATTAATAATTATAAAGTCAAATCTGTGGCTACGTTCACCGAGACGAAAACGATTAGGAAATGACAGTTATTTTTATTATTTGACTTTTGTTTCCTTTAAGACACAACATTTTCCTAGTTTTCTTATTTTTTTTTCTGTGACTTGGGAAAACCTCTCTTCGTATCTTATCTTCTATGCAAAACTAGTAAGTATGTATGTGAAGGACAGTTCTTGTTTTAATTTACAAACGACTCTCAATAGAACTAGCTTGATCACAGATATGAATTGTCCACTCCTGCTCTGGGAGGAAAATTTAAACGAAGATAAAATAGCAGTCACTAAAAATAAAGGACATTTTTATTTTATTTTATATGGTTTGTGCCCCACATCGATGGTGATTGGCAAGAACTCTGTTAGAAGAGCATATTTATTCCTTTATGAACACCTTGGTTGTAATTTATTTATATATTATGGAAAATATTCCTTAAATATCTGAGTTTTTCTCATATCCGTGTTTTGTCTAAAGGAATATAATAAAAGTTATCCCTTTTAAATCTTCTTAAGTATGTTCTAGACTATATGTATTTCTCAACGTTTATTTGTTTTAGATATGTTAGTATTTGTGGAATATATTGGCTGCTGCCAGTTAATAGTTCTGTCATATCGTAGGGTATGTGAAGGTTTTTTCGTTGGATGCAGTCTGTCAGTATGTGTTTTATCGTAAGGTGTTTGTTGCAGTATTTGCATATAGGGTTATCAGTCCTTGTCATTAAGTGTCTATGTGTGACCGATCCTGAGTCTGGCAAGAACTACTTCCTCCCGTCTAGTACTCCCATGTCACGACGGCCAATTCTTAAAAGTACTTTTGATACTGCAGAGGTGGTTGTTCACTACCATCCATTCTGATTACCATCTGTTTAGGATTCTGAGCCGTATATGTCTCACTATATCTTCGTATAGTAAGTCTGTTTGTATCTATTGAGTTTGTTGAGTAATTAGTTTAGCCTGGTAGTCTGCTGTCGTACTAAATCCAAGGTCCTCGTGTCCTGGCAGCCAATATATGGCAATTGTATTTTGCTATGTTTGTTGTTTATTAATTTCTTCTCTTATGTTTAGTGTTATTGGGTGAGTGACGTAAATTTCTCGGAGCGTTAATAATGAGCTTAGTGAATCTGAACAAATTAGTGTGTGTTTGGGCTGTGATGATGTAGGTGTCACGTACTTAATTGCCAACCCAATTGCGTGGATGGGATGTCAAATTTTCTGAAAAAAACTTGTCTTTCTTTGGAAATTTGATATAGCATGAAAATTATTTTCATAGAAATTATTTTATCATTCTGTTGCTTTGCGTTGCAATGAGGTCTAATGAGGTTAATGCTGTAAATTCCTTTCATTTTATTGGTCATCTTGCGTATCCCTCCAGGGTCAATATTTTGCACAGATTGCCCTTTCCGTAAGTCTTTGGTCTCATCACACTTAATTCGGTGAGTACAGCTTCTCAAGTATCTATAAATATTGTTTGTAAAAAGGAGGGGAAACTATTACAATTCCAACCAATTAACAGGATAGTTGTTTCATATTAGTAAAATATGTACTTACAGTTCTCTCTCCGAGGTTTCTGACTTTGCAGTGTAGGAAAGCAGTGCCCCCGAGCTGTACGGTGTTGTTTACCACGGTATTGTTATCGAACATGGGTTCCGTAAGTCTTTGGTATTCGTCGAACCAAATATCGCCAGCTCCTCTCCCGGTCAACGACTCTTTCTTATCTGGAAAAAAAGAAGAAAAAATATATATTTGAGAAATGATTTAATACAGTATTGGCTTTTAATATCCCTGGAAATGTTTTTACACATTTTTTGTGATCTAAGTGTAAGTAAAAAGAACCATGTTCTGCAACGTGTTATTTGTACGTGTCACATGCCTATCATTAAGCAGATTGTTCCGTCTTCAATGAAACATTAAAAAAAAACAAAAAAAAAAAAACAATTTCTCCAAACAAATCTCTAGCCTTTCAAGAGGCCCCATATGGTGCTGCCATCTCTGTGCCACCCCTGGGAACCAATAGAAGCAAATCCTTGATGTACTTTAGGCTTGATGTTTGTAACAACAGACTAGAGCATGTTGGTGTAAAAAGGCTTAAGTAGAAAGGCCATATTTTATGACTGCACATACATTATTCAAAGCATTTTCTAGTGTTAAAATGGCCCAAAAACGTGGGTAATAAGCAGAGTTCAAACCAAGAGAGGTGATAGGGAAGAGGACATGAATGAGGAAAGAAAATAATTCAGCAATTGCCTCTTCTATGCGGTAATCAACCTCAGAATTTCAAAAATTCATCAGGAGCCAGGGGCAATTATCCAACATATTTCAATCAACAGCAGTCATCATTCAAAATTAACCATAATATACTCTAATGAACTTTATAAATTAACATTCAATGTTCCCTGATTCGCATCAAAGCCTCGAGATATTTATATATTTAATATACCATTTAATATATATTCATGGTTTAGTATGGATTTTCAATAGCTTATTTATTTTACCGCATTTATACGGTCCACCATCATAAAACCAGCATTGGCACAAAACCAACAGTGAAAATGTATTATTCATTATGAATCATATTTAATACAGGTACTGTTTTGTATTTTTTGGAAGAACATTACATAACAAAATATAGAAGAATAATTTGTCTTAGTTACTAAGGAAACAAGATAAGGTAGTCAAACATTTTAGGCCTTTAGAAAACAAATGTTTTAAAAATTGCAGTATACCATAAGCTAAATAGAAATGGATTAAGGTAAGTCCAGTGGGTTGGAGGATGATTATGAACATAGTGATTTGAAGTTTAGACCATCTCCACGAACACCAACACCATTAAGAAATGAATGAAACTTTTGAGGGACATACAAATTCCCTATCATGTGTGCGCTGAAAAAAAAAAAAAAAAAAAAAAAAAAAATAAATTAGGTGGTTGGGGAGTCGGTCTGGGGACTGCCCACGAAAATGTTATTCGAAATATCAAGAGTAAGTACAACAAAAAGTGGTTATAAGACAATCGGATAGCTTTCAATTCCAGTACTTTTGGTTCACATTCATGTGGCAAAAACGGCCGAAAGAGCCTTGCCAACAACCGTGCATCTTGGGCATAACACAATAATTTTGTTGGTGTTAATTTACCTCTTTAATACAAATTAAAGAAATTATTGGCGAGATATGGGTTGTAACCGGTAAATGAAAGGGAGCCATATCCGCATTCTGGATTCCGCGGACAGTAATATTATCTCAAGTTTCACCTTTTTGATGATTCCCTTTTCCAATATTAGGTTGAACGGCACGTATAAAAAGCATTGACCTTGGGCAGCAGAAGTCCTTCATGCATGACCTTGTCGTCCGGAAAGGTTTTCCAGAAAACACTAATTTCGTCATTATTTCCCAAGGACTTTATCTGTCAACCGATATAACTATGAATCTCTAAAGGAATGGTGAAGGACTTTATCCATCGTACTTCCGTCCACCCCGCTTCAAACTGAATGTTACATGAAATGTAGGTTGTGGTTTGGCAACATGAACCTATTTAATAGTTATCCGAAGTTGATTGTAGAAATTAATAGAGTCCCGAAGGTTTGACGATGGATGTGTCACGAGTCAAATCCTCTTACAAACGCTTTCGAAGTCGGGTCAATCATCCGAATACTCAGGGAATTTATGCATCCTATCGACGTGAACCTCGCTTTCAATATGAATGGTAATATTTTCAACTTACTGCTTTTATTATCTGAAAAGTCTGATGCTATTTATATAAACCACCAGTACTTTGAGCTAACCAACTGTTCATTGTACAACATATTTATTTCCAATGCCCTGTTATTAACAATTAACTATAATTTAGCCTTAATATAATCGTTTTATAAAAATTGCGACTTTGGCGACATGAACCCATTTAATATTTTCGCTGAGTTGATTAAAGAAATTATTAGCGCCTGGAAGGGTTTTGGCCGAGAAGGGCTAGGAGTCTGAAGGGAATATAAATTTTTCCCAATATTGGAATACTTGAGCCCTGCTTCCATCCCCACTCCCTCTGCTTTCCATTTTATTGTTACTCCCATCCTCCCTTGGGATATTTACATCTTATAATATGACAGCCTTTCTACCAATAGGCTCACTTACAAGAGAAAAGTTACGACTCTAACGACCAATATTTCGAACGGATTAAATCGCCATTTGATGTAGGCGTGTATCGGCAGTGCTTTGGAGGGATTAACTACATTACTCCAACGGTACTGGACTTACACAAGACCAACAGCATAATCCAGGACAAGGGGGAAGGGAAATTATAATAAGTGAACATTGTAATTTGAGTTAATGAATGAAACGTCCTTCACCCAGGGACTACGTAAATTAAGTAGTTTTTCATATTCTCTATTCACATGTAAAAAACAATGAGTAGAAGGGGAAATGAGGTTACTCAAGGTTGAAATCAGAAACTGTGGATACCTCGAATAATATTTGAGTTAGAAACTCACCTAGAACCGTAGAACATCAAAATTTATCAACAAGATTTATTCTGTAGTACTTCACGATAACTGAGATATTTACGAATTCTAAATCACAACTGTTCCACGGAAAGATTTCCGCCAATAACAAATACGATCTTTAGTGTTGACTGAAACGGTTAAATATCGTGTATGGCATAGATGAAATAAACATTTTCGTGTAAAGAATGAACTATCTTAATTAATGATAGCATCGCATAACGTATTGAACTCACAAAGTAAAAGTTCAATAAAAACCACAGTTTGTATAAAATCTTGGAAAGAAGTGGCTCATGATATAACAGTTTATTGATAATAAGACATGAGTAGGAATGGAGGTTTACTTAAGGCTGAAGTCTAAAAAAGCCAAATATATAAGTTAATATTCATGATTGAGAAAATTACATGCATTAATGTAAAAAACTAAAACAATAATATTTTATATTTATGCATATAGATGTATTATTAGACTAATAGAGCATTACTATTAATAACAACAGAGAGTATTTATATTTTTTAATACAAAAGATTTAAAAGCGAGTTACCATGTGAGTTAAAGAGTTGACCTTTATCTCACATGGTAATCCTAGAGTAGCAAGTTCGATTCCCTCCTGGGCAAAGGAATTTATATAATGACGAAATTAATTAAATAAAATATAAAATAAAAGTGGACGTTAATAAGTTATTATTATTATTTATTAACGTCCACTTTTTGCAACTTAGGCTAATTGGGACGGATTATCTACAGGTTACCACCCTTTTCTAGCCAGGGTGGGATTTTAGGGCGTTATTTAATGAATTTCGTCACTAAATAATTTCCTTTGCCCAGGCAAGAATCGAACTCGCCACTCTAAGTTTACCATGTGAGATAAAGGTCTACTCTTTAACTCACGTGGTTAACCTGAGCCCCAAAAAAAGGTTATAATAAATTTAGTATATGCATTTATGGATATCATTGTGACTGAATACCAAATTGAAGTATATCTTTAACATGGTTTGTTTCGGAGCTGCTTCTACATTAGTACTTCTTACAGCATTTCAATCAGGTAGGCTCAATTTTCAAATAATAAAAACATAAAGGACTTATTCGGCCAAGTTTTATTGCTGGTGTTATCGGTCGAGATTTAATGTTTAATGAAATTCTTAAAATATCAGCTTATGTTTTCGAGTTCACTTGGATGTATGTTAAATGTATTGTACTATTAGGAAAAAACAATTGTTTTAGAATTTGTAACTTGTAGAAAAGTGTATGTTAAACCTAGCTAGGGTACGCCATTGATGAAAACAGTGTGATGAAAAATCCGACTGAATTGGTAAAGTTTTGTAGTGGGTATACCAGGAGAGCCAATTTAGCATTTTTGGGAAACTAATAAATTTTGGTTTTTAATCAACTTTTTAGTTCGGTCTTTGAAATGCTTTGTCTGTAATTCAATTCAACACCCCGATTGTGGGAATCAATTTGGAAACAATATATCATACGTAATGGACTGTGAAGAATATCAAAACTTAACTGGGAACAGCTTAAAAGAGCCAATGTGTTACACAGCAAGAGGTAACACGTAGTTACACTAATAGTTAATTTAATTGTATACAATCAATAACACTTAGAAATACTTAAGTAGTTAGATCCTTGTAAATATGTAAGGGAAATTATTAAAGAGCTTTTAAGTGTGAATTTTAATATTCTTATACAGATTAATTAGACCACTTGATTCCCCTTGCAGGTGGGGTTGATGTATATATCCCTGGTTGCTAAAAATAATACTTTAGAGGAGGTATTCATTTTTATTGAAACCATGTATAATAATAAAAGTCCGTCACGCATGCGCTGCGTAAACTAAGCAGATTTCCCACGTGAGGTTTTACAATAGAGAAATCTGCCTAATAACAACTGTAGTAGTAAGAAACCTCTAAACCTAAAACATTATTTAGGGCGTAATAACCCAGTAGTTTCTAGCCTCAAAAAACAGTTAACCTAACCTCTAAACCTATTCACGAAGGACGAATAGTTATGGAAACGGCCGCCAGAGCACTAGGTGGAAAGTCCGAACATAGCCTGCTGGTGACCACACGCAGAATGCAAATCCAAATATCTCGGTTAATATTCAAGATACAGAATAAATGTATATAACAATATTTATAGTAAATTTAATTTGGAATAAGATTGATTTTGTACAAGTTTTCGGTCCGACGTATAGTAACGGAGATATTTCGAAAATCCTCCCCTCTAAACCCCCCTCCCACTGGTCCGATTTCAGCCGTTAACGAAATTGATCTTTCTTTTTACATAAAACGAAAAATATCGAGTTCGCTAACTATCAAACAAACATTGCGACCGCGAGAGCGCTAACAGACATATATATATATATATATATATATATATATATATATATATATATATATATATACAGTTTTGAACGGACATCATTTTCGTCATCTCTTGGGTAGGATCGATGGACATTTGAAGAAAAATTTCGAAAATTCCGTCATGAGTACAACCTCAATAGCTTATTTCCCTTAATTTAATAAAAGCTTATCAATCAGTATATGTTACAATCCAAGCATATGCTGAGTGATCCAGCTGTTTGTCTTTGAAAACTTAACAAGGTATAGAACATGGCAGAATTTCGCTAATTCTAAAACGTTGAAGCTTTAACTTTTTTAATAATATTGAAATATTTTCTATTTTCTAGGAAATCATTAGTTTTAGCATATTATCATCAATCATTAGTTTTAGCAGATTATCATCAATCATTAGTTTTAGCAGATTATCATCAATCAGCCCTCGAGGGAAACCTGCTATTGAGGTCGGACTCATGACGCGATTATCGAAATCTTTCTTCAAATGTCCATCGATCCTACCCAGGAGGTGACGAAAATAAGGTCCGTTAATAAATAATAATAATACAAAAACGATTCTACCAGGAAGTTCACAATAGACAGTGGCTAACATTAGAATGTTGAAATATCATATTTGGGGACATTATTACTTTTAACTGTTCATCTCCCCTTTTGATTGAAATCGACTAAGGGCAGGAGGGTTCAGAGGAAGGCTAAAATAAATTTAAAAATGCAAATTTCATCTTAGAGGTAGAAAATATGTGTATAAAGACTTTTTAGATTATAATGAAATGATGTTATATGATATTTTTCGTTCTGATCTATTAGAACTGAGATGACGTATGTTACATTCTAATGCAATAATTTGAAATGAAATGCCACTATTAATTTTTTTAATTTAATTTAATAGAAGTAGAAGGAATGTCATGCTGCGTCTACATAAAATGTTTATTCAAATAACATAGTAAAACCCATAATAGTTTTGGAAAAATCTGTAACTACGAGTGAACTTATCAATAATAACTTATAAATAATAATACTCTTCGGGAGAAACATTTCTGCAAAAAATAAGAAGCACCAATAATTTATTTAATTAAAATATATATCAATAATAACTTGGTAAAATAGTCATGACATCATATTTGAGGTCTTGTCAGCTTAATGTCTCCAGTCATGTAATAGAAAACCAAATTAAATTATCAGTTTATAGTTAAATAGACTTGATGGGGTCCCTCGTAAACGACAAAACCTCTTATTATTGAGGTCATACTCATGACGCGATTTTCGAAAAATTTCTTTAAATGTCCATCGATCCTACCCAGGAGATGACGAACATGAGGTGTCTATTATCGCTCTAGCGGTAGCAATTAGTCTTTTATCGTTACCAAACTCTATATTTAAACGTTTTATCTAAACAGACAGATCAAGTTCTTTAACGGCTGAAATTGGACGAGTGGGAGGGGAGGGGGTTAGAGGGGGGAATTTCTGATAATTCAAATATCTCCGTTACCATACGTCGGATCAAAACATTATATAGTATCAATCTTATTGAAAATTGAATAGTCTATAAATATTGTTATATACATTTATACTCTATCTTAAATGTTAACCGAGATATTTACATTTTTCAATTTTCAGCCTTCAGTAAACCCCCACTTCTACTAATGTTACATTAACAATAATCTGTTATGTAATAAACCATATTATTTGAAGCTTAAATACCATAAATTGTTTTCAAGAGAACTTTAATATACAAGATAAATGCAAATGTGTTATTGTGACCCCCTCCCCCCCTTCTAAAGTTCTTGGACTACTAAAATTGATTGAGATAAAAGTTATTCTGATCCATTGTAAATTAAAGTTCTAGATATAGTAAATAGTTTTCAAGAGAATTAATATATTATATTCTGATATATTTCCGTAATTGTTTTCTTTCCTGTGTGAAGTTGGTACACTTGTTTGTTTACGTTTCAAGTACTTCCCGACTGGAGGTTTCTTATTATAGTTTGTAATTATTCACTAGTTGTGACGGTGCTATTGTATTAGCAGTATGTAGATTTATCTATTGTTAAATATCACAAGGGAAATCTGCTTAGTTTACACAGCCCCTGCGTGACGGAATTTTTTTTCTATTGAAAATGTCATTCCGTATGCCACACCCCTTTTATATTGTATTAAGCATTATTCTTTGTGGTATGTAATAGTATTTTTTCTGTAATCGTTGAATAATGGTAACATTACTAAACTGAAATGAGTGAAGAAAGTGAAACATTTTGCAAGAAAGTGAATTGCCTTCTTAATTAGTAATAAGTATAAATTAAAATAAAAAGTTGGAAATTAAATGCTTTTAAATGTTTCTTAACATTGTAAGAATTTATTTTAACAAAATAAATTGAAATGTGAATGAATTATTGGTGGAAATAATCAATATATTTTAAAATTTAAATATAATAATAATTACCTTCCTTGTTTATAACCTGCATTTGTTTATAACTGCACTACTTCGCAATCATCACTAGTTGTTTTATAACTTTGCTTATAACCTTTCACAACCAGGCTTATAACCTACGAACAACATACCATAATCTTCCCAACATCCTACTTTTGGTCATCGTCTAGTTAGATCTGATCATGTATTACACGATTACAGAACAAATTTAATATTACACTCGTGACGAAAGTAGAATTTACAACTCTCGTGAAATTACCACACTCGCTTCGCTCGTGTGGGTAAACGTTTCACTCGAGTTGTAAAATGATCTACTTTCGTCACTTGTATAATAAATAACTATTTTAGTGTCAAAGATAGATGGAACAAATCTTGGTGTGCATTTCACAACCGTCTGTATGGGAAAAGTCTTACGATCAAAGTTTTTTTAGGATATTTTTTCTCAAACTTCTTCTTTTCAAGTTTAATTTTCCTACTTATCTTCAAATTCTATCAAGGTGATACGACTAGCTTCCATAGTTTGCCTCATCTCTAACAGTATAGTTCTACTATTTCTATTGGCAAATACAGTATCCTTAATTGAAACTAATTCATTAATTTCATTTTGCTTTAATTTAAAATTCCATTAATGTTATTCAACATAGCGAAAATGAAAGAAACAAATTCCCGACCAACTCTATATGCGATTTGAGCTGCTGTCAACTCAATCCAATTAACATGGTCAATTGAATAAATAATTAACTAACACGAATAGATTAATCAAGACTGGTGATTGGGATCCAGAGCAGTATATTGTTTTGTTAATTTGAACTATCCTGGCAAGCAATCCATCATGAATGATGCATGTATCGAAATAGTCTACGGCCATTCGACAAGATGAATAACATATATCTAATAAGACAGACATGTTTTCAATATACTTGGAATCTCTATTTGTGGAAACATTCTGCTCCAGTGGCCGTTGGTATTTGTGAATAATCTCAGTTCAAATTAATCTCTTCATATTAATCATTATTGTATTAAGGATGATGCTCGCTTTGAATTAAACTATATTATATATCTGATGAGGACACTATATAACTTCGTTCTACTCTTTTTAGTTGCCTCTCATTTAAAATTACTTCATTAGAATGTGACACATGGTATCTCTGTGCCAAAGTATCGGTTCGAAAATGTCATGAAACATAATTAATAGCAACTTTCATGATAAACAAGAAAGGTTCTGCATAATTGTTTTCTCTAATGCATGCACAGAACTTTTTAATGTTTTATTTTCCCCATCCTTTAAGCCCCCCCCCCCTCCTTAATCGTTATTGTTCAAAAAGAGAGTTGCCCAACAAGATGATTGGCCAAACCAACCCTAAAAAGGGCTAGCCATTTTTGAGTAAGGTTTGATAATCCCTCTCTAAACCCCCCAATTCAACTATTAACGAACTTGGTCCTTAGTTTTACTAAGAACGTATAATTGTCGAATTAGGCAACGATCAAACAAAAATTACGTCCTCAATAAGTGTAAAAATCATTAGTCTTACACAAAAAAGTCCGTCACGAAGGGGCTGCGTAAACTAAGCAGATTTCCAACGTGAAGTTTTACAATAGAGAAATTTCACGAGAGCCAAGAGTAAAGAAAACGACGAGACTAGCTTCTGTTGGGGAAGCCCAGTTAGTCGCCCAGTTTTAATAAAAATGCAAATATCTCGGTTAATATTCAAGATGTATAGAACAATATTTATAGTAAATTTAATTTGCAATAAGATTGATTTTGTACTATTTTTCGATCCGACGTACAGTAACGGAGATATTTCGAATTTTCGAAAATCCTCCCCGCTAAACCCCCGCCCCCCACTGGTCCAATTTTAGCCATTAACGAACTTGATCTTTCTTTTTACATAAAACGATTAAATATCGAGTTTGGTAACGATTAAAGAAACATTGCGAACGCTAGAACGTTAACAGGCAAATACACATATATATATAGTTTTGAACGGACCTCATTTTCGTCATCTACTAGGTAGGATTGATGGACATTTGGCAGCAGGCGGCTTGGGAAATCTGCTAAAAGTTAATATATCGAGTTTATCAATCAAACAAAAATTGAAACCTCTAAACACACAAACATACACTAGCACATAAACGCACAAACACAAGGACATGCGTGTGTTTATATATATACATACTGTTTCAAAATATGCATCCATTGGTCTACGAGAGGGATTCTATTGCTACTTGAAAATTAGGTATTTATAATCACATGTTTAAGAAGTACAAAAAAATGAGGACATCCTTGGAAAAGATTGGCATAGATGAAGGAGAGAATCAAGAACCTTCTAGCCGGCTTCGACCAATAGCGGACGAGTTGGCGCCTCGAACCAACTAAATCCGACGCCGGATATATAAACTCGGCCAGCTTGCCCGACAGTTTTAGTTTTTTCATGGGAAGCCAAAGATTCCAGTGGTTGGCTCGTGAATACTTTGCTGAGGAATAAGATTGTACTGTGTACTAAGAATGTGAAGTTACCAGTGTATATTGTGGTTAGTATTGAAAAAGAAAATTGCAAGGGTGTAAATAAGTGATCGTCATAATTATTTATTAGCGTCCACTTTTTGTAACTGTGAGATCGTCATAAAAATTGTGTAATGATAAAAACGTTAAAGTTTTTTATATTGAATTTTGCAATCAAAAGCACCCTGATATTTAGCGTTTATTATTTTTATAATAAACGTAACAAGTCATATAGTTTTCATCGGACTTCATTTTCGGTATCTCGGATCTCGGGATCGACGGAAATTTGAATAAATAGTTCAAAATTCGCGTTTTCCAACAACCTCAATTGGTGGAAAACTTCTGTAGCCTTGAATTCTGTATTTAGCTTCGTTATGATACTACATAATTTGGTCATTATTATATGAGAAAGTATTTTTTTTTCATCTATTTCAATTGTGCATTTTTCAACATTATCCATTCAACATTTCGTTAAATATATTACTAATAAACAACTATTTAGCGAATAAGTTTACTACTCATATTCATTGTTCTGTTAAAGTGTTCACTTTAAAAAACTCTTCCTGAACCCCAAGTAAGTGTTACCTTAAGATAGTCAATGTAGCCTTTAATACGTTCCTAGTAATTAACCTTCGACATTTTCAAGTTGCTAAAAGCTTCTCAACTTGAAGCATGTTTGCATGCATAATTGAGTGTAGTAGATAATCTGTAAACTGGTAGTACGCTTCCGACAACCAAGAAGGGCTTACTCCACTGCTTGTTAAACTTTTAGTGTTATATTATTGTTCTCAGTACATTATTTTGGAACTCAAATATTAATTTGAGTTAATTGTATTTTTTTTTATAGTCTCAGACTTTATATAGCGGCCGTGATTTTTGTATTAACTTTTCCTAACTAAATATTTAAGCATTTCATACTAAACTAAAACGAACCTCGGAAGTGGCTGAACTTAAAACAGTGAGGGAAGAAATAGAAGAAAGACGACATAAAACATTTAAAACGTTAGATTCGTTTCTTTTGGGAAGGACGAACAAGTATAACTAATATTATTAAACATATAAAGTGGTTCATTTCTTAGTGTCATCTTTTCTCCCTATTAACTGAATCTTTGTATTAGCAGATTCCACTTAATATAAGGTTGTACTCATGACGGTATTTTCGAAAAATGTCTTCAAGTGTCCATGGACTCTTCCCAGGAGATAAAGAAAATGAAGTACATTCAAATATATATATATATATATATATATATATATATATATATATATATATATAGAGAGAGAGAGAGAGAGAGAGAGAGAGACTTTCCGCCGAGAGCTCTGGCGGCCGTTTCCGTAACTATTCGTCCCTTGTGAATAGTTTTAGAGATCCCTTACTACTACAGTTGTTATTGGGCAGATTTTCCTACTGTAAAACTTCACGTGGGAAATCTGCTTAGTTTGCGCATCCCCTGCGTGACGGACCTTTTACTTTAAGGAGAATACACAACAGGTGGTGTGATGAGATAACCAGTGTGTTATTCCAGCTCGAGGGAAACCTGCCTAGCTTGCGCAGCTCTACGACGGACTCGTTATAAAATATGTCTGTGAGTCTTTAGTTAATTCCATAACTACTCGCGTCACATTATAAAAATCCTAGTATGTCAAAAAACGTCTTATACCGGGCTTAAATGCCACCTATTGTTTCTTGGAGGCCTATTGTACCTTTGCCTTTAATGATGTGCATGGTTATATGATAATGTGGTGGTATCGATAAGTATTTTATGGTCGGGGAGGGGGGGGGGTCACATTTTCATACCATATGTTATATTTAATAGACTTTTTAAACAAAGTCCGTCACGCAGGGGATGCGTAAACTAAGCAGATTTCCCACGTAAAGTTATACAATAGAGAAATCTCCATACGAGAGACGAATAGTTACGGCAAAGGGCCGAACTAGCATTTGGCGGGAAACTCAGTCGTCCGTTAAGGCCAAAATTTAATAAAAATGCATCTCTTTATAATAATAAAATAATATCTCGGTTAATATCAAGATACAGAAGAAATGTATATAAAAATATTTATAGTAATTTAATTTACAATAAGATTAGTTCTATAGAATTTTTTGATCCGACGTATGGTAACGAAGATATTTCGAAAATCCTCCCTCTAATCCCCCACCTCCCACTGGTCCGATTTCAGCCATTAACGAACTTGATCTTTCTTTTTACATAAAACGTTTAAATATCGAGTTTAGTAACGATGAAGCAAAAATTTCGACCGCTAGAGCGTTAACAGACATATATATATATATATATATATATATATATATATATATATATATATATATATATATAATTTTGAACGGATCTCAGTTTCGTCATCTCCTGGGTAGGATCGATGGACATTTGAAGAAAAATGTCGAAAATCACGTCATGACCTCAATAGCTTATTTCCCTTAAAGGAAATCAGCTAAGAATAAAATGCATTAACGGGCAATATTTTAATAGAAGTAGTGGAGGGATTAAAAATGCTGTTAAAGAAAAAAATAATGTATATTCCTTTTATTGAGCCCTGCAATGCAAAATATTGAATAACCAACTGTATTAAATCTATCCCCACTAAGGTGATTTTAGCAGGATTTCCCTTAGGAGAAATCAACTATTAAAGTTGTACTCATGACGCAATTTTCGAAATTTTTCTTCAAATGTCAATCGATCCACCCAGGAAATGATGAAAATAAGGTCCGTTCAAAATTATATGCATATATATATATATATATATATACATGGTCTGCTAATGCTCTAGTGGTCGCAATTTTTGTTTGATTGTTACGAAACTCGCAATTTAATCATTCTATGTAAAAAGGAAGATCAAGTTCGTTAATGGCTGAAATCGGACACATGGGAGGGGGGGTTTAGAGGGGAGATTTTTGAAAATTCGAAATATATCCGTTATTATGCGGATAGATTGTAATATCTATCTCTATATATCTATTCTATAATTGTATAGAATCAATCTTATTGAAAATTAAATTTACTATAAATATTGTTCTATAAATTTATTCTTTATCTTGAATATTAACCGAGATAGTTGCATTTGTATTGAGGTCCGTTCAAAACTGTATATATATATATATATATATATATATATATATATATATTTTATGGTATTGTTGTTTTCGACCAGGTTATATATATACACACACATATATATATGGTGTTGTTGTTTTTTGGAGTTTTGGTCAGTGTTGGTGAAAATATCTTAGTTCATTCCAATATTTCGAGAATATTTATTTTCTCTTCTTCAGGACAAGACTAAAGATACTTAAAAATTATCGTACATCATTGTAGTTCCTTTGTTTACATGTAATCAAAGGAACTACAATGATGTATATACTATACTAGGTTTTAATTCCTTGTTTTCCGGGGCTTATTATAAGGGTGAAACCTAAATTGATACAAACCTGATTGTGCCATTACAGCAAGTGGAAAATCATGGTATTTTACACAGCCCCTTTGTATTAGACAGGTTTGCTCGTCCCTGTTTTTTTTTTCTTATAAACAATTATTCGGAATGGTTTTAACTTTTTGACAAAACGCTCGGTCACTCCAACTGATTTTGTTTTCTGTGTAAATCATTTTTTTTTTCAACCAGGAATAATACGTTATATAAAAAAGTATTAAATAATAAACTTGAAAGAATGTATTTATATTTTAAATATCTTGGCAGAAAAGCGTCATGCCTAGGGCGCTTGCATTATAACTGCAAGTCGAAACCCCAACGCTAATTTCACACTGTTTGGAAATTCATGAACAATATCCAATCCATTTAATATGGATTCCTGGAAGAGGATATGATATGTTATGCAGATAACTGATTAGTTTATTATGCATAAAGTAATGTCCTCCATTAACAGGGACCGCGAAACAATATATTCACCTTTAAAAAGTGACAACAATAACAGGAATTAATAAGTGAATTTCAAATTGGCCGCCCTAAAACATTAATTCGAAAATTGCACAAATAATGAGTGAATTGTGTAACAAGGTATAATTTTCGGGGAACCTCTTTAGGAATGTCAATTAAAACCGCATGTTTAACTTTATTATGAAATATGAATTCTACTGCTGTATCATATTCCACTCGTTATAAATTTCAAGGATTCCAGGTTAAGGGATGATTTCATTTAGCCCTTAATCATGGCATAACATTTGAGGGCACATTTTGACCTTTTTAATCGGTTGTTATATTTTATTAGAGAACTTTTGGCAAATAATATCATTTTAATCGATTACTCCTGGAAAGGTCAATGTCAATAGAAATTAGGAATATAGAAATTGTTTGTTTGATAATATGCAATAGAATTACCAGGAATATAAGAGCGGTCTGACATGCATTCAACTAAACAAGTATTGAAATAATTAATTAAATGCCGACCGGTGACTGGAACACCGACTGGCTTCGAACTTCGAGGAATCTGCAACTGACCTGCACATCGCCACAAACCAAACACTACAATAATTCATTCAAATTCACTAAGTTCAGGAGATTTACACGACTCAGCCAATATCACTAAACACGACACAGATATTTGTAAAAAAAACAAACATATCAAAAAATTCCGTCACGCCGGAGCTGCGTTAACTAAGCAGATTTCCCAGGTGCACCACGTATTTGTATTTATCTCAAAACGTGAAAGATCAAGAAGAACAATATTTGGTATTTAGGCTTCTAATAAAGTGTTTCATAATATAACTGTTTATTGCTAATATGACGTGAGCAGGAGTGGTGGTTTACTGATAGCCGGAAAATAAAATATGCAAATATCTCAGTTAATAATCTAAATAGTGAAAAAATATATTAAGACATTTATAGTATAGTTTATAATATTTGCAATATGACTGATTATGTACAATTAGTCTATCTGACGCATAATAAGTTAGATTATTGCATAATAAGTGAATTTTCGAAATTCACGCCTCCCCCTGTCCGATTCCAGCCTTTAACGCACCGTTCAAATATCCAGTTTGGTAACGATCAAGCAAAACTTATAACCACTAGGGCGTAAACAGACTAATATATATATATATATATATATATATATATATATATATATATATGTGTGTGTGTGTGTGTGTGTGTGTGTGTGTGTGCGTATGTATGCAATTTTAAATGGACTTCACGTCCGTCACCAGTCCGTTCCAATTTCAGCCGTTATCAACTCATATTATACGATGACATGATGAGCCTCATTCAAAAAAACGAATGCTATACGAATGGCAAGCAGAATGGATGACAGTAAACGACCACCTTCGCAGTATCAAAAATACAATTAAGGAGTTACCATCGAAGCATTGGAGTCGAAGACGGGAGGTAGTTGTTAACTGACTTAGGATCTACCACACACACCTGACATATAGACAATTAATGACAATGACACCTACCTATATGTAAATATTTCAACAAACATCTAACAATGAAACATATTAACAGGCTGCAGGTATTAAAAAGACCTTGATAAACCATACGATACGAGAGAACTACTAACTGACCGAATCCAATATATTGTGCACATACTAGCACACCTAAAACATATAAATATTTACCAAAAAAAACGAGAATTATAATACAGCAGGTCTGCAACGTACTTAAGAACATTCACAAATGTAAAACTTTTTTTATATTCTACTAGAAAAAGCACGGATATGAGAACACTTAAGGATTTTTCTTCGAAAATCTATAAATAAAGCATCCATCTTTAAATGGCCGAGTAAGTAAATTATGTTAATTAAAGGCTCGCCATCACAAGCATCAGGTCAATCACCACCGATGTGGATCATAGAGCAATTAAAAAAAAGATTATACAATAGTCCAATAAAAATAAGTTCAAGGAATCTTTTAAACATCAAGTGGGTTAGCGAACAAGTAAGAATTGCGACAAATAGAGCGTCAATTTACGAAATGTTTTTTGATGGCATTGTTACATTTTTTTTCCTGTTTCTCCCTCAGGAATAGGCCATGTTGCCATTAATACATCACCATCATAAGCTTCCAGAGTAGCCCTTGCCCGTTGAGACTCTTTAGCCAACGGTCACTCTAACCCTTGTAATCCTCTCTGACAGGAATAATACCTGATTTCTTTTAGGGTAAAGCGGAAAAAAATGGTTAGGACCCTTTCACCCGAAGCTCTCCCCCAGCGGGTGTCTATCCACATGAATGTACATATTTAAAAACAATATTAAAAACGAGAAGTTATTCCTTTTGTACACGACTTATGCATTTTGATGTTATATTACGCGTTTCAATGAATAGCTTGACGTTCTCAAATTTTAATTGAAAAGGAATTTTATTAAAAACTAAAAATTTATTCATATTTATTAATTTACCTACAATTTTTGGTAACACTACTAAGTAATCGCAAACAATGAGATAATCATACAATTGATAACAAGTTGGAGTTGTTTTACCTTTAAGAATTAGTATGAAGAAAAATGAGCAACATTTTAAATTTTCATAAATTAAATTTCCTTACTGTGGACATGTATACGACAATACTATATTAAACATTTGATGACCTCATTAACAAATTTTCTCTGTTTCTCCCTCAGGTGTGCCATGCAAATGTATAAAAGAGTTAAGCTGATTCGACAGCATGTGGAAACGTGAGACACTCGTAATAATTAAAGGGAAAAGTTGGTAGAAAGGGGGGCTGATGTGGGGGTATGTTAGTGCCAGGTCTAATTATTCTGGGTGCAGAAAGAGACGTCGGTAGTCCTATTAAGAACTGCCAGTGCTTACTTAGCAAGTCAAGATACTACTAACTTCAGCTAAGAACCAAGCCCCGTCCGTACTTCACTTCAGATAGAGCAGCTTCAACTTCGTTATCCGTGTCAGCTCCCTCACTCTCTCGCCTTCTCTCACTCACACTAGCCTACGTACCGGAGCATACATTAGATTAATTATGCTTTTTTAGCAGATTTCCCAATGGATTTAGTCGAGACAAGCTATTCTAGCACTAAGAATTGCTATGGAGAGAAGAAGAGATATGAATAAAAGTCCATCACGCAGGGGCTGCGTAAACTAAGTAGATTTCCCACGTGAAGTTTTACAATAGAGAAATTTCACGAAAGCCGAGCAGTTAATGAAACGGCCGAACTAGCTTTTGGTGGGAAAGTCACTTCGTCCGTTAGCCACTCAGATTTAATAAAAATGCAAATATCTCGGTTAATATTCAAGATAGAGAATAACTGTACATAGCGATATATATAGTAAATTTAATTTGTAATAAGGTTGATTGTGTATAATTTTTCGATCCGACGTATAGTAACGGAGATATTTCGAATGTTCGAAAATCCTCCCCTTTAAACCCCCTCTTCCACTGGTCCGATTGCAGCCGTTAACGAACTTGACCTTTCGTTTTACATAAAACGACTAAATATCGACTCTGGTAACGATCAAACAAAAATTGCGGCCGCTAGAGAGGTAAGAGTATACATATATATACAGTTTTGAACGGAGCTCATTTTCGTCATCTACTAGGTAGGATCGATGGACATTTGAAGAAAAATTTCAAAAATTCCGTCATGAGTACAACCTCAATAGCTGATTTCCCCTGAGGGAAATTTGCTAAAATAAAAGGTAGTTGCATTTCTAGATATAGAAAATGCTTTTGATACAGTTAACTGGAAACTGACGTTCGTCCGCGGGCTTGAAATAAGAATAGATTGGAAAGACAGAAGGTTAATTTGGAATTTATGCAAAAATCAGAGCACAAAAATCTTTATTTATAAATCTGAAACGGATGCTAGAATTAAGAAAGGTGTAAGACAAGGATCCACTCGACAGGCCATATCTGTTCAATATGTATATTGAAGAGACAATAATGATAATGAAAGAAATAACCGGAGGCAAACAGATTAACGGAGAATCCATTCATTGCTTCAGGTTTGCAGATAATTTTGCACTGGTGGCAAAGTCCGAAGTTGAGATAAATAGAATCCTGCAACTCCTAAAGAATACTCTAGATCAGTTTTAACTCAAACTAAATGCTCATAAAATTAATTTTGGTTGTAGAGAAGAAAGAAATCCAAGGAAATATAAATATTAGGATTGGAAACACTGTGCTTGAAAAAGTGAAGGATTATTGATATTTAGGGAGCATCACTACTGAACACAATGACAGAAGAGTTAATGTCGTTAGAAGAATAGCACTTGCTAAACAAGCCTTCCAAATCAAAAGAAGTATTTGAACTAATAACCATATAAGCATGGATACCAAAATAAATTATTTGCTAAATCTTTGGTATGGAGTGTACTGCTTTACGAAGGCGAAAGTCTGACTCTCCACAGATTTGATATAATACGTTGGAAACAATGGAAATGTGGACCTGGCGTAGAATCACTTGAAAAAGTTGGAGTAAAAAAAAAATCCAACATGGAAGTAAGAGTAAAGGTCTTGTCAAGGCCATGGTAAAAAGGAGAATAAAACGTCTTGGGCATATCATAAGACACAACGACTTCATTACAAATATATTACAAGGTAAGGTTCTTGGCCATAGGGGAAGAGGAAGGCCTAAAAATCCTATTTTGAAGACACCAAACATCTTTTGGATTTCGGTGAGTATAGTAATATGAAAAGAGGAAATTCCGATGGAACACGATGCTTTAAGGTGTAGCCTTTAGATCGTTATGATCATTAGTCCATTACAGGGATATTTCCAGACTTGGTACAATTGTTCATTGGTCTATATTGGAAACACGGCCATAATAAGTTCCGTTCAAAAAGTTTATATTCCGTTGGCATAATAGACCTTTTATATAGATATCTTTTCCCGCCCCAACTGAAGCTCGTAGAATCACTAATCAGAGTTTATATAATCAAGGAAGAAATGAAATAACTTGTCTTCAGTAGATAATAGACCCCATTGTACCCGGGGCCAATTAACCATGTGTCAGTCTCCCCGTGGATGGGATCTAAGATTGTCATAATCGTTAGTCATGCCTAGTCGCAGTCAGAAGTATATACTCGATAGACTCCCGCTGATCCATAAGCACTGGCTTGGTTGTTGTGCTCCCAACTCGGTGACCAATATTCTACCTTGGTATATAATTTGCACATATTTTTATCATCCGGCCTTGAGAGAGTGTAAGATTTACCCTTATCTTAACCAGCACTCGCACAGCCATTCCAAAATAAATTATGTATATATATATATATATATATATATATATATATATATATATATATATATCTTTATATATATAATTCTACTGTACGTGCGGATGTCACTGAACTCCTCCTCAACAGCTGGACCGATTTGAATGAATTTTTTGTACGCGTTTGGATGACGTCCTGGATGGTTTAGATTCACAAATCAGCCCGGAATGGAGCAGGAGTGGGGGTCTTAAGGGAGGCTTAAAATTCAAAATAGCGATATTTCGTTTCAGATGTGATATGTATATGATGTGATGTGTATATGTACGGGTCAAAAGTTGTTTACGTTGTTATTTAGAGTAACTTTTTTTTATATTCACTTTTGTCGTATAACGAAGTATAATCGGGTTATAGTAAAGTAGCTTTTGTTTTAAACATATTATTAAATTTAATATCCTAATCGCTTCAAATATCACAGGACAACGTCTGCCGGCTTCGCTAGAATATATATATATATATATATATATATATATATATATATATATATAATATTTAAAGAAAACTATTATCTGCAAAAATGATGAAATAATGACAAACAAATAAAAAAATAAGAAAAGAATATATCATTAATCGAGACCATACAAAATATGTGAAGATGAAGAAGAAGAAGAATACATGCTTACATTTGATTCTCAATTTTTTAATTTTAGTGACAATATTTTTGAAGATACAAACAAAATTAAAACAAAAACTACCCTACAATGGCGATATTTACAAGAACAACGAAAAACAATAAAAATCATGATCAAGATGTCAAGGCTGGTGGTATCAAAAAGAATCCTTTAAGTACCAAATGGAAAAATGGACGGCGCAGAAGTTGATGCAACGACAAACTTAAAAATCCGTAAACTGGCCAAGTTGAAGATTCAAGTTAGTAAGTAAAGTGAGATTTTTTTTTGTAGCCCAGAAACGATGAAGCCTTAATAGAAAATTAAGAAGGTTTAATAAACAAATACTTCTAAGAAATTTAGTATTCAGCATAAATATCCCAAAAGTCAACGAGCTAGGAAAGTTCGTCCCATTCAAATATAACCCTTCAATAGAAAACCAAATAAAGAAAATTTGTAAGGATGTAGGACCAATAGTGAGGATATATGCAGGTATAATCATAAAACACAAATTCAGAAATGAAAAAGGTAAAATTAAGTATTGTGCCTGTAATATTAAACAAATTTTATATAGGAGAATTGCTGGAAGTCTTAAAGAATAGATTGATAGAAAAAATTGTAGAAATTTCGATAATTTAGAAAATAATATTTTGTGTTTTAATGATGTTTCTTACTTATTTTTCAGTGTTCATGAAGTTAAAAAAATCTTGTTGAATGTTATTTATTAACACCCACTCACTTTCTACTATGGATTGTCCGGATTAATTACAAGTTACCACTTTTTTCTGACCACAGTGGCACTAAGGATTTTATTTAGTGAGTCCGCCACCAAAAAAATGCCTATCCCCTCACAGGAATCAGGTCGCTTAACTCTATGACTGACGGGAGGACCAAAGTTAAAAAAAAAATTATAAAAAAAATGTAGGCATTAAGGGGGTGTGATATTCACTAACTTTATACATACAATTGAAAAGGTTGTATATAGAATCATGGGTTTTAATCACCTAAATGTGTTACTATGGTGTATACACAGTTTGAAACAGCGTTTTTAGCTGGCGGAATTTATTTTTTTTTCAGGATTCAATTATTTTTTTATATGTATATAATATAGAAAATAAATGGGGGACATACTCCCTTTCCATTTCCGACGCAACTCCATCAGTAGGATTTCCCCGTACTCAGGTTCGATACACAGACACATTTTATTTATACTTGCAAAACCTATTACTCAAATGTAGATTTTGTCATGAATTAAATTATTCCAAGACTGAAACCGTTGTATTCTGAACATTTAAAATAATATTTACTTGATTCCATTATCAGAAATTCCAATGACATTTTAAAAGAGTTCGTGTTTTATTTGCCAAGGTTTCAAGCAATGGGTTTGGAAGGAAAATAGAGGTATCATGGGAGTTTTGGATCATCTGTGTTCATTTTTTACTCCTCGGGCTAGAATTTCATCAAAAAAAAAGTTTTACTAACAAAAACATGGATCATTTTTTACCTAATTTATCGTCTAGTAATTTTTTTTTATATTTTTATTTAAAACTGGATGTATTGCTCGTCGTTGTGGATTTCAAATTAAACTGGCTTTCCAGGAAAGTTTAAAGTTTCAATTAAATTAAGCATATAACAATCTCATTGTGTTCATCGCATATCAAAGGTCCTTTCTGTAAAATCACTCTTCGTTTTACCATTGAAGTAAAAAGTGGCGGATGGACGAATTTTTGGTTTTAACAATTGATAATATTCCGTTTAATAAAATTATTTGCCATAGCTAGCAATCATGGTGGTGTTGATAAAAGAATGATTTTGAATTTTATGTAAGCTTCCAATTCTGGCAGTATTCACTTAATATATATACAAAGGATTTTTAAATTCAGGATTTGGTTTTATGTATTTATTTTTTTTCGTATTTTAAATATAATTTTTAATTGTTTTAACTTTTTTTTTTCTTTCTAGCTTCATTCCTGTTAACTAACGTTTTGTTATATGTTGCAATGTTCGTATAATTGAGGAAATCACATAAAACCGTTGAACTCGACAAATTAATAAATAAATCGTTTATTTCAGAAACATGCAGGCATTTTGAATATCGATTTCTCCGAGAGGCGTAGTCCGTTTAACCGTTATGGTGTCCTCTAGAGCGAAATATTTTTAATTATCAGAGATTCACTCATCAGAACAGAATGTTCAAAATTCATTTTCGCCACTTTTTCACGTTACTTGCAGGAAAAAGGATCTTCCAACAGTTTATAGATAAGGAAATTCTTCGCTGAGCAAGTGGATTTCAACCAACTCCTTTTCTTAAAATTGATAGTCCAAAGTGTCAAAATATTGACTAGTTCTACGGTTAAAGCGACATTATATACCTTTAATGAAATACTGTCAGATTTAGTCGGCGTACCCTTAAAGGTTAATTTGTGGAGAAGTGTAACGTTGACTAACAGAAAGGCAGCCATTAAGGAAAGCTCTGCTCTGCACAGGTTCAAAAATTAATTTTCCTGTTCAAATAGTTGGGACAATTGACCGTGTTTGAGCCCATTAGCGACGCAGAATAGCGTGTATTTCTCGCTAATTGCCTCGAAGCTGTTTACAGAGTTGAGCCTGAATGCAAGAACCTTTCTTTAATTAGCCGAGCAAACAGTGCTTTGGATCGTTTTATATTTTACCTTGGCCTTCATTTAATTGTATTAAAATAATATAACGTTATAATAAAGTTTCTCATTTAATGCAGTAGGCAGTGTAGTATTGTGACCACAAAGTTGTATGACATTGCTTTTAGTAGATCACCTCTTCAATGAGACTACTATTGAATTTGTGTTCAGGGAGAAATCGTGAACAGTAGAGATCGGACGTGTGGGTTAGATGTTTTAGTGGGTGGGATTATAAAAATAAAAAATACTTGCTTTATTATACTTGGATCAAAACGTTATATGGAACCAATCTTGCAACTTGAATGTACTATAAATATTGATATTTTATGCCTTACTTGTATTGGCGGCATATTTGCAATTTTTAGTTTTCACACCACAGTAAACCCCCAATTTTACTCATCGAACTTTAACAATAAACGAATATATCACGAAAAGTATTATTCCAAGCTTAAATACTAAATATTCTATTTTTCTAAGAGAAGTTCTGGACGGTGGAAGGTAGACCATCAGGAAGAAAAAAGTCCGTCACGCAGGGGCTGCGTAAACTAAGCAGATTTCCCACGTGAAGTTATACAATAGAGAAATCTCCATACGAGAGCCGAACAGTTACGGCAAAGGGCCGAACTAGTTTTTGGCGGGAAATTCAAAAATCCGTTATCAGCCCAAATTTAATAAAAATGCAAATATCTCGCTCAATATTCAAGATAGGAAATAAATATATATAACAATATTTATAGTAAATTTAATTTGCAATAAAATAGATTCTGTACAATTTTTCGATCCGACGTATAATAACGGAGATATTTCGAATTTTCGAAAATTCTCCCCTCTAAACCCCCTCTCCCACTGGTCCGATTTCAGCCGTTAACGAACTTGATCTTTCTTTTTACATGAAACGACTAAATATCGAGTTTGGTAACGATCAAACAAAAATTGCGACCGCTAGAGCGGTAACAGACATATATATATATATATATATATATATATATATATATATACAGTTTTGAACGGACCTCATTTTCGTCATCTACTAGTTAGGATCGATGGACATTTGAAGAAAAATTTCGAAAATTCCGTCATGAGTACAACCTCAATAGCTAATTTCCCTTAAGGGAAATCTGCTAAAAGTCCGTCACACAACAGCTTCGTACACTAAGCAGATTTCCCATGTTCTAGAATAGCACACTTGTGATCTCATCTTACCACATGTACTCTCTTTATAAGAAAAATCATAAGCTTTATATGATCAGAAGCGGGGAGGGGTTACTGAAGGAACAGTAAACAAGAATGTATGAATAACTAGTTTAATACTTGAGTTACGAAAAATCACATAGAACAACAATTGTAGTACGTCGATAGTTTAACAAGATTGATCCTATAATAGTTTCCGATTCGACTGATAATAATGAAGATATCATGAATTTTCGAACACCCCTACTACTTCAGATTCGAATTCAGCCATTAATGAATACGATCATTTGGTGTTGACTGAAACTTAAATATTTTTTTCCAACAGGTCTTTAATACATGACATTCATTCAAAAACGTTTCTGATGATGTCACCAATTAACATTTAATTTCATAACACGAAAATGTTTATTTACCCCATACTGTACTCGATTTTTAACCGTTTCAGCCAACAACAATTGTATTCGTTAATGACTAAAATCGGACTAGGGTTTAGAGCCGGTGGAATTCGAAAATTCAAAATACCTTTGTCATTATGAGTCGGACTAAAAAATGCTTTGAAACCAATCTTGTTTAAGTACTGATTTTATACAATGCATTTTTTACTAACTACAATATTAAGGAAGTCATTCGTGCTTTCTTGTATGCAGCCTTCAGTACAACCCTTTTTCTACTATTTGTATATAGAAGTACAGAATGTATGGTAAGGTTTCGGTAATGTGTTATACTAGCAAGTAGGGAAATACACTTACGTAGCCCCTTCCAGACGGGTTTTAGCAGATTTAACTTAAGGGAAATCAGCTATTGAGGTCGTACTCATGATGCGAGTTTCGAAAAATTTCTTCAAATGTCCATCGATCCTACCCAGGAGATGACGAAAATGAGGTCCGTTCAAAATTATATATATATATATATATATATATATATATATATATATATATATATATATATATATATATATATATATTTGTCTCTTAACGCTCTAGCGGTCGCTATTTTAGTTTGATCTTTACCGAACTCGGAATTTAATCGTTTTATGTAAAAAGGAAGATCAAGTTCGTTAATGGCTGAAATCGAACCAGTGGGAGGGGGGGGTTTAGAGAAGGGGATTTTTGAAAATTCAAAATATCTCCGTTATTATGCGTCGAATCGAAAAATTATATAGAATAAATCTTATTGAAAATTAAATTTACTATAAATATTGTTCTATACATTTATTCTGTATCTTGAATATTAACCGAGATATTTGCATTTGTATTCTGCGTGTGGTCACCAGTAGGCTATGTTCGGACTTTCCGCCGAGAGCTCTGGCGGCCGTTTCTATAACTATTCGTCCCTCGTGAATAGGTTTAGAGGTTAGGTTAACTGTTTTTTTGGGGCTAGAAACTACTGGGTTATTACGCCCTAAATAATGTTTTAGGTTTAGAGGTTTCTTACTACTACAGTTGTTATTAGGCAGATTTCTCTATTGTAAAACTTCTCGTGGGAAATCTGCTTAGTTTACGAAGCCCCTGCGTGACGGACTTTTTTGTTTCGTGAATTTATTTAATTAAACTGAAATTTAACCTGTTATTTTTAAGTACTTTTTTTTGGCTGCCTCATTAGTCCCTTATTCGGTGTTCATTTTTTAATCAAATTTACTAAATCGATTTTTTTTTTTTTTATAGGAGGTACTAGACTTGTTATTCAATCTTCGCTGTCACTATAATTACAGGGTAATCTGGTTTTATTTATCACTCCGCTTGCTGTATTTATTTGAATATCTCAAGATAGTCATGATATATTTCGGTCTGGCAACGGATAGACATTAATATGATTTGAATGATGAAATTGAAATACATTTCGTGGATTCTAGGCACATTAGAAAAACAAACAAGCTTCTGGGTGACGGACTTTTTAACTGATTTCCCTTGATTGAAATCAGCTATTGAGGTTGTACTCATGATGAGATTTTCGAAAAATTTCTTCTTATGCCCATCGATCCTATCCGGGAGATGACGAAAATGAGATCCGTTCAAAACTGTATATATATTTGTCTGTTACCGCTCTAGCGGTCGCATTTATAGTTTAATCGTTACCAAACTCGATATTTAGTCGATTTATACAAAAAGATAGGTTAAGTTCGTTAACGGCTTAAATCGATCTAGGGGAAGGGGAGGGAGTTAGAGGGGAAGAATTTCGAAAATTCGAAATATGTCTGTTACTGTACGTCGGATCGAAATACGCTTTCCGTTGTAGATATTATTAACTTGTAAATTGCCTGAATGATTTCTTATTACCGTTTGTATTTATTTCATTAACATTCACGATGGTGTTACCAATATGTAGAATTATCTGGTGTAGACCATTCCATGGGAAATCTGCTGAGTTTACAAAGCCCTTGCGTGACGGACGTTTTTAACTGTTAGCTCTCGGAGTGGTGACTGTACATCCGCAACTTGGTAGGGACTTCGGTGAAGCCATGGCAGATTTATAACAGAAAGCTAAGGGAGGAAATTTGAACGGTTCTACTTTCCTTATGTATGGCTCCGTTTGATAAAGCACCAGATGATTGGTCGACAGGAACTAGAATAGGCTCCTCGTATCCTCGATAGGCTGTCCTCGTAAACTCGCAAATAATTGTCGCCCTATTCCCCTAACTTGTCGCGATGCCGTATCGCCGTATCTGGGACTCATCTCCATGTCCTAGGCATTCCCGCACAATAGGCCATTGTCCCCATAATCAGGTTTGCTCATAATGGATGCCATTGTTTGCGAGTTTACCGATACGCTCACGCACCAATGTCCAAATTGTTGGCCACGATTAGTCCCAATAACCATAAGGTAATGCGCTTACGTAAATTAAATTTTCGGGTTTTTTTCTGACCAAATACTCTCGCGAAACGCTCACCTCAACTCATTTTGCAAATTGTAGTACTGAAGAAATTTAATCTACTGTAACAGAACGCTGACTGTAAAACACATACTAACTGACTGCACACAAGTGAAAACGTACCCATGGCCCACAAATGTATGCGAACTACTGGCCGACAGTAGCCAATTTATAGATGATGTTTTTAAGTATTTAAGAAATAATGGATTATTTGATGAAATATAAAAGCTATTATCTACAATTATGAAAGTTATATATAGCAAGCACTGTGGAATATAAGTTTTGCCTTCTTCCAGTTTAACTATTTATAGTTTTTCTTTTAGTTTTTTTTTGTTTGTTTTATTTTTATTTTGTTTTTTTCCTTATGTTGTAAATATAGTAACAATTTATATTTAGTTTTGTCCACTCTATTTATTTTATACATTTGTAAATGTTAGCTGTGTAAAAATTTTAATATTTATTTAATTTTGTGAAATTATATTTTAGCATGTTAAGAATCGCCATTGTAGCGGCAAGGTTCTATTTATTTTGTACTTTTGTAACATTTAGCATTGTAAAATTTTTAATATTTATCTAATTTTGTAAAATTATATTCAAATATGTCAAAAGATGAATCGCCATTGTAGCGGCATCTCAAATAAATAATAAATAAATGAAGAAATTTAGGATACAATTTTTATAAACATCTGTTCAAGATGAATTGCATAAGTGGGTTTTATTAATTTTCCTATTCAAAAGACCATATATATTACATTTTAAAATTGATAATCCTTTTTAAGATAAATGTTTTTAACTACAGCTTAAATTGCTGAATTTACTTATGTGTGTGTTTATGTTTGATATACGTTTGTGTATATATGTGTGTGTGTGTGTGTGTGTGTGTGTGTGTGTGTGTGTGTGTGTGTGTGTGTGTGACAGGGAAAGTGTGAGCGTTTTGTGAATTTTCATTATATTAGAAAAGTTGATCTAAGCATTTT
Source organism: Riptortus pedestris (assembly GCA_019009955.1). Taxonomy (NCBI): domain Eukaryota; kingdom Metazoa; phylum Arthropoda; class Insecta; order Hemiptera; family Alydidae; genus Riptortus; species Riptortus pedestris. Next base: position 35,078,232 of record CM032230.1, on the reverse strand, counting down.
ATTCATTTACATACTAATTTTTATTTATTTGATTTTAGTTCTAATTTTAACAATTGAACATATATAATTGTCTTTGTAATTTATTAGCCATTATAGGTTTTATTTATCTGGTTTCTTTAGAAGATATTTTTTTGTTTTTGTGTTTAATGTTTCGTTTTTGTTTTTGTTTATTTTATTTATTTGTTGATTCGTGCTTTTTTGGTCTCTATTGTTGCGTATTGTGCTTTTCGTTCTTAGTCTGTCCTGTTCTAATAGTAAGTAGTGTTTAATTTTTCTGTTACTGTTTTCTGTGTTTTTATTTATATCTGTTCTTTTTTGATGAGCAATATCACCTCGCAGCGATGCTCCACAATTAATAAAAGATCATACGCGTTTTAACTAATTAAGGTTGTACTTATGATTTTCTAGGATAAGACGAAAAGGAGATTTTTCAAAATTATTACAGCCATATTTGTGTGATCGTTTCCCATTTCAATATTTAAGCGTTTCATGTTAAACTAAAAAAACGAGTTGGTTAACGGCTGAAATCGGACTACAATATTTACTTGGTGGCAAACTCAATATGATTTCTTGCAGAACATAAGATAAAATTTTCATACCCTCGTAATTGGACCACGAAAGGTGTATGGAAGTCAAAAGGAGATTAAAAAAATAAATTGCAAAAATTGTGGTTATTTTGGGTAAAAAAAGTTAATTAATGAACCTTCTTAACCATTTGATATCCTACTTCCTTTGCTCCATGAAAAGTTCGTCCATTTGTTTTAGGCTCCGTATTCAGTTAGCTCCTACTCTTAATTTTCACATTTAAGCAATCGTATCACCAATCATCTCATATCCAAATTAAATTTGACGTTGTGGTTACATAGTCTTCTCAATAGATGAGGAATGTAAAATCGAAATCGGATGACAACTGGATGGCGGGCTTTAATTTAAGTTTTAAATAGTTGCTCTTCAGTTACTTACTAACTGTTCAATGTCTAATGTTCTATGAAAAATTGTAAAGATACTCACAAATAATATTATTTCGTTCTAAAATTAACGCCAACCAAATCCACCAAATCCATCACCAGGGTGAGGCTAGAGCTTTTAGGGAGTACGTTACTTAATAATTTCTCTGCGCCCACGTGATGAGCGAACAGGAATAAAAGTTTTCCCAAAGTATTAAGAACAATGATTTAACATGTACTGAGGCTCATGAATGAGTAATTTAAAACTTTCATTTGTGTATAAAATCTACTTAAAACTGCCGGAATTTACATTAACAACTAACAGTTTCATCAGAATGTTGTAGTAAGTAGCAGCATATTATTTATGGAGGCACCTTAATTGGAAAAGCCTTAAGCTATAATGGAGTATAATTTATACATGAATAGAAATTTACAAGTTTTATAGAAGTTATCAGGACTGCAGCACGAAATAGTCAGAATACTTGAATTCATATTTATTCAACTAAACGTTTACAACAGGTGTTGCTGTCGTGCTGAGAGTTTCAAAGGCTAGTGGAAAGATGAAGATTCGGATGAAGTAGACTTCTATCCACTTGTCTTTGAAGCTCTGAAGATGACAGAAAGAGCTCTTGAAAACATTCAGTGAGATAAACACAAATAGTAGGGTCCTCACTATTTCATTCAACACTACTGACAGAGAGGTCATTCATCTCTAGCACCTATTCACCTAGGTTTTATTGCATTCTTTAACGCTTTAAGTCCGATCCTTTTCATATCAGATTTCTCCAATACAGTCTTTTAGAAATTAATAGTTTATTCTGTGCAGTGACAGTGGACATCACTTAAAATAAATTAATCTTTATATATATAATTCTACTGTACAGTGTATATGTCACTGAACTACTCCTAAACGACTGGACCGATTTGAATGAATTTCATTCTGTATGCGTTTGGGTGACGCCCTGGATGGTTTAGATTCACAAATCAGGCCGACAAGCGGAGCAGGAGTGGGGGTTGTAAGGGGGCCAAAAATTAAAAATAGCGATATTTCGTTTCCTATTGATTTTTCGGAAAATATGCACAGGATAAAAGTTGTTCATTTTGTTATTCAGAGTAACTATTTTTATATTCACTTTTGTCGTTTAACAAAGTATAAACGAGATATACACTAAATAATTAAAGTGGGAGCCAACTATTTTATTGGGCACTAACGGTCGAACCGAACTTAACAAAACTCTATATGTAAATTAGCATTAATTTTTCCATGATTATGAGCTGTATTAAATTTTTAAGGTTCGAACGAGAGGCCTGAATAAAATATTCCCGAAATTTCGTTTCAAAAAAAGTTGTTTTTTCTGTCATTAAAAGTAGCTTTTGTTTGAAGCATAATATTATTAAATTTGATATCCTAATCGCTTGAAATATCATGCTAGACGTTTGTCCTTAGTGATTTTCGTACCTTCCTGCAATTTTATTCCACAACTTAACATTGACATATAACCACGCTAATTTATTTATTTATTATAATATAGTGGATCTATATTTCTTGGAACAAACAAGTTTCAGTTAAAAATGCAAAAAGCCTTTTTGTCTTCCTCATCGTCACAAAGGAGTTCTTCGGTATAAGGCTCAAAGTTGATCTAGCAAGATCGAATTTTTACAATTAATTAGAAGATGTTAGACAGTTAGATGAACATTACAGTAATCGCTGGTAGGTGGGAATAAGCCTTTCAATAAATAAATATGTGTAAATTTTGTGTGTCCTTTTGTCCGGAGTAATCTCCCTTTTCCGGATTTTTCTGCTTGCAGTATTCCAACGCTCGGTAATTTCTATGATTTGTCGCAGTTTATTGTCATGTTTTTTTCAAACACACCTAAAATATTTATAACTGAAATATTTTATATTTGTCGTGTTACCCGACGATGACGGGTTGAAATAGAAATGGTTTCCATTTGAAATATGTAGACTCGATTAGCCTATGAACAAAGTGATCGTGTCATATTCAGTACGAATGCCCTGTAATATGTAAGGAAAATTTCAGTCATTCAGACACTTTACCCGTGATAAGAGGAGTGGAAATTTGTAAAAATTATTTTTAGAACAGATGTTATCCGAGAATGAATTAAAATAATTATGTTTTACCGTCGAAATATAACATGAGTGTTAAATAATCCCTATATTGTTACCAAATTACAGGCATGATATACTTTCAAACAAGAAACAATGGACCACTAACTCGTCCATTGAAAGGGTTCAAATAAGTCTAGTTTTCCGTCATGATATAACGCTGAATCATTTTATCATTTGGGGATAAAACAAAAATGTGTTCAGGAATTCTTCTGTAGCATTGAGGAATGTATGAGGTGCTGACGGAATTCGGAATCAATTAGTTAACAGTGTGATCCGTAGCTGTGAGTGGAAATAAAAATCTTTTCTCGTTCAAATATACTTGAGTTTGTCTCAAGAACACGCTCACTCCTGTCAACGGTAGAAACGGATTTGATTGACAAAAGTACTAATAAATTCTATTTAGTTAACAGGAGTTGGAGCTCAAAATACTGTGTAATTCAGTAAATCCAGTTCCAGCTGTGAAAGTATCCAGTAAACTTATTAGCTTTATTATGCAGTGACTGACGATTCTTGAACGTCAAGGAACCATTAAAAAATCTTTAACAAAGTAGCAACTTTCTCTTAGAAGCTTATCGTTACAGACCAAAGACCGGAAAAGTAAGAGGACATTGCAGAAGTAGTGGCAGTGAGTAGAGAGCTGAATGTGTCAGTTTCAAAATTATTTGAAGGTTTGAGGCTCCCAAGTTTGGCGAATGTTCCAAAAGGAGTAGGATTTGGAACCATGCAACATTATATTGTCTCAAGAATGGAAGCTATACATTGATTCGCCAGTTATCAAATTTAGATCGTCCATCAGTTAGAAGCTGATCGTGATTTCACGATTTGGCAGAATTATCATTTTAGAAGAGAAGTATTATGTATTATGTAGTGGTTCATCCAGTCGTTATCATTATTGGAGCGAGAAAATTCAGTGTTGCATGATGTAACATTGTATTGAGAAAAACTCACTGCAAGGTGCGGTTAACGGTGTCATTGGACTTTATTCCTTTCGGGTTCAGAAGAAAACAACCGTTCCCGTTAATGGATGTCGCTAGAAGACTTGTATTACGCGAACTCCTGAGTCCAGAACCGGAGACGAGATATATTAACAACAAGCGGTTTCAGCTGAATGACGCTACATGACTCACACCTAATGGTGCATTCCACCTGGTGGGCGGATCTTCTCAAGACGAGGATTTGTCTATTACCCACAGCAGTCATGAGACTTTTTTATTTTATTAAGAATGATGCAGTCTGCATTTAAATGCATTTGATAATGTGTGAGTTGTGCAATACAATAGTCCTCAACCACTCTTGACAGAAGCGACACCTGTTCACCACAATGAGAGGAGCAGCCTCTCCCTTCCTGGCAAGGAAGTCAAGAGCTAAGGAGGAATAACACTTGATAAGATAACATCCAATGCTTTCGCTTCACTTTACACTTCTAAATGAGATATCTTGGCCATTGTCTCCTTGAGGTGTCGTGGTGGGGAATATGTATGAGTGGTACTGGAATGGGCTAGGACTTCTGGATTAGGATGATTGGATAGCCTGCTGTGGAATTTCATGAAATTTAACACCTGTGGTTTATTTTTGTTAGTGTTTACATTAAAGCCCAAATCTGCTTTGGCAAGACTCAAACGTTGGAAGATTACAGGTAAACAATTACCAGGCCATTGCAGACATAACGCGATCAATGCTAAACATAGAAATTTTCAATTAAACCATAGTGTACGTATTTGATTTCAAAGCCATAGTGAAGAACTCAACGATATTTTTTTATTATTATTTACTAACGCCCACTTTATGCAAATTTGGTTAATTGGGACGGATTATCTACAGGTTACCACACATTTCTAGCAGGGGTGGGACTAAGGATTCTATTTAATGAGTTCCTCACAAAATAAATGCCGTTTGCCCGGGCGGAAGTCGATCTCGCTACTCAAGGCGATATTTAGATCAGCAGGTAACTGAGATGTCATAGCTTTAAAAAAAGGAATAATTTATTTTGATATCTTTAGAGAATAAATTACATTTTGAGAAAGATCAATGGTTCGAACAAAGTTACCAAACGTGTTGCAGGTTTTTGTCATATCGGTCGTCATTCGGAATTCTGGTAGGCTTGGTTTTAGGAACACTAAGATCCACTACTAAGGCTTACGGTATAAAGGGACAAAATTGAAAATGCGTTTCCCATTGTCCGTGACGTCCAAAATATTGATTAATCCAATTCCTCAAGAACCAGGTGTAGCAACAGTGAAAATAAATTCGAATTAAACATTAGGCGCGTCAGTGATTTTGAAAGATTGACATTCTTCATGTCTAAATCCGTTTTAAAATTAGTTAGGAAAGTTTAAGCTTTGAAATTACTTTCCACTCAAAAACCGCTAGCGTAAGACACTCCATTGGTGGGAAATTGCCCGAGGATCCGTTTACACTGGGCGGGGCCGATTTTAATTAGGAAAATAAACAAAACGACCCGGAACCCTCGTCGGAGAATCCCCTCCCCAGGTTGTTGCCAGAAGCTCGGCACCTAATAACCCTTAAGGACTCTGTAATTTACATAGAGCATAACATTAATTATACAAAGCGAATATTAGAGAGCCTTTCAGACACGTTGTTTAATCAAAAGGAATTTCAGAGGAAAATAAACTAGAAAGCAGCTCGAACGGAATGGGGTCCGACTTGGAGGTCCCTGCGGGGTTGAACAAGGGGTTGCTAGTTGGGAGGGAACAGAATAGCAGCCATTGTAGGCTCTTATTAGTCCCTTTGTCATTCACTCAACCAGAGACTCCCAAAATATATCTTGTTCTCGCCCAAAAAAAATGAAAAAAATAGAATGATCCACTTCAATAGTACCAATGTAAAATTATACTCTTCAAAAGATGGTTGAGAAAGGAGGGAAAAGAATGTTGGCCGTTCCCGTCTGTAGACGAAAAAAACCGAAAAATAATTCTGTAGATAGTGGAAAAACTTCGAATGATAAGGAAGAAGACAGCAAATATAATACGTCAGTGGCACTGCCTCGCGTTTCTGTGTTTATCAGCTGTCTGGAAGGGAGTGTACAAGGCCGGACAGCTAATTACGGATCACGTCATGGAACAGCTGAGTTCGCCAGTTCTCTATAGCTGTCCACAATCCTTAACTGGTTTAGCGGTTGCTGCTCGGAACACGATATTCCCTGGAAGGTGAGCCACCGCTGCCTCTCGTCCCTGTAGCAGTTGTGTCTCGCGCTGGGCTTCGTAAACTAAGCTGATTGATGACAATTTCAGTAACATCTAAAAAATGGTCTAATTTCACATTATATCCTCCATTTCTCTGAATGGAACGATTAATTGCCAATTTTAAAAAAGAAAAAAAAAAAAAAAAAAGAAAAATAAAAAAAAAAAAAAAAAACAGCACCTAGAAACTCTCACACACTCTCTCGCAATGTGTGTGTGTATATATAAATATATATATATATATATATATATATATATATATTGACTTAACTTACAATAAATTTAGGAGGTAAAAACTATCTTATTACTGTCTTACAATGGGGGTACACCATTTTGCACCAACATTATTTCTTTTTATTTTAGGAACAAAAGCTTTAAATATTCAATCTTGCTCCACATTTAGTTTTATACAACTATTCAGCTTTTAATATATATATATATATATATATATATATATATATATATATATATATATATATATATATATCATATAGCTATTATGTTTTAATCAGCATTCCGAGTTTCACTTTGAGCAGCTCTTTTCACAAAACATCTCTTGTCCGGTTTACATTTGAATTCCTTTTTACACAGACTTCTTTCTACGGGAAAAATAGAGAACAAAATGTGAGATGATGTTACTAACGTCTCATCGCAGCTTGTGGGGAATCTGCTGAGTTTACTTAGCCCTGCGTGACGGACTTCTTATTTCAACCTCACCCAAGCCTTCACGGTTTAGCCCACATTGGGCACTAGCTTATCTTTGCTCTAAAGAGTTAAATTATGTTTTTCTTTCAGGTAAATAAATTTATGAAGATAGGTATTATCTGGTCAATGCTTCTCCTGCCAATATAGCTTTCTTTTATTTGTATAGTGTCCTTATTTACTATATGGTTTGAGAAGACTCATTGTGAGAAATTGTATTGCACGAGCGGCCTCAATAGCCTATTTGTTTTTAGAAGATGGAATTACTAATGCTTCGACAGACAAATAATATAAAAACAGCGAGTTAGACGAATAGCCATTGGCGTATAATGAGGTGTTTGAGTAAATGAAAACCGGACTCCTTGGCCGTTATAATAAATGAATGTTTATGAAGACGGAGGAGGGCCATGTAGTGAATGACTCTGGGCCAAGATTGATGAGAGAGAGCGAGTCCATTCATTAATTTACACAGGGCCAAGCATCAGTCAGTCTGGCAAGGCTAATACTGACCCGGTTAGGCTATTCTTTCACGCGCACAAACACACACGCACTCACGCACGTCACAGATTTATAATGCGCAATAATAAATCAAACCGTACATCTCTAGCTTACGTTGTGTTTACATTGAAGGTTTAGGAGATAGTTTTGAGGGAATTCCGCTATTGGTGTTTTATATATATATATATATATATATATATATATCTATATATATATATATATATATATATATATACTAGCTAAGGTACCCGGCGATGCCCGGGAAATCATTGTTGACTGACAATGATGGTATTTTTATAGCAAGACTTCAATGTGTACAATTACACTTCCCTCCACGACATTGTTTTTCCGAATTAGCTAATCCTAAAGGCTAAATTTTGGGACTAATGAAATAGAAATTTTAGTAATGAAGAATAAATGAAAATGTGTTCCTAATCTATACCTCTCCTCTTTTTGTGACTCACTGTTTTTGAATAATCCACACCGTAATCATGGATAGCATTTATTACAATTAAATAATATCTATAATGAACATATTTCCTGTTAAAGCCAATCCGAGCACATATAGTTTAAGCATAGTTTCGTACATAAGATTATATTCGTAATAGTAAATCTCACAATCAGTGGAAATCACTTCCAGTAATGCCAGCATTTCACAGGAAATAAGTAAACTCAATTAACGTCTTTAGCCTCCCGTCGACTTCCGCTCCCGTATCAATGTCGATTCTCTTAAATTATTGATCGAAAATATTATTTTAATAATTTATCTACCACATGGAATTAAATAATAGTGGTCCCTAAAAATAATTTCATTTATATTCAAAAAGATAGTTGAGGGGAAGAGAACGTAGAACTCTCTGCAATCTAAGGAATATTTAAACAATCATATCGAGTTTAAACGCATATTGTCTTTTGTCATAATGATATTAACATTGACGTATTATTGTTATGATGGTACATAATATTTGTTTCAATTACATCAAGATATGTTCAATAAGATTATACATTAGTTGAACCAAAGAGTTTGATCCCTACAACTTCCGCTATCACTCCTTTTGCCAATTCAGCATGATTTTGTTTAAATAATACATTATACAAATTAAATAACGGAAATGTTTTTATAATTTACATTTCTATTAGAAATAACAAGCGACGGAGATACATAACCTCACTAATCTGAATCAGATTGAGAGTTATCATATGTGACTAAAACATAAAATCATTTGTCAACAACCTCAGTAGATATATTTACTCGTAATTCTGCTAGGGATCGGAACACACAGCTCTATTGTCGTTTTGGAGTTATGTATTCTACCTCTTAATATTTTCCACCGATTGCAATTCACCCTTTGTATGTACGTATATATGAAGGAAATCATAAACAATGAGGTACTTTATTATCCATAACCGAAAAAGAAAAATGGTCGAAAGGAATTTGGTAGAAACATTTCAAAATATATACCTATTTAAGTATACATTTATCAGTAATTATTTAATTAGAGTCACGACAATATGTACGTTAGGAAAATGAAATATAAATAATAAAATTGCTTGAGATTTAATATAAGTATTTTTCTGGGATCATTATTATTTACAAACGTCCACTTTTTGCTAGTAAGGCTAATTGGGACGGGTTATCTAGAGGTTACGACCCATTTCTAACTACGACTAAGGATTTTATGTAATGAGTTTGTCCCTGAATAAATTCCTATTGCCCAGGCGTGAATAGAACTCGCCAATGCCTTAACTCAAATGGCTAACCTGATCCCTTTTCTGGGATTAAATCTCAGCTATATTTGCTGTTCGTAGAAATTCGTAACACCCCATTTGTCGTTTTACACTAGGGAAGAGTCTTGGTTAACCAGGTACTGACTTACAGGCAAGAACTGCTATCGTGGAATGGAGTGAATACCTGAGCCGGGCAAAAGCTGGCAGAGCAGGGCGTGGCTTGTAAGGCAAAAGAAAGGAGTCAGTTTTTCCTTGCCATCCTTGTTAGGAGGAAGGCAAAAAGGAGCCGTTAGGAATTCCTACACGCAGTTTTTCCTCTCACCGATAAACACTACTCCAAGGATCCCATCAAATATTTCCTTATATCCTCTTCTGGTCCCGCACTTTTATTACACTTGGCCTCCTTTCTTTTGCACATTACCCACGCCTCAGAGCCATATCTTTTTCTTATGGCTTCCACTATGACTGGTGAAGAACGAAATTCATTTTAAACAATAGGCCTTCATTCAGGAGTTGCCAGGGAAGTTCTGCGGTTTAATTATTTTTCTTGTTCCTTACTTTTTTTTGTGAGTTACTGCCCTGAAAAAAGAAAAAAAAAGTCCGCCGTGTGATGATGACCAGCTCTATAATTTCTCTATTTCGCCCATTATTAGAAGCTTATCTCAACGGAAATTCGAGACGGATGCGACGCAGATTCTCAATGTGGACATGTCATGAGTACAAGTGGAGGTTTACTGAGACTGAATACTAAAAGAAAAAGTAAATATATCCGTTCATATGAGAGATAAAGAACAATGTATAGACACAAAATCTACTATAGGAAATTCGAAACAAGATTAGTTATATACAAATTTTCGATCTGTCTCGAATTGGAGATATGTTGAATTTTCTCCTTTTCCGTTCTCTCTCTCGTCCGATTCCAGCAACGAACCAACTTGACCTTTCTTTGGGATAAGTGTATAAATAACTTTAACCCACCAGACTGCCTAAGAATTTGTTCCAAACAAGGACGAAGAGTTATTCCCCTTTAAATGCGGCTTATTGTATTCTAGTAGGACTTTGGAGGTATCGTCAGAAATTCCTATTAGAGTTTTTCATAAGTATAATTCTGTTTTCTATGCATATTCCTTGTAGGCTGGATTTTCACTGAGGTTTTTCATTTTCACAGGTTCGATCCACACAAAGGGAGAAAATTAGTTCACGCATTAGTATAGCAGTGCATCAGGACCAGCAGGGTGAAACGAGTATATTCGGTATGACCGACGATTTCGTATTACTTAGTTCCCAGCCACAGGCCAGCTGACAGAGTGAACTGACAACAGACACCCCGAATACAATGAGACTCGCCATTCTACTGGAGACAACTCATTCCAGCTGCTACTTGGTTAACGGGGGGTTGTCGGGGAGTTGATCACTACTACATAAAAAGTCCGTCACGAAGGGGCTGCGTAAACTAAGCAGATTTCCCAAGTGTGCCACGTTAAAAGTTCAATGAGAACAATATTTGGTATTTAGGCACCAAATAATGTGCTTCGTAATATAACATCTTAATGTCAATATGACATGAGCAGGAGTGGGGGTTTACTCAAGACCGAAAACTAAAAAATGCAAATCTCGGTTAATAATCAAGATAGAGCAAGTACATAACAACATTTATCGAGCTTTACATTTGCAATAAACTTGGTTCTTTAAAATTTTTCGATCCAACTTATAGTAACGGAGATATTTCGAATTTTTGAAATTCCTCCCTCTAACCCCCCCCCCCCCCACTGCTCCGATTTCATCAATTAACGAACGCAATCTTTTTTTTACATATAACGATTAAATACCGATTTTGGTAACGATTAAACAAAAATTGCGACCGCTAGAGCGTTAACAGACAAATATAATATATATATATATATATATATATATTTGTAACCTCTGTCTGTACATTGATCTTTTCGCAAAATTCCAAGATAACTTTTCATTTCACATGTCATAGACACCATAACTACATTTTGTTTCTTTCGTGTCTGTTTGTTTATTTGTTTTGTTTGTTTGTAACCTTTTCACGCATAAACGTCTAACAGATTATGTAACTTGGTGTGTATATTACTACTAACCCAACTTAGACTTTAGGCTATATTAATTTTCTCTGAGACGAACAGGAATGGGGGTTATAGGGGAAGCCAGAAATTAAAAATAGCGATATTTCGTTTCCTATTTGTTTTTCGGCAAATATGAACATGACAAAAGTTGTTTATTTTGTTATTTAGAGTAACTTTTGTAATATACACTTTTTTCGTATACCGAATTATAAACGAGATATACGCTAAAACCTATAGCGGAAGTGATCAATTTTATTTAGGAAAAAGACCCAACCGATTTAATAAAACTCGGTATGTGTATTAGCACTAACACTTTCATTATAACAAGGCATACCAACATTTCTAGGGTCGGGCGGGAGAGGGGGTTGTAAGGGAGGCCTGAATTTAAAAATAACAAAAGTTGTTAATTTTGTTATTTAGAGTAACTTTTGTCATATTCATTTTTGTCTTTTAACAAAGTATAAACGAGATAAACACTAAAAACTAAAGCGGGAGTCAACTATTTTATTGGGCTCTAACGATTGAACCGAACTTAAAAAAAACTCGGTATGTCAATTATCATTAATTCTTCTATGATTATAAGCTATATTAAAATTTTTAGGTTAGAACGGGAGTGGGGGTTATAAGGGAGGCCTGAAATAAAAATTCGCGATATTTCATTGCCTATTTGTTTTTCGACAAACATGCACATAACAAAAGTTGTTTACTTTGTTATTTAGATTAACTTTTGTTTTATACATTTCTCCAGGAACAACGTGTGGAGCAAGTAATTTGCGTAGAAATATTGATATGCTCAACAATTCATTCCAATTTGAACTATCAGGTACCTCACCTGGAAAAATTAATTCAAATCTATGTTAATATTTTGTCCTTAATAACTGAAATATATGCATAATGCACATGAGACGGGAACTATGACAATTCGGAGGACAGTAAAGACTTACATAAAAATTAATTTTATTATTAATAAATGCCAACAACGGGTATTAACCCTAAACACTGGGACGGGTAAATGCCAAAATATTGTGCAAAGTAAAGCCTTGCCAAAAAAATACCATCACCATTCAGCCTCAAATCAATTCCCGGTATATATATATATATATATATATATATATATATATATATATATATATATATATATATATATATATATATATAGAGTATCGATCTTCTGAGTAATATCGATGGATATTTGAAGACATTTTTTGAAAAAATCGCAAAATCGCGTTATGAGTACAACCTCAATAGTCGATTTCCCTTAAGGAAAATCTGCTAAAATCAGAACACGACTCACTTGAGTCTCGCTTTAAAAGATTTGAAAGGTCTGTAATGCCAGAAGAAAAAAAAATGTCTTACGATTGACGAACTCATGTTGACTAATTCCTCCAATTAGTCAGATTATACTGGTCAAGTGATAAGGCAAGATGTGCCTCTTAACAGTTAATCTCGAGTGATATAAATTTTGGGTGGTCTGATGCAGAAGGCAAAGGAAAACCCTTGCATGTCCTATTAACAATGATATATCCCTTTTTCTGTGTTGAGTTTGAGTGTATATAATTTTGAAAGGAGCTGGTTTTTGTCTTTCCCAGATAGGATTGATGGACATTTGAAAAAAATTTCACCGTGAGAAGCGCTTCAATAGCTATTTTCCTTGAAGGAAAATCAGCTGAAATACTTCCTATTAATAAAGACTAATCCAGTTAGTTTTCAGGTCATATATTATTATTTATTAACGTCCAATTTTTGCAACTCAGGCTAATCGGGACGGGTAATCTACAGGTTACCACCCTTTTCTAGCCAGGGTGGGATTTAAGGATGTTATTTAATGAATTTCGTCACTAAATAATTTCCTTTGCCCAGGCGAGAATCAAACTCGCCACTCTAGGATTGCCATGTGAGATAAAGGTCAACGCTTTAACTCGCATGGCTAACCTGAGCCCCTCAGGTCATATAAAAGTAGGTTTTGTGACAGCAGCGTTTTTTTTTTTTTGTCAGTATTAAAGGTCTTTGATTGCTTAAATTAGGAAAAGGTGATAATGAATCATTATTATCCACGGGGAAAATTGAACCCTTGACTGAAAGCTCACAAAAAGCCCTTTGAATTATATTGTTCAAAGAAAATATATATATATACATATATATATATATATATATATATATATATAAAATAAGCATAAGTAAATATATTAATATATCGATCGATGTACTAATTCAAGAATTTTGTGAGTCGCGAACGATTAGTATGGGGCTTTTACTGGTATCATATGTGGCTTTATCACTGATTAGAGTAATTAATGGGTTTGGGGCTCGTGATTACGAGGGTTATATGTAAGCCTGAGAGCCTACTGGGCCTCCGATTAACATTTCAGCCCATCACTCCTGTCAAAAACAGCTGTTGCTGCCCAAACAAAAAGTTATAAAATGAAATAATCACCCTTCCCTTTGATCAATGAATTTCAATTTGTAAACGAAATATATTTTCTCACATTATTTCAATTTTATTTTTAATAAAAAAAAATAAATGGTCGATTCCTTTCTTCGCCAGATATTTCGAATATATAAAAATGTACAAAAATGTTTAAATATTTTACTTTCGGTTGGTACTCTGCTTTGAATACTCTACAAATATATTATATTTTATCATACTTTTCGGAGCCACCATAGGTCAGAAAAGGTAATTTCTACAATTGAGATCTAAATAAGCACGTTTTCAGTGTCTACGCCCTTTTTCAAGGAGCTATCTATATCTATACACCTTTGTAAAGTCCATCACGCGGGGTCTGCATTAAATAAGCAGATTTCCCACGTGCGTCAAAGTATTTGCATTCATCTCAAAACGTAAGTGTTCAATGAGAACAATATTTGTTATCTAGCCTACAAATGAAGTGCTTCATAACATAACAGCTATAAGTTATATGAATCGTCATAATATGACATGATTAGGAGTAATATCTCCGAGAAATATCTCGGTTAGTAAAAAACATGTAGTATAAATGTACAAATTTATAGAAAATCACTTTTACATGAAGATTGATCTTATACAATTTTTCAATCCAAAGTATAACAACGGAGATATTTTGTATTTTCCAAATTTTCCCCCTTTAACCGCCTTCCTCTCGTCCGATTTCAGCCTTTAAAGAACTTGAATAAATTGCGACCACTAGAGCGTTAACAGAAAAATACATACTGTTCTGAACGGACCTCATTTTCGTCATCTCCTAGGTAGGATCGATGGACATTTCGAGGAATTCTTTTCGAAAATCACGTCAAGAGTACGACCTGAATAGCTCATTTCCCTTAAGGTAAAAAAATGAGTTAATTCACATTATCTTATACTATACTAACATTCAACTTACTGAAATTTGTATTTTTACTTAGAACCATCATAGTTTTGGGAATCACTTCAATCATATTATAATATATTATAATAGTCGTCCTTATTTACATAAGGTTAACAAAATATGCGCACTTCCTAATTATTAAAGTCAATTGAACAAGGCAAACGAAGTAAACTAAACTACCATATCATTAACCACCGCGTCAAACATATTGTTACGTTTTATCACCAAAACCAGTAATAAACGTTTTTAATAAGAGCTCTTTTGGATTCCAAATTAAATACTCGCAAGTTTCACAGTTTTTATCACTGCACAGTTTAATGCACAATACACTTGGTAATTATTCTTAATTACTACTCACTAGTCTTAATTACTGCTCAATAGCGTCACTGTTCTTCAGATTACACAGCCCAATAATTCGCTCACGCTCACTGAAATTCACGGAAAGACGGCACTGCACTGTCCTTTACTTCGCGGCACTGCACTGTCCTTTACTTCGCGGCACTGCACTGTCTTAAACACGACACTAAACTCTTACTTACAGTCACGGCACAACACTGTTCTTCTTATAAAAACACTTTACCGCACTGCACTGTAGCACTGATGTGAACATCAAGACAGGTGAGAATAAAACTGACTCGTCCGCGGCTGGCTGGTTCTTTATATAGGTCGTCGGCATACATCAAAGGGGAATTGTCTGGACCCTTCGACGCTGGGCTGGGCAGGTCTAGTAGGGGCTCGAGCCTCTGTCGGCTTCTTTGATCTATCTCGCACTTCCAGAATACGCGACTCTCTCTCTGAAGGATTATTCATGTATTTAATTTTCGCAACAATATATTGGATCAAAAACTATGATAAATAATAGACAGTTAGTTTATAAATTTATTGATTATTATATTTAATATAATATTACATTTGTTATATGCAAATAATGTGTATATACATTTAAAAATTTAAATGAAAATCCGATATAAAGCAGATGATCATTTATTACTTATTGGTTCATATCAAAGCTTTATAAATTACAAAACAATAGGGATTGGTTTCTAAATTAAACACCTATAATTGGAATGAACTCAAATTGTAGTTAAATATTCACATGAGGCTATTTTCAGTGAACTAGTGGGGTCATTACGTAATATAGCATGTAAATTAATTGGAATATAAACGAAATAAATTGGATTACAATTATAATTAATAGAGTTCCCTAACGATCTTTTCGAACTGACATAAATTAATTAATGATCACATATTTTAGGCCTATAGTTTTTTTAACGGTCAATCTCCCTTAAAAGGATACTATTCTTGGCGTATAGCTACTTGAAATGTGAGAAAATTTGATGAAAGCCAAAATCTATAAACTGTTAGTTGTTTTTAGCAGATTTCCCTTGAGGGAAATCAGCTATTGAGGTCGTTCTCATGACGCGATTTTCGAATATTTTCTTCAAATGTCCATCGATCCTACCCAGGAGATGACGAAAATGAGGTCCGTTCAAAATTATATATATATTTGTCTGTTACCGCTCTAGCGGTCGCAATTTTTGTTTGATCGTTACCAAACTCGATATTTAAACGTTTTATGTAAAAAGACAGATCAAGTTCGTTAATGGCTGAGATCGTACCAGAGGGAGGGGTGGTATAGAGGAGGGGATTTTTGACAATTCGAAATATCTCTGTTATTATGCATCGGATCGACAAATTGTATTGAACCAATCATATTGCAAATAAAATTTACTATAAATAGTGTTATATACATGTATTCTCTATCTTGAACATTAACCGAGATATTTGCATTTTTATTGAATCTGCCAGGCTAACGGACGGGAGTGACTTTCCCGCCAAAAGCTAGTTCGGCCGTGTCCTGACTGCTCGGCTCTCGTGAAATTTCTCTATTGTATAACTTCACGTGGGAAATTTACTTAGTTTACGCAGCCCCTGCGTGACGGACTTTTTTTAGTTTTCGCCCATCTTTCCCCACTCCTACTCATGTCATATTAACAATAAGCTGTTATACCATGAAGCAATTTATTTCTAGGTTCAAGACCAAATATGGTTATCATTGAACTTATATTTTCTGAGATACATGTAAATACGTTATGTGAAGACGTAATGAATTAAGACTTTTACTCGAAAATGTCTGTTTGAACTATACCATACGTGATATTTAACTGTTGCACTAAACACTATAGATCATAATGCTGTTGATTGTTCCTGGCGGAAATGGGACCTGGAAAAGATGGAGGGGGGGGGGTAGAGGGAGGGATTCGAAAATTTAAATTTCTCTTTTCCCTTCTTTTTTTAAAATTTGACTTTTTCAGCTGATGCGCACAATAGATGTTGAAAACACGTTCTAAAAGCCCCAAAAGTGGAATTGTAAAAAACATAACACAAATTGTTTATTTTTCGATTATATTCGTTTAAAAATCCTTTATTGACTAAAAATTCTATTCTTAGTTTAATGACACAAGTTATAACGCGAATTTAGTAATTATTTTTATAAGAATAGCATGCAATTATGTATTATTATTATTTATTTAAGTGAGTTCCGTCACTACGGGAGTAAAATAACATTTCGGTTTTAAATATAGCAATATATTCATAATGACAGGTCAAACAGAAACCAATTTGCTTTATGCAATAAAGTCCATTATGTTGTAAACCAACTTTAAAAACACACTCATCTTCGTTATAGGCAGATTGTTTTTCACCCATTTTGTTTGTTTTCCCATCCCTTTTTTTGCAATTTTTAGAGAAGAATGCTTGTGAAATTTATTTCCTCACTCCTACATAATGCTATTTTGAGAGTTCTTGTTGACTAATAGGTCTATCGTTTCAGGTCAGAGAACCTATTTGTGTTCAATATATACCTACTGCAATAATTATCCGGAAAGCATCGACGGGGGGAAAAAAAAGTTAAAATGTCAGTAAAGTAACCACAATGCAGAAATAAATTTCACCTGATGTGGAGAGTAAAATGATTTTAGCCTTTTAGCTAGCTCGTATATACGGCGGGGGATAATGGCCGCTTTGAGTGGTAGTCGTGGCTTTTAGAGGAATATTGTTTGGATGCCGAATATAATGGATTTATGGACCAAAGAACGTTTTTTGAGTGTTTAACAGAGTATGTTTTGAAAACAATTGTGGAATACAAGAGTCATTTTTTTTTTAAATCAATACTGTACTTTGAACAACTTCGACTAATTTTACCTTCGAAATAATGATTTTACCAAATCTCTTCTAAATTATTTTCTAGTGTGTGTTTCAGTCCTCTTCCTATTTGGTGTAAGTTCAGTTCTGCGGAAAACAAAAAGAAACTCAAGAAACCCACTTACGCTCTGAAAATGTTATCTGCCCACTGTGTTATATATTTTCCCATAGTAAAAAGCAGAAGCTGTGAATGAGGTGTTTGGAGAATAGGAGTATACTTAAGATTTGATATACGATACAATATAATGTTCTTCATTGGAAGATACCGCACCGCTTTTTTTTAAACGGAACTATGCAGGTGGGAATATGTACTCCTTTTGCAAATAACTACTACGTAAATAGTTTAAAATAAATTAATTCTGAGAACGTTTTTTGAAGTAAATATTATTTGGATTTATTCAAAAATACTCATGTGTTATTTAGTTAAAAATACTTTTTTATTACAGAATCTATTTCTTTTCCCATAGACTTATTTCATAGATAATTTCGTTGGCTACAATTTTTATGTATGTGCATTTTTCAATAAAACGTGTCGTTTCTGAAATAAATATTTCAGAAATATAGTCGCTGGTGAAGTACAAACGGTTACGAGGTTGAATATGGACTAAAAAGATTCTTCAGGGGTGACAATTATGGCAGTTATGGAATTCTTAGCCTTTTATTAATAAAATAGATGATTTTAAGGCGGGGGGGGGGCACTCTGTTTAAAAAGCATAACAGTTATTTATATATGAAAGGATGTATCAGTACAATTGTCATTTTAGGATGCTGAGGATTTTGGAACACTTAACCCTCGGTCGGGCGCGTCAAGAATATTCCGCCTTCGGGCGCGTGTATCTCAGAGATACAACCTCAACCGTTTTTACGGAAATATAGTGTTTTAATATATATTTTGCACTAAAATGTTCAGTGTGTAATTAGAAATCATATCTGAGGAAGTATTTGTTTGAAAGAAGTAAATAATTTTCAAAATTGACACGTACTATAATAAAAAAAAATCATGGTAGGTAATATAACCAAGTTGGTTATAGATTCATTGTAATTAAAACCGTGGACGATAATTTTTAAAATATAATTAAAACATACAAATACCAAAAGAAATAGTTTAAATGCACATGTCTTAATTATTCACAATTCATTTCAGTTTGTGAACAATATAAACAAAATATCTAAATATAACTTCATTCAAAAATAAGTAGCACGAAATCACTTTTAGATAAGACTTATTAAAAATCATCTAAATTTTAACGTACCAATCCTTTTAAAAATACCATTTTAATTATTATCTCTTTTGGAGAGCTGCATTACAATTAGGACAAGGCGTGGAACTATGTTGTAAACAAATTTTGCTTTTGCAAATCTCACAAGAATAATGAGTAAACCTACATTTCTTTTCAGTTTTGCTTGGTTCACATCATTTGCTTTAGTTCGTTGTAGTGGAGGGACTTTTTTTATGCTGTTCTGTACTTGAGTTCAATGTATGGTCCAATGCTCTGTACTCGTCAAGTTTCGTTGGTCGGTAAACGTGTACTGTTGTCACTGCGTCATACAATAGTTTCTTGAATACGTTCTTCTGAAAGCTCATGTATGAGCAAAATAATAGAAAAATTGGTTTATATAATTTCATTCAATAAAGAGAAAGTTAATTGATGTATATATTTATGAAATACAGATTTCAAAAAAACTTACGAGATCGGGCGCGTGGTATCTAGGAGATTAAACTGAATGACAGGTGAAACACACGACTCCATCAAACACAGTGACACAGCTGACCTTGTGGGGGAGACCTACAAAGCACATAACTCGAAGCACTACACCACCACTCTCTGCTAGGAGTAGTGGCAAATATTTTTCTAGAAACCGTGTATCTGTGAGATCACGCGCCTGACGAAGGGTTAAATGCATTTTTGGATTTAGGTGTTTTACGGTTTACGAGGTTAGTTATATCTGTTATAAAAGCACCAAACTTATAAATTCAAATAAATAATATCTCCGGGTTTTCCGATTAAATAATAAAAATTTATTTCAAAATGGAAAAGTCCATCAAGCAGGAGCTGCCATAACTTTTCAGGTTCCACGTGCGTCATGTATTTGCATTTATCTCAAAACTTAAAAGTTCAATAAGAACATTATTTGGTTTTTAGGTTTCAAACAAGTGTTTCATAACATAACAGCTTATAGCTAATATGACAGTAGGGGATATGGGTTTACTGGATGCCGAAAACTACATCATGAAAATATGTCGGTTAATAATAAAAATAGTGAAATATCGTACATAAAGACATTTATAGAACACTACATTTGCAATAAGATTACATCTATAAAATTGTTCGATCCGACGTATAACTACGGTGATATTTCGATTTTTTTAAATTGCCCCTTTTACCCCCTGCCCGATTTCAGCCGTTAACGAACTTGATCATTAATTTTACATAAAACGTTCAAATATCAAGTTTTGTAGCGATCAAACAAAAATTATGACCACTACAGCATTAACAGACAAATATATAAATCAATATATACAAAATTTTGAATGGACCTTATTTTCGTCATCTCCTAGGTAGAATCGATGGACATTTTTAAACATTTTTCGAAAATCGCATCATGTGTACGACCTCAATACCTGATTTACTTTAAGGAAATCTGGTAAAAAGTAATATCCAGGTTTACTACCACGAAATTTATTTAAATGATATTGTTGCGAAAATTAAATACATGAATAATCCATCAGAGAGAGGGTCGCGTATTTGGAAGTGCGAGATAGATCAAAGAAGCCGACAAGGGGTCAGGCCCCTACTAGACCCGCCCAGCCCAGCGTCGAAGGGCCCAGCCGATTCCCCTTTGATGTATGCAAACGACCTAATATATATATATATATACCTATATAAAAAACCAGCCAGCCGCGAGCGAGTCAGTTATATTCTCACCTGTCTTGATGTTCACATCAGTGCTACAGTGCGACTTAGTGCAGTGAGGTAAAGTGCTTTTATAAGAAGGACAGTGTTGTGCCATGACTGTAAGTAACAGTTTTGTGCCGTGTTTAAGACAGTGCAGTGCCGTCTTTGTTGTAAATTTCAGTGACCGTGAGTTGGTGAATTATTGGACTGTGTAATCTGAAGAACATTGACGCTATCAGTGCATATTGTGAGTAGTAATTAAGAATAATTATCCAAGTGAATTGAGCTTTGTTAAATAAATTGTGCAGTGATAGAAACTGTGAAACTTGTGAGTGTTTAATTTTGCAATCCAAAAGAACTCTTATTAGCAACGTTTATTACTGGTTTTGGTAATAAAAAAACGTAACAATATATTAAATCATTGCCATGGAAAATCAATTATTAAGTACAATTTTTATTTTGTAGAAACAGAAAGTAATAGAGCAGTTCTCAAGCCTGATTCTTAATTTTCATGGAATTTCTTATACAAGTACAACCCAGGTTGTTGCCATTTAATTTCAAAGTGTCTCCTATTTTAGCGTTATTTTTTAAATCTTCCCTTTTCTTATCACATTTGCATATATTTGGTGTAATTCTTTTTTCTGAGGCCATAACTCAGAATTGTTGAGCTGTGTTTCTCTTTGCCCATGTTAGGCATGTTCCTGAGATCCGTTTTGTGGGTAAATTTGTCAGGGTGAGCCCACAAACTGTGTAGGTGAGGTACACAATTAAGTAGCCCGCCGACTTTTAGAATACTAATTCGCTTCAGGGTACGTGATCTACAATCCGAGTGACTCGCACGGCCTTCTTTATTTTTCCTCTTTTCCATTTCAGCCTTGTATTTTATTGAGTTTAATGTGTTAATATAATTTGAAGGGGTAAAAAAAAAAAAAAAAAGAAAATATGCACATTGTAAATCTTTCATGAGATGCGTTTCTTTATCGTCAGTTGGAGGAAATGGTTTAGTTTTAATTATTTCTCCATATATGTGAGATTATTATTATTCATACTTTCAAAATCAACAAAAACGCCTAATTATAGTTTTATTACTAAATTAGTCCGTTGAGCGAACATGATGCCCGGCTCTATCCATTTTCCCCCACTTTTAGAAATCTTTAGGCTATCTTGTAGCTTCATTCATCATGATAAGTCCCACTTGACCATTTTATAAACGTTTTACTTGCATTACCAGTTTTTCTAATGAGAAACATGTGAGCTATCCACTATAACTATACACGTTTTGCGTCTTCTATAACACCTCTATTATTACTACTCTTCAAGAGTAAAAGTCCGTCACGCAGGGGCTGCGTAAACTAAGGAGATTTCCCACATGAAGGTTTACAATAGAGAAATTTCACGAGAGCCGAGCAATTAAGGAAACGGCCGAACGAGCTTTTGGCGGGAAAGTCCCTCTCGCCCGTTAGCTGTCGATTTAATAAAAATGCAAATATCTCAGTTAATATTCAAGATAGAGGATAAATGTATATAACAATATTTATAGTAAATGTAATTTGCAATAAGATTGATTCTGGACAATGTTTCGATCCGACGTATAGTAACAGAGATATTTTGAATTGTCGAAAATCCTCCCCTCTAAACCCACCCTCCCACTGGCCCGATTTCAGCCGTTAACGAAATTGATCTTTCTTTTTACATAAAACGACTAAATATCGAGTTTGGTAACGATTAAAAGAAAAACTGCGACCGCTAGAGCGTTGTATCTCTTTTGTCTGTTACCGAAAAAATTCCGTTTCGAAAAATTTCGAAAATTTCGTCTTAAGTACAATCTCAATAGCTGATTTCCCTTGAGGGAAATCTGCTAAAACACAACCTCACCACCTCGGCTGCCAGGAACAATAATGGAGGTGTACCACACATCTCAGCTGATAATACCCATACATTAAAATGATTAGGAATGTAAAAATCGATTCCTTAAAATTTTTGAGTTTTGAAAAATCGATTCCAGTAAACGCATAGCTACGTCAACATCTAATCATCTTTCTGTTTATTTAAAAATTTGGTCTGAGGTCACATTTCGACGATATTTTTTTCAGTTTATATGTACCAACACTGGAGAAGAGAAAACTTTAAGGTTTCTTAGCAATCTGCTAAAATAGCAGATGACAGATAGAATTTTACAAATGTACGAAAATTCGATTTATATATATATATATATATATATAAATATATATATATATATATATATATATATATATATATATATATATATATATATATATATTTAAGCTCAAATACGGAAATTTACCAAGTTGTTTGTATGTTTTAAAATTTGTTAAAAAAGTTTTCATTTTAAAGAACGATAGTTTTAGTTTCCGTTTTCGGAATGAGTATAAAATAAAAAGTACGATATCGTAGATAAATGAAAAGTAAATAATTTTTCAGAGTCAAAAGGGTTGCGTTTTCTGTTATCAAATCATTAAAATGCATAAACCTTATTAAATACGAGGAAATAATGTTTGGTCTTTTTATAATTAATTTAGTTTGGAAAATATTTAATTTATTCATTGCAGGTACCGTAACATTGAATTTCGACAAATAATCAACTTCCTCATATATATAATCGTTTCCGTATTATTATTTATGTTTATTATATTGAGAAAGGGTATGTAAATGAAGTTTAAAACATGATGCTGACGATTATAACTTGATCTTTTTAACCAATATATAATTTCTTTAATACAACTTCCGAACTTTCGTAGTTTATATATATATATATATATATTATATATATATATATATATATATATATATATATATATATATATATGACGGATAACATGATTTGTCCAAAAAGCTATGAAATTTCCATCGGAAGTTGTATAATAAACGTACATAAGATTAGAATAAAGTGGTTCGTGGTATTACAGCTTATTGTTAATACGGCATGAGTAGGAGTGGCGATTTACTCAAGGATGAAATCTAAACAATCCAAGTATTTTCATTGATGTTCATGATGATAGAGAAAATATGTATATAACAGTATTTATAGGAATTTAACTTACAATAAAATTGGTTACGTATATATATTTGAACCGACGAATAGTAACGGAGATTTTTCGAATTTTTACTCCTCTAAACCCCACCCTCCTTCTGGAAAAATTTCTGCTATTAAAGAATTTTTTATTTCTTTTAGAATGAAAGAATTCAATATCGAGTACGGTAACTATCAGAAGAAAGTCTAGAGCGTCAACAACAAATACATAAATAGACTTCGTCATCTCTTTGGTGGGATCGATAGAAATTTTAGTAAATGTTTCGAAAATCCCTTCATGAGGGCAACCTCAATAGCTGATTTCTCTTAAGGAAAATCTGCTAAAATGAGGTATATGTTGAAGGTAATGTATTCAAAATTAACAAAAATTTTAGAGCTGTAATGCTCGAATCGCGTTTTACGTGTCAGAAAAATATAAGAATTTTTAAAAAGATGACCAACATTTTTGTTTTTGACCCAGTATGGCTACACATTCAAAATTATATATACTCAGTAGATTTATAAACTGACGGTACATTATTTATCAAAGTTTTTCTGGGCATTTATAAGGCAGTAATATTATTTTTTCAAGTCAGTCAAATACTGCAACATACACCTAACGATGAAAACACATACTGACAGACTGCATCCAACGAAAAAACCTTCACGTACCCCACGATATGACAAAACTGTTATCTGTCAGCAGCCAGTACATTCCAGAAATACTAAAATATCTAAAAACAAATAGTCATTTACGAAAAACATATAGCATAAAATAGAATATATCGACAGCATACTTAAAAAGATTTAAAAGGGATAGCTTTTATAATATTCATTTAGACAAAGCACGGATATGAGAAACAATCAGATATTTAATAAATATTTTTTCCATAATATAAAAATATAAAGTACAACCAAGGTGTTCATGAAGGAATAAATATGTTATTCTAACTACCCCTTAACAATAAGAGATCTTGCCAACCACCATCGATGTTGGGGACAAACCAAATAAAATAAAAAAAATATACTCACTCTTTGTATATCACGAACACATTTTGATTGTCGACACTTCTTCTTTTCTGTTTCTTCTATTCTATCATGTTTTTTTTTTTTGTTTTTTTAAATATACCACCCTTATATTATAATATATTATATAAAAGTGTAATCCTAATGTATTTAAATATATTGTAGCATTATTATTTTAATAAATTAAAATAGGCAATCATAGTGCATAAATTGAAGAAATAATTTGTGTTACCTATCATGGCTCAAACAACTTATATATATATATATATATATATATATATATATATATATATATAGTGTATAATGGTTTCCGGTTTATTTGTTTATGTTTATTACACAATAAAAGTGTATGCAAATGTAGCTAGATGAGAAGGAATATAACTGTGAGGGGCCCAGTTATAGACGAAACTATTGCACAAATTACTAGACAAGATTGGCACGTAGCCCAATTACTGGCTGATCCACTTTTGGAATAGTAATTTTCACAAGTACGTGATTCCCAATCAAAACGCCGCCAGTTTTACTCATAATCATTCAGGTAATAACCCATAGTTTTACCAGGAAATCCCACACACAAACTACATTCAATATTCAATTAGTAAGAATTGTCCTAATAATTGTTCAATTGAACTCGTTAGTCGGATCAATTATAATCAGTTATGTATTTTGGTCTAATTGAATTCTCATTATTCTAATATCCATAGTTCAGTTCAATTTCATCATCATTATTCCTCGCGTTCTAATATAGATTCTAATGAAAAACAATACTCATTGGCATTTCGAATGAAAATGCAGCGACTTATTTCATTACTGGAAGTGTATTACATTCGAATACTTTCTATGATGTATTTCCCTTATGGGAAATAAGAAATTGAGCTTTCACTCAAGATGGGATTTTCGAAAAATTTCTTCAAATGCCCATCAATCCAACACATGATGTTACGAAAATGAGGTCCGTTCAAATCTTATGTTGTCAATCACCTGTTACAGCTCTAGCAGATTGATTTTGCATTTTGATTTTCAAACTTTCTATGTAAAACTGATAATGAAGTTCGTTAACTGCTGAAATCGAACAAGTGGAAGGGACAGTTTAGAGGCGAATTTATAAAATTCAAAATATCTCCGTTTAGCAGATTTCCCTTAAGGGAAATCAGGTATTGAGGTCGTACTCATGACGCGAGTTTCGAAAAATTTCTTCAAATGTCCATCGATCCTACCCAGGAGATGACGAAAATGAGGTCCGTTCAAAATTATATATATATATATATATATATATATATATATATATATATATATATATATATATATATATATATATATATATATATATATATATTTCCTTGTTAACGCTCTAGCGTCTGTAATTTTTGTTTGATAGGTACCAAACTCGATATATAAATGTTTTACGCAAAAATAAAGATCAATTTCCTCAATGGCCGAAATAGGACCAGTGGGAGGGGGGTTTAGAGGGGAGGATTTTCGAAAATTCGAAATATCTCCGTTACTATACGTCGGATCGAAAAATTATATAGAAGCAATCTTATTGCAAATTAAATTTACTATAAATAATGTTATATATGTTTATTCTGTATCTTGAATATTAACCGAGATATTTGCATTTTTCTGTTTTCAGCTTCTGAGATGAGTTCGGCTAACTTCGGGTCTAGTCGTGAGTTTCCGTCAAGAGCTAGTTCGGGCCCTTCCCGTAACTGTTTGACTCTCTATTCTAAAATTTCTCTATTATAAAACTTCACGTGGGAAATCTGCTTAGTTTACGCAGCCCCTGCGTGACGGACTTTTTATATTCGAAACGATGTTTTTTCTATTTTCTCGTAGCACAAAGTAGTTATTAATACTTTCTTATTTACTGCCTTCAGTAAACTCCCACTACCAGCCACAAAATGTTTATTTAAAAATAGAGAATATACGGTGAGTGAACCTTACTAGTTTGTAATCTCGTGAAAAATTAATTTAATTCACTCTGCCCCCACGTGATTGACTTTTATTATATAAATGGATTTCGTTTCCATTTTAATTGTTATTCCTGATAACAGACACAAACAATGTGTTAAAAAATATCACTAGATGATGATGATAAGTTGGGTAAAATGATTTATTAACTTGTTTCGAATAATACATTCACATTTATGTCTCATGGAATATAATAAATGCTGATTCGGATAAGTAGATAATGAAATAAACTATAAAGGGCCTACAAAATGTTTCTTAAAAAATTGTACTTTTGAAGAAAACGTTCCATTTCAAAATTAATTAAATTTAAGTTACTATATTGTCATGCAAAAATTACAAAAATAAAAATTGGGTCTTACACAGAAGAAAAAAGTCCATTAATATTTCAATTAAGGAACCATGTATTCTAGATTACAAGTTTTGCTATTCTTTTTTTTAACTTTCGATATGAACCAGCTTAGGAGCCTAAAACTTTACATTTTGTCTCTTCTTTTAACCCCTTCCCCACTCATACTAGTTAAATTTCGTTTATTATCGAACTTGACTTTAAATTTGAATCATTTAAATTTAAATATCACGTTTGGTTATGATCATATAAAAATTAGGAGAACCACAGTGTTAAATTAGTCACGCATAAACCCGTGCGCCTGAGTGTTTGTTAATAGATCTCTGTGTTGTCATCTGCATTTTAGCAGATTTCCCTTGAGGGAAATCAACTATTGAGGTTGTACTCATGACGCGATTTTCGAAATTTTTCTTCAAATGTCCATCGATCCTACCCAGGAGATGATGAAAATGAGGTCCGTTCAAAACTGTATATGTATATATATACATATATATATATATATATATATATATATATATATATATCTGTTACCACTGTAATTGTTTAATCGTTACAAAACTCGACATTTAGTCGTTTTATATATAAAAAAAAGATCAAGTTCGTTAACGGCTGAAATCGGACCAGGGGGAAGGGGGGTTTAGTGGGGAGGTTTTTTGAAAATTCAAAATATCTCCGTTACCATACGACGGATCAAAAAATTGTATAGAACCAATCTTATTGCAAATTAAATTTACTATAAATATTGTTCTATACATTTATTCTATATCTTGAATATTAACCGAGATATTTGTATTTTTATTAAATGTGGGACGGTAACGAACGTATAGAGAGACGGCTCTCGTATAGAGATCTCTCTATTGTATAGCTTCACGTGGGAAATCTGCTTAGTTTACGCAGCCCCCGCGTGACGGACTTTTTTGAAATGCGCTTTATGGACTTATCCTTAATACATGATTTCTGTTATGGTGCATCTCCCAAAAACATTTGTTTACTCTGCAAATATTTGTTAAAGCCAATTCATAAAATTCAACCTCTTGTTTGGACCTAGGACCTATGGCCATAAAACATAGTTTTTTTCTTCGCTCTACAAGAGTCGTGCTACTTAGAATTAATATGAAATCATTTCTGAGTCACATTTTCTTTATCTAAGTGACCAAGAAAAATAAAGCCAAACTTTTGTAAAGCTTCTCTGAGGTCTCAGCGTTGGTTCGAAAATAAGCCAACAGTTCTATGCTAGCCGATGCTCGTAAATTTCCGACCTTTTATTGGCAGAACTATTTTGTTCCAATATCCCAACTCCCGTTATCAATGTTTGGCTTCCTCCGGGGTATTATAAGTTTTCGTTTATTGCGATTTCAATGGCCGTACAGACAATTGCAAAAAAGAAAGATTGCGAAAATAGCCATCTTCTGACTTTACGACATCAGTCGTTTCCCTTGAAAGCAATGTTTTCAGAAATCCCATCACACTGAAAAGAATCATAGCAATAAAAATTAAGCAATATATTTTCTTTTACTCCCAGCTGGAATACTAAACAATGATAATAAGCACGTTTAATACTTCTATTACACATGAACCACCTTTTATTACCATATAGGCGGATTTGTAGAAATATGCTACTTAGGACGAAACTCCTACTTAGAGTCATAACCAATTAATTTACAAATGAAAATTATTTGAAATATCCGATTTGAAACTAAATTAAAAGAAAATATGTTACATAGAATGTGAAAATACTTTGGATACAAAATAATGAAGGTGGTTTGTCAGCAATGGCCTTCTACTGAGTATGCATATACCTTAGATGGTCTAGAAAATGAATGACTTTCTTGGTGATGTACATTTTAGTGTCAAGCTTACCGTACTTCTGAAGATCCAAGAGAAATAGAAAAATTTTTGACGCTCAGTTTTTAATAATTAATTCGAAGAGAATTGAGTTTCAATTATTTCGACCTTATTTAAAAAATGTGATGCCAATCAAATTTGAAGAAAAATGTTTTACAAACTGTGTTCTAGCGATTCCCTGGTTTAATAAAAGATGCATCACATAATGCTAAAATTTATATAGTGTGGAAGTATGTATATAAAAATACCAACGTACATTAGTTGGAAAGTATGTATTCAAGTAGTAGAAACATTTTCTGAGCCTGTTTTTGAGTAGATTCATTTGTCTTAGTATTTTATTTTCAAAATATCGGGTTATAATATTTGAAAACCTGAGTTTCAATTACGTTTGCCTTTTATTCCGTTGACACACTCTTTAGCTCAAATTTCACTTTAATTAATCAAAAGAACCTTCTTTTTTTTCTCTCTCTTTTTTTTTTGTTTTCAAAAATAAGCTATCCAAAACGTTCAATAAGTATCTGTATTATATATGGTACATTGTGGGAAATCTGAGTGGACTGAAAGTGAAAGTTTTATTTCTCATGAATCTATGGATAAATATTATTGATTTTTTTTTAATTTGTAAAAACTTGAATTATTTTTTGCCTCTTGAATTATCAGTGCATTTTGTGTTCGATCGAAGGATAATAATAAGAGAATAGCACTGCTCCTCAGTTGTTAATAATGTTTTGTCGTCTTGGGAACAGTCGGATTACTAATATAGAAAATGAATACCATTTTATGCGAAAATTTATACTTATCAAGGGAGAGACTTAAATGAAAATGATGGAAAGCATATTTTTCAAACCTATAATTTCCCGGTTCATTTGAGGAAATAATATACTATTATGTTAAATTAGCTTATAGCATGAAGAACAAAACGACCTGATATGGCGAGATTCTATGATTGATACAATAGCATGATGAGGATATCAAAATTGCAGGTATCGATTTGCTGTTAGAGCTGAAGATTAGCTCTTTCGTGTCACGCCAGTATCACATACAATTTTCAAAAACACATTTGTTAGTTGTTTTTTTTTTATTGCCGCTTTTTTGAATGAAGTACTAATAACACCATCAAAATTTCGATCATGCCCTTTGGTAGGAACCATTGCTTTTTGGAAGCTGTTACTCTTAATTAAAACATATCACTTATTTATAATAAAATGAAGACAAATTCCATCATATATTTTTAATTTAAAATTTTTTTTTGGTATTACTGAATATGTTTTATGATATACGAACGGCTTTCTACTGCTGCAACTATTGAAATGACAAGGACTACATGAGGTACCATCGTCTGGGACTTGTTTTTATCTTAATTTAATATAGTTGTGTTATCCAGCCTTAGTGAAAGACAACACATGTATGTATCTGCTAAATTCTTGAAGGTGTCCCAAAAGGATCAGTACTTGGTCCAATACTATGCATAATATGTTTTAATGATGTAAACGATCTTAAAACTAAATGCCTGAAAGCCCTGTTTGCTGACGATAAAGTATTTATAATTTCAAGTTTCCGAGTTGACACTATTGCCAACCATCTCACCATAGCATTGACACAATGTATTAAGTATTGTAATAAGTGGAAAATAAGATTGAATTCTCAAAAAACCTCGAGTGTACCCTGAAGTTAAAATGCTAGGCAATCCCATCCCTTGGTCAAAGAATGTGAAATATCTTGGAGTCATATTAGACTTTAAACTTACCAACACTAACCACATCAATACTCAGTGTAATAAAGCTATTGGGATACTACAATCCTTATTTTCTGTACTAAACAGAAATTCAGGGTTAAGTATAACTAACAAAAAACTTGTTTACTACTTATATATAAGGCCTGTTTTATTGTATGCCTGTCCAATTTGGTCAATGACATGCGAAACTAATAAGCGTAAATTACAAGTGGCTCAAAATAAATGTTTAAGATTTATTGGTTCATTCCCACGATGGACTCCTGTCATGCACATGCATGAAATTCTTGACATTCCCACAATAAATGAGTACATAACTAAGTTAGCAGTACACTTTTTCGATGCATGTCAAAATAGTAAAGTAATAGTAAGTATCAGCACATTGCTGATATAGTTAATTATAGTTATAGTAGTTTAAATTACAAGAATTACAAATATAAGAGACTTAAGCACATAACATTTTAATTTCTCTGAAGAGCTTTTATTTTTTCTTTACAAATTTATATTCTTCTGTGTATCTTTATAGTTCTTCTATAGTTCTTCTGTATTACTTTTAACCGTTCTGTAATTGAGAATTATTATTTATTTCTGTATTTGGGTTTTGTTTTTTTTTTGTATTTTTTTTCCTTTATTATACATTTAGATATTAGAATAAAAATAGATATAAGTAATGTGGAATATTTAAAAAATCCAATAAGCTTGAAAAATTGTATTTACTTCTATTGTAAATTATTATTTGTTAATATTTTAGATAAAAAAATTCTTTTAACCATTAACCACATGTATGTATAATATAGAGCTGCCTATCATCCGAATATCACTCCACTCCCTCAAAAATCTACTAATATTACAAAGTCTCTGCTTTGAGGACTTTTTAATTCAGAGGTGAGAAAAAATAATGGCCTTCCATTGAAATTGGAACTTTAGCTTTTATTACACCATTTAATCTCAGGTATTTAGATAAAAGCAACAGCAGATAACAGCTTCAGAATTGAGTGGGTACTTAATTCAACCCCAATTCTTTTCGCGAATATTTTTAAAACCGTTATCTATTTCGAAATCCAATATGTCAACTTGCTTTGTGTGATCTCTAGATGAAATGTGAACGTGGGGCAGTTAGTAATTTGAAGGTGTCCTTATTTAATTTGTGTAAATACTGATTCAGAATGTACATATTGGATATATTTTAATACACACTGACTGTTACATCGCTAAAAAGTTTTAAAGCCTGGGTATACGTTTACAAAATCTATATCTCTATTTACAAAATCTAATTCTAATATCTATTTGTAACACGTACTTTCAAATTATATAAAGTAATGATAAATAAGTTAATTTTACCTTGAAGATAAAATAATAAGCTACTTAAACAAGTATGAAATTAACTCACTTTTCTGTGGTTTGGCTTCTGGAAGATGGCTGAGGGTCAGGAAATACAGGAAAAATATCGGCCTCAAAGATCTACAGACCATTTTCCTGTACATTAATCTGGAAAACAAAATAATAAAATAAAACAGTGTTAAAAAATATCAGAATGCTTGAAATAGGTTTAATCAAAAAGCATATTCATAAACATGACATTATTTTATATGATTCCAAAGTAAGAAAGAAACCACACATACTTTAAGCAGCAAGTAAAATAGTACAATGTTAAACTCAGATTTGAAAGATTAATGAATATATTTGTTTCAAGACTAGATTTATAAATTGTTTGAAAATTTCCCCAATGTTATTACAATACAATATACCTTTATTCTCTCCAATTTAAATACAAACAATTCAATTTTAGGTCATTATAAACAGGAATGGTTATGTAACATTTTTCGATATAACTGGACCAGTTCTTGTTCCTTCTTTTTTGGATGTTAAAATCAGGTAAATCGATATACTAGAAGTAAACAGTTGATGAACTAGACAAAATAAAAAATATATATATTCATCCAATATTTATATCTTGTCAAGTGGAAACATATTCCGCTCATTTTAATCATTTTTAGGAATTTAAATAAAAAATAAATTTACCTTGGTAATGTTCGGGTTAGGAAATACATTTGCCTGTAAGGGCTGTAATCTACCATAATAGCTGAAAATTGCGAAATTATGGAAAAGTCATTTGAAGTTAAAATTATCATACTATGTAAATACAACAAATTAGGTTTATTGTAGCCATTAGACGTTATTTGCATTATTATGAACAATTTATCACACTTTACACTTAGATTCTATTCACTAGATTGCTTAAGTCTAATCCGGGGTTCTGAGAATGTTATTTTTAGCAAGGAAATAGTTTTACAAAATATTGATATTCATGCCGAAAATGAAATAATTATTTATTAACGTCCGCTTAGTCTAATAACGCTAGTTAAGACAGACAAACGAAAAAAAAAATCAAATAAAGTTTGACTCAATTAATACTACGTTTTTTCTCTTTTTGTAATTTGCGAGTCTATGTAAGCCAAATATATTGAATTATAATTCTCTTTTCTTACAATCAACTTTATATTCTAATTTATTTTTGCTAAATCCAGATTTATACTTTTGATAAACTTTATTATATTTATTAAATAATATATGTGGTGGTTTTGGCCTATTACCTCCTTTTAAAATTATGTTCATTATGAAATTTTATCTATTTTGATTTAATGTTGATCAGTCATAGAGTATATGAAAAAAGTTTGTGGTGTCTGTATGTCGCAAGTACATTTGTCATTGTCTTGAATTTTGAGTCTTGTTTAATAATGTCCTGTCTGTCTATGAAATTGTGTGCATATGTGATGGTGACTCTTAATTGTGTTGCAGTTGTGAGTTATATTTGGTATGTATTGGAAAACATACTTCTCTTACTGTAGTTATTCTTACTCAAGGCATAATTAAAACTAGATTTTATTCTAACAGACGAACTCTATACCATTAACCTAAAAATGTGTAATTAACCTTTCTTTTTTTTTTTAATTTGATTCACTGACTTATATCATATTTCAGAATTTCGATGTCCTCTCACTACTAATTCTAAAGGAAATAGTTCTATATTTGTGATTTGTATACTGTGTCCTACTAATTCTATAGGAAATAGCTTTGAACTCTTATTTTTCAGATCAGTCGACTGGAATATACAGATTTCTGGTCTTGTAAAACTGAACTTGCCTCTAAAAATTCTATTTTCAGTATTCGAAGACTCACGTTGAAGAAATTAAACCGCATATTCAATTTCCCCGAGAGAGAATGGAACTGAATGTCATTAATGGCGTCTGATTATAATGACTATTAGTAACAATGCTTTTCTATTTGTAGACATCTGAGTTGTTTGAATTTAGGAGAAGAATATATCCAGTGGACACAGCATATTAACAAGAAAAGACTTATAGCCCAATTTAGAATGGCTGGTCACAAGGAAAATAGAATTTTTTATAATGGACAATGTTTTAATTTTGCTGTTGACAAACCTTGCCACCTTTGCAATTCAGGAAAAGACTGTTTCTCTCATTTTTTCCTTGAATGCCAAATAAATAATTACTTTAGAACACATTTTATTCAAAATTATTTGTTTAATTCTATTGATATTGTAACATTATTACGCATTCGTACAGAATACCAATTACATAATATGTTCTTATACATAGTTAATTGTTTAAAAATTAGAAAATGTATTATTTAGTTTGTAATTCCTCATTTTGCTACATTCAAATATAAATACATATATTCCGTTGTCTAAAATATTTAAATTATTTTGGTTTCGCTTCGTTCTATTTTTTGTTTCAGAGTTGTGGATACTGATTATTTAATTCCTATGTTTTTTTTTCTTTGTTGTTGTTTATTGGTCTTTTATTTTATCCTTATTTGTTTTTTAAAACAATTAATTATTCTTAATTTATATCTTATTGTATTGCTACTATTTCTGTATTGTTTTTAATGTGTTTTGTTTGTACCCCAAGTAATTGGGTCATATTTTGTGATGCAATATGTAACCGACATCCCATCAGTATGGGTTTATCTTGTAAACTGATGTATTATTAATAAATAAATAAATAATAAGAAAGTAACAATGCTTTTAACTTTACACTTCCTAATATAGATTTTTTAAACAAATCATGATTATTTATAAAAAATAATATGGAAAAATGTCGAGGCGAGAAGGCGTTGGAAGTTCCAAAAAGACTAGGTGTTTGGAGATATCACAGCTGACACCTGTCAGATTCTATACATGGCGGCCTGGTATGTGGCCGCTACAACTTTTATACAAATACCCAACTTCTCTCAACCTCTATTCCTCCTCAATATTGTCTGTCTTTCAATAAGTGTCTACCTCTTTCTCTCTATTGCTAAATATTGGACATATTGATTGATAATAAATAAAAAATGTATGTAGTTTACTACAGTCGTTAATGAATAATATTGATGCGAGTTCAACTTTATTTCATTGACATTTTTCTCTCTCTTCTATGCATTTAATGGGCCACGTTTATTTTGATGAGTGTATATGAGCAATAGCTATTTGCGAAGAATTTATCTGCCTGTGTGTAATTCATCACCGATCGAGCTGAAATTCAGTTAACTTTACTTTTCTGGATAGTTTATCACCTGAAGAGCATTAAACTGAATTATTAAATATTCTCTGAGATATAGTCTCAGAATTTCCTCCTCCTCTTTAGAATTAGTAGTGAGAGAACATTAAAATTCTGAAATATGATATAGATCTGTGAACCGAAACCAAAAACGGCACTCCATTCAAGTTAAATTCTTCCATATTTGTTATTATCTTCAAATATTTTTAAATTTATGTTTTAGAGTTCATCTATTTGAATGAAATCATATTTTTATTATGGTTTTAATTAAATTAAGTTATTTATTAACTTTTTTACAACTAAAGGCTAATTAGGACGGGTTATCTACAAGTTACCTCCCTTTTATAGCCAGGATTGGACTAAGGATTTTATTTAATGAATTCCCCTAACCACCGTCACTTAATAATTCCTTTGCCCAGGTGGATATCGAACTCGCCACTCTAGGTTTACCATGTGAGATTAAGGTCAATGCTTGAACTCACATGGCTAACCTGAGCCCCTATTATGGATTGAATAAAAATAACTAGAGTAACAGAAGTATGTTTTTCTATATATTCAAGATTAAAACAAATTATTAAAAAAATGTAGTCTTTAAATCTTGACGAACGTTATGATCGGAATTTAAAGTAAATTAAATTATGACGACCAATGCTCCATCACCTGTTCCACCATAAAGGGAAATATTTCTCTATGTTTGCTTTTGTTTCTAAGTGCTCGAGTATAGAATAACTATTTTTTTTTTTTATAATTACTTCTTATCTACAATAATCAAGTTGTTAGCTATAAAGCATTACATAGAGTAAATGATGGCTTAAGAGAACAAAGCTGAATTCTTTGTATTACTCACCAACGTTTTTGTAAATAGTTATTTTAAACATCGAGTGTTTATGATTACTTTGACTTTAAAATATTGGTTTTGTTTCTTCTGTATCTGTTCTCCAGGTGTATCAATTTGTTACCTAAATTTGTGTTTTAAACGGTTAATATTTGATCTACGGATCCCTTAGAATAAGAGTTCATTGGAACAAATCAAATCGTATAAAAAAGAGATACCAAACAATAACTATAGATCATAAAGTATTATTATTATTATTATTCTCAATATACAGAAATACTGGAAATATTTAATAGTGCAAAGAAAAGTGGTAACCAAAAGCAGTTAAAACTAAACATTCCATTGATACAATTTTGTTTTTTTTGCGATTGGCTCTACAGACCCAAGATTTGAAAATCTTAACCCGACATAACCAGCTTCCTTCACCTCTGTCTATCATGGGCGACGGTTTTCAAGTGGAGTACGTGGAACTCCGTAGCTTCCTGCTTTACTGCCATCCCGTCTGATCTTTAGTTATCCACGTGACCGTGAATCCTTCCGTTTCTTCGATTGCTACCATTTGCTTCCATAAGTATACTCAAAAAAGTAACTCAAGCGCGCTGTAACTCTATATAGTGAAATTCATTACCTCAATAAAATTAATCTTATTTACTTAGCACTCCTATCTTTTTTTTTCCTTTCCTACGAATTCCTGTTTTCGTGATATCACCATAATATACTTCACAATTAATTTATGAACGTATAATATAG
Source organism: Riptortus pedestris (assembly GCA_019009955.1). Taxonomy (NCBI): domain Eukaryota; kingdom Metazoa; phylum Arthropoda; class Insecta; order Hemiptera; family Alydidae; genus Riptortus; species Riptortus pedestris. The sequence continues at coordinate 35,041,396 of CM032230.1, read as the reverse complement.
AAACTGAGGCAATTTTCCAGCCTCTCCTCCTGGACGCTGACTTCATTATTGAAAGTATTTTAATAGATTTTTTTTAGAATTCTTCTCAGGTCTAAAATTCCTGCCTATCTCCAGCATTCTGCTCCCATGGTCTTCTCGTCCATAGAAAAGCTAATTTTCTCCAACTAATTTTCTTCGCCAAGTCAGTAGGAATCATGAATCAGTATGTATGGTTTTGTGATTATCGTTTTCATTGGCCTCAGCAATCATATATGCATATAGAACAAGAGTCATGAATACAACTATTCGCGCAAATTATTGAATGACAACTTTTTTAGGGAAAGAGATAAAAATAGATAAGCAATTTCAGAATATCACGGTGTTGTTTCGTGCGTTATTTTAAGGATTCCATTTAAAAATGAAGTGGTTTAGTTCAGTGAATATGAGATAGAAATTGCAATGTTATATATTTTATACGAAGTTGGATGAATAAGTAACTAGTTTAAATTTAAATACATGAAAAAGCTAGGTGAGAAATATATGATAATTATAAATGAAATATATGGCATTCGATATAAAATCGGCTCTTCTAATGAATTTTATTTATCGTTGATACATAATTTTCATGCATAAGGCTTGCTATTTAATAATGCAAAACTAATATCAACAAATATTTGTGGGATTCGCATCCTTCTGGGAGAATATTCCTTAAAAGTTTCAAAAATTCCTTTAAACGTAGGTTGTGATCCAGCAATACACACACCAGTGGTTGCTATTTGCTGAGCTTCAAATTCCCAGCTCTTGAGTTCACTCAAATTGTTTAGTCGGCAACTTAAAAGACTCTCACTTCCGAACGGAAAGTTTAGCATAAGAGCACTTTGGAGTGAACAAGTTATCAAGGGAGTTAATTCGAAGAAACCTGTGTTTAAACACGGATCCAGAAGTTGGTCTCTCTCTCACACTCCCACTCTATCTCTCTCTCTCTCTCTCTCTCTCTCTCTCTCTCTCACTCACTCACCTCTCTCTATCTCTCTCTCTCTCTCACACACACTCTCCCTCACTCTCTCTCTCTCTCTCCCTCTCTCTCTCTCCCTCTCTCTCTCTCCCTCTCTCTCTCTCTCTCTCTCTCACTCTCCTCTCTCTCTCTCTCACTCACTCACTCACCCCCTCTCTCTCTCTCTCTCTCTCTCACACACTCTCCTCTCTCTCTCTCTCTCTCTCTCTCACTCTCTCTCTCTCTCTCTCTCACTCACTCACTCACCCCTTTCTCTCTCTCTCTCTCTCTCTCTCCTCTCTCTCTCTCTCACTCACTCACTCACCCCTGTCTCTCTCTCTCTCTCTCTCCTCTCTCTCTCTCTCTCACTCCCACTCTCTCTCTCTCTCTCTCTCTCTCTCTCTCTCTCTCTCTCTCACTCCCACTCTCTCTCCCTCTCTCTCTCTCACTCTCTCTCTCTCTCTCTCTCTCTCTCTCTCTCTCTTTCTCTCTCTCCTCTCCCCCCCTCTATTTCTATCTCCCCCCCTCTCTCTCAAGTTGAGATTTGTATTGGCAAAGTAGTTCACTTCTCTCTAATTTGTGCCTTTGTTTCCTGATTAGTAGTAGCCTCATTAATAGCTCGCCAAACTTCATTCACATGCTTATACACAGAATACCCTGATATCAACTTGTCTATCATAAACGGAAATATGGCATTGGTGCGTTACAACATGACTATCTGTTCTATTGCTTTATACATACTCTATACAGCCGTTTCCTGATTAATAGACTCATTCACAGGCTTATACCCTGAATATCCTGTATTTATTACGAGATATGGGCTTACGGAGATAAAGGAGTCATTAATTGTTCTTAAATGCACATAGAGGCTTCAACGCTACCGCCACTGGTAAACGAACAACCCTAAGTTGACACAAAACTCTTAGTTAGAACAACTTCGCCTTCATATTATAACATATAAGAGGTATCTTAATCCCAAATCAGCTGTACCTTACAACCCACATACTATTGGACCTGTATCACTGGACAGCTGGGCATCACATAAAAAAATCCTTGTAGTTAAAAGACTGTCATATATGAAATTCACAGAGTAACTAAAAGATTAGATTTTTTTTTATTCTATAGAGTAAAATTTTGTGCATACAAGTAGACATTAATTGCTGTTGTTGTTACATGTTCCTTTAATGGCATAAAATCTGATGGTCCTTGAAGTTACAAAACTGTCATATAGGCAATTCGTGGATTTACTCAAGTGTAACCATATGAGACGAATAATTTTCTTCATTTGCAAAGCATGCACAGCATTGTATCCTTACTAGTAGACATTAATTGTTCTATAATGTGCCTTTAGTGATATAAAATCCTGATGGTCCTTGAAGTTACAAAACTGTCTCATAAGCACATCCTGGATTTACTCAATTGGAACTACATCAGATTTACATGATTGTCTTCATTTACATGCCATGCGCAACATTGTCTGACAAGAGTTGAAAATGGTGACATTAGTCTTATCTTAAATGAACTTTGTTAAAATTGTAAATTTACAGATTATTATAGACTGTAATGAAATTGACATTGCATTACATAAACTCCATTATAAATGACCATATATTCTATATTCTGAGTATTCCCAGCACAGAGCACATTAAGATTATCATTTATGAATGTTTAAATGTATTATTTTTACCTTTAAATAAGAGTTCCAATTTGGAGTGAAGTCACCATGCATTTTCATAGATAACGCCGATGGATTTTGATAATAACATTCACAGCTCTTAACGTCGGTACACTAAGTAATAATACGGATGAATTTCGATAATAAATTCTCGTTAAATGCACTGTTTGAGCGTATTTCGATCGGCAGTTCAAAGTTCACCGCTGGGCTAGGCCTATATAAGAACCCTGACAGGCCTGATTGAAGTCAGTCATATTCGGCGTCCTCTGGAGGGGAGACTCTTGTCGGTGAGACATCACTAATCCTTCAGCTTGTTCCGGCCTGCCTAGCCTGTTCTACCTCTCTCGGCTAAGACGGCACTTCTATTAAACAGCTAAGTGTTTCAATTGTAATATAGTCTAAGTAGAATTAAGTGTCCCCCATTATATTTTTATATTATACATAATTATTGTAGGTGAATATTTTTATTATAAAAAAATTTATATAAATTTGAATTTTGACTTTAGTCGATTGTTGGTGGCCCTTCCTAAATTCTTGTTAGTGGTTTGGTTGTAGGATTTTTCATCTCTTTCAGCTTCCACTGCTTATCGCCGCAGCCAGATCGCAACAAGACTTCACTAATATGTGTTGAGTGCGTGAGTATGCTTATTGAGATGTGTCTGTGTGTGGTTGTCGGCGTGTGTGTGTGTGTGTGTGTAGAATACAGACCGTTCTTTTTAAAATGTCTCCATGACAATTTCAAAGGAGAAGACAGAACAATTGCTCAATCACGCTCACAATTAGTACACCCGTCCTGTTCAGATATCAATAATTATTATAACGAGATTTTTTTTCCTTTTAAATTGCAGTTTTAAAAATAATATCATGTTATTTGTTATATAACATATAATATACCAAATATTTTCAGTAATATATACAAAATATTTCAAAGAATGGAATGAATTGTTCGTGACATTTACCTAATAACTGTTCTCCAAGTTTTATAATAAGCGCAGGGAAAACGAGCTAATAAATGAGCCCCATGAACTGACAGCTGAAACATTTAAGCGAGGTAATATTTCATGAGTAATGACTTCAATTAAATCTGTTTCAAGAATAAGACTAGATTATAACAATGTTGATATTTAATTTTAACTCTCAGTGTTTATTCAAAACATAAAATCTTGGTTAATTTTTGTCTTATTTTACGATTACCTAGTAATGTGGTCATTTAATTGGGTTATGGATTATTATTAGAAAATAATAATTCAATTTTTAAAAAAATTGATTACTTTTTTTCAATTTTAGAATCTCTCAGAGATTAAACAAAAACGTTGATATGTAGGTGTGTATAAAATTATAAACGGACCTCATGGTCAAACAAGCCCAAAATAATTGCGAAAGAGAGGTTTTCTATAATTCATAATATTATCTGAAGTTGCTTGAGTGTTATAATGTAACGCTGCACCAGCCTAGAAAACTGTTAGGAGACACAATTCTGGTTTAATGTATATAGTAGTGCACTTTATGAAATAGAAAATGTTTTAATAATACTCTCGTTTCCAATCCTAGCAATTCTTAGAGTTGTCAAAATTGAATATCGCATTTTCTCTGATTTTATTTTTAGAAGATTTTTCTTAATTGAAATAAGCTACTGAGACTGTACCGAGGACCAGATTTTTGAGATGTTTCTTCAAATGTCCATACATCCCACACAGATGATGAAAAGAGGGCCAGTTCAATATACAAATAGTTGCGACTCTAGCGGTCCTAATTTTTGTTCAATCTCTATAGAACTAACATAAACGATTTATGTCAAACTAAAAAACAAGTTCATTAATTTCTAAACTTAGTCTGGGGAGGGGGATTGGAAAAGATGAACATTGGAAAATTCAACGTAACGCTGATATTATAAGTTGGATCAAAAAATTGTACAACATCCACTTTATTACACATTTCATTTCCTGTGAATGTTTATATGTTTTATTTCAAATTTACCGAGGTAATTATTTTTTTTTTTAATATTCAGCATTCGGTAAACCCCCACACCAACTCGTTTATTACAAATTTAATTCCAAAATATTGATTTCACTAAACATTTAATGTGAGACGTGTATAAAATATTTTTAGTTTGACGTCCTCATTTAAGATTTTCGGCTTTAAGCTTTATGATTTGAAGTAGGAAAAAGATAGTACAACGAGATGATCAGCGCTTCATATGGCAGGACTTGAGAAATCTGGTTTTTGCAGCACTTGTGCGATGGATTTCTTTAAATTGTATATGTTGTAGTTCAAATTGAAACAGGTGATTAACGGAAAATGTGTAGGTTCTACCGCTTTGTCCTAAACTTGTCCAGGTCAAGAGGTCAATAATTTTGCTGATTTTCTTTTTGACTATTGAACCCCGGGAGAGAGTTCCCAGACCCACGGAACATATGAGTTTTATTCTGAAAGATCAGATGATGTTAACGCTGGGATCGTGCTTAGAAATGTTTTCGAAATCACTTGGTTCTCTCGTGAGAGAGATTAAATGAGCTTCGTTGTATCCTCACTTCTTGTCACATGTCGTACTCTCTTCAGAGTAATCTATCGTCAGCCCTTTTTGCATGTTTTAATGGTTTGACAATCTTACGATCCAACATCTGCGAATAGTTTATGAGGTGTAATTGCTTTATTTTATACTTTGGTAGACAGTGTATCATTTTCATTGAAATCATACCCATACATGCTAATACAATGTTATATTTTCCCTATTGTAATAAAAAATTAAAATGAAAGGGTTTGATTTATTTGAGAATTAAGTAAACTATATAAAAGCTATATTTTTAAGATCCTTTAAGTTTTATTTATTTTTAAAGTTTTCCCTCAGCGTAGCTCAAATATAATACACCAAAAAATAACTTAAAATAAATAGTGCAATGCTCTTGGGGAAAAAGGGGAAAATTAAAAAATAAAAATAAAGTGGCCGTCGTGGGATAGATAAAACCGTTGGTTGGATAGAGTAGAGCCCGAGGCAAGGTTCCAAGTTGCCGGGAGTTGGGGCTGTATCAGCAGGGTAGATTTGAGGGCCGGTCCATCGCAACCCCTCCTCTCTATGCTATATCTTAACTTATAGCCGGCCTCTCGCTCTACTTACTGCATCACTCCCCTAACTTCCGCTACTAACTCTAGCTGACGCCTAATAGATAGCGACACTAGCAGTCAGCATTTATATAATCCGACCTGTGCAACATGTCACACTGCTGGCCGGGATGTGAAATTGCTGTCATATGCAAATGTTCTTCGCTTGCATTTCATTAGTTAAATCACCAAGCACTCAAGATGGCTACAGAAAAATTTAACAATAAATGTCGGGTACGTATATTAACAAAAATATTAATATATTTTCTATGCTTCGGCTATTTATTTTATCACTTACTAACAGATTTCTCTACAGGTACTGCCCTTGTCACGCATTTTCAAAAAAACTCTACAAACTTAAGGCTTATGGCAAGTTTTAGGATAAAGGAAGCGTTTCTGGCTTGTTGAACGTTTCTGGCTAGAGGAAGCGTTTCTGGCTTGTGGAACGTTTCTGGCTAGAAGAAGCGTTTCTGTCTTTTAGGAGGTTTCCGGCATGTGGGACGTCACTAGCTTGTGGATCGATTCTGTCTTGTGGGACGTTTCTGGCTAGAGGAAGCGTTTCTGGCGTGTCGATCGTTTCTGGCATGTTGGACGTTTCTGGCTTGCAGGGCGCATCTGGTTTGTGGGACGATTCTTGCTAGATTAAGCGTTTCTGACTTGTGGGACATCTTTGGCTAGAGGAAGCGTTTGTGGCTTGTGAGACGTCTCTGGCTAGAGGAAGCGTGTCTGTCTTTTGGGACATTTCTGGCATGTGGGACACCTCTAGCTTGCGGATCGTTTCTGTCTTGTGGGACGTCTCTGGTTTGTGGGACGTTTTTGGCAAGAGGAAGCGTCTCTGGCTTGTGGATAGTTTCTGGCTTGTGGAACGTTTCCGGCATGTGCGACTTCACTAGCTTGTGGATCGATTCTGTCTTTTGGGACGTTTCTGACTAGAGGAAGCGTTTCTGGCGTGTCGATCGTTTCTGGCATGTTGAACGTTTCTGGCTTGCAGGGCGCATCTGGTTTGTGGGACGATTCTTGCTAGATTAAGCGTTTCTGACTTGTGGGACATCTTTGGCTAGAGGAAGCGTTTGTGGCTTGTGAGACGTCTCTGGCTAGAGGAAGCGTTTCTGGCTTGATGAACGTTTCTGGCTAGTGGAAGAGTTTCTGGCTTGTGAAATGTGTCTGGCTAGAAGAAGCGTTTCTGTCTTTTGGGACATTTCTGGCATGTGGGACACCTCTAGCTTGCGGATCGTTTCTGTCTTGTGGGACGTTTCTGGTTTGTGGGACGTTTTTGGCAAGAGGAAGCGTCTCTGGCTTGTGGATAGTTTCTGGCTTGTGGAACGTTTCTGGCTAGAGGAAGGGTTTCTGGCGTGTCGATCGTTTCTGGCATGTTGAACGTTTCTGGCTTGCAGGGCGAATCTGGTTTGTGGGACGATTCTTGCTAGATTAAGCGTTTCTGACTTGTGGGACATCTGTGGCTAGTGGAAGCGTTTGTGGCTTGTGGGACGTCTCTGGTTAGAGGAAGCGTTTCTGTCTTGATGAACGTTTCTGGCTAGTGGAAGAGTTTCGGGCTTGTGAATTGTTTCTGGCTAGAAGAAGCGTTTCTGTCTTTTGGGACGTTTCTGGCATGTGGGACGCCTCTAGCTTGTGGACCGTTTCTGTCTTGTGGGAGGTTTCTGGTTTGTGGGACGTTTTTGGCTAGAGGAAGCGTCTCTGGCTTGTGGATAGTTTCTGGCTTGTGGAACGTTTCTGGCTAGAGGAAGGGTTTCTGGCGTGTCTATCGTTTCTGGCTTGTGGGACGTTTCTGGCTTGCGGGGCGCTTCTGGTTTGTGGGACGATTCTTGCTAGATTAAGCGTTTCTGGCTTGTGGGACATCTCTGGCAAGAGGAAGCGTTTGTGGCTTGTGGGACATCTCTGGCTAGAGGAAGCGTTTCTGGCTTGTGGGACGTCTCTGGCTAGAGGAAGCGTTTGTGGCTTGTGGGACATCTCTGGCTAGAGGAAGCGTTTGTGGCTTGTGGGACATCTCTGGCTAGAGGAAGCGTTTGTGGCTTGTGGGACGTCTCTGGCTAGAGGAAGCGTTTCTGGCTTGTGCAATTAGAAATACTTGTCCAGTTTTTCAATCTCTATTTAGACTATATCCGATGATAAGTTGGTTGTTAGGGGTTAGTGTAAACAACTGTATTACAAGAATAAGACAGATAAAGGCGTAAGTACCTGTTAGGTCCAAGTTCTTAAGTATCTAGTATGACTTAAATGTCTGTAGAAGTTCTACTTAATAAGCTTCAAGTCCAGGCATCCTTGGCAAAGCGAAATATTAACCATTGGCAGTCTGTTGGGTTAGAAGTGTGTTTGTAATATAAAGGGAAGTGTTGTATAAATATTGCTCAAGGAAAGTAAAGAAGTTAATGAAGATTGTAGGAAAAACGATTTTCCTCCTGTTAGTCTGCCCTAAAAATATTCAAAAATATTTTATCATGTATATTATTCTCCACCTTTGTAACTTCGTTTGAAATTATAAATTACCTCAGATGTTGAAGTTCCAGTAATAGTTTTCATATAAAATTCTGAAGTATATGGGTCATTCATTTTTAAGCTCCCATAACCTTGATACATTTTTGAGCTATTTATATTCAAGGAGGTATAGCGAGTGGATGTGTTGTTTTAATTTTGCATTACATTAAAACAAAAAATAACATTTTTGAGTCCCAACGTCAACTGTTTGAGTTGGCAACTCTTCTACCCAAATTCAAGATTTTACTAAACCTAATTACTTGGAGCGCTTCAATGTTACACATTTCATTACACACTTTGCATTTATATTAGACACCTTTAATGCAATCGTAATTTCAATTAGGATAAAGTGGTAATTGATAAGCTAAATATTATTTGTCCACTAAAGAGCAAGGATATTATAAATTAAATATGCCCATATTAACTTTTTTCTGCATGTTATTTCGCATTCCTTAGAATTGTCTATGTATTCAATGTAAATATGTTCAAATTATATTAAAAGTTTTTCTTACAATATTAGAAAAATGTACGCTACCGAAAACTACATACATCAAGATATTTAAATGCTAATGTTTAATTAAAGTAAACGATATCTCTATTTCAAACATGAAGTTTAAAATTACTCAACAAGGAAAGTAATGAGTGTGACCATATTGCAACTCATCAATCTAGCTTGGAGTCAATCAATTTTTACTCCATTATGATAGTGAATTGACATTTGAACTAGTAGTTTATTTTAACTGATCGTTAGATTATAAATCACAAAATCAGATTATCTTTTAATTAACATTAATGGTTGAATTCATTTATCATTTCATTTCATCGCATTAGATTTCCATTCATTATTTCACCACTTGTATTAACTGATTGGGTTTGATTATATAAACTAGAGTGAGTACTTAGTATTATGGGTTTCTATCATTAGCTGCTGTCTTCTGATGTAAATTTCTAATATTCACCATTAATAAAAGTCGGTCCCACAGCAGCTGGGTAAAAAGAGCAGATGCCCCACGTGATGATGGGCATGCTACTGATTTCACTTCATTTATTTTTCTTGTAGTAAGAACCATTCGTACGCACTTTAAGCTAGGCATGAGAAGTTTAGTAGCTTAGGAAAGAATGAGAGGTATAGAAAAGGCTGAAAACTATAAAATGCAACAACCTCGATTAGGTTTTGATTCAGGGGATTTAAGAAAAATTTTGACCTCTTACATTTCCAAAAATATTATCCACAAAATTTTTGATTCTCTCTCTTCACTAAACTCCTACCTCCTTGTCTTGTCTGATAAAAACAATATATTTTATTTAGCTATAAAAATGATGTTTTGTGAAGTTTCGGGATATTTCCTATGTGAAGTAAGCAGAAATGGTGAGGTTTACATAATTATGAAGACTACATTATTTAAATATCTTCTTTAACCCTCCCAGTGCCATGGGGTCCTCCGAGGACTCAAGCTCTCCGAATTTTCACGAAAACTTTAAGAAAAACTTGACCAATCGAATTGTTACTTTGTGACTTTTCCTTTGAAACGGTTTTGTATCAGATCGTATTAACAATTTTTATAGATTCTACTAGATGAACCATTAATAATTTATTTATTTCTAAAAAAAACTTGGTTTGGGGTCGTTGCGAGACGCCATGGTACTACACCTATAACTTTTTTAATACATAACTATTACAATTTTATTGATTGTATGAAATTTATTTATTAAAAGAATTTATTGATTGTAAAAAATTTATTGATTAAAAGAAATTAAAAGTTTTAAGTTGCCTAACTCGAGGAAAGAGAATAAAAAACAAGGTATTCCTTCCTATTTTTACTCTCTTTTCTCGTGCTTTGAAGAAAAACTTGAAGCTAATTGATTCTTAGAACTAGGCGACTGTGCTAACAAAATACATAAAAAGATGACTCCAATGAGTCAAATCAGTGAACCAAGACAATAAACGAAGGATTTTCTTTCTTAATCAATACATTTTTTACAATCAATAAATTCTTTTAATAAATAAATTTCATACAATCAGTAAAATTGTAATAGGTATGTATTGATTGTAGTAATTTTTCATGTTCCTAACTAATAATTTCAAATAAAGTATGTTTTTATATAAAAAACGTCGTAAAAAAGAGTGGGGTCCCCCTAGGACCCCCGTGGTAGTCTGTGATTGTCCGGACCCGTGGTATTGGGAGGGTTAATATTAGTGAAGGAAGAAAAAAGTATTGAGAAAAGAATGACCTGAATTTAACGTACTATATATATATATATATATATATATATATATATATATATATAAATATATATATATATGGATTTATATATAGTGATTAAAAATAGCGGAGATATTTTGAATGTTCGTTTCCTTCCCTTTAACCCTCCCCCTCTTGGCCCGATTGTAGCTCTTTACTAATTTGATCTTTTTTTCTACAAAACCCTCAAATATGTCTTCCGGTAACCATAAGACGCAAATTAAGACAGGTATAGCGATGGCGGGCAAATATAACTCATTCGTCACCTTCTGGATGGAGTAGAAGGACAATTGAAAACATTATTCCAATATCTTGTCATACGTTCAGCATAAATTCTTTTAAGACCTGATTTCTATTAAGGCAATAACTTTTAAAAACTCAAAGTAATTTAATCTTAAACGAATTAGTTGAAGAAGTTTGACAATTATATAGACGCTACACTCAGTCTCTAAAGATCTTTAACGGTGTATTATATTGTTAAATACTAGACGTTTTTATTTCAATTACAAATATTTTGATTTTAGTCATACATCACATTTTATTTACGGTGTATTATAGTGTGACTACTTGTTTTACGTAAATTTTTATTTGAATTTCCTTACTAATAATTATTGGTTATTTTAGCAGATTTCCCTTAAGGGAAATCAGCTATTGAGGTCGTACTCATGATACGAGTTTCGAAAAATTTTCAAATGTCCATCGATCCTACCCAGGAGATGACGAAAATGAGGTCCATTCAAAATTATATATATATATATATATATATATATTTGTCTGTTAACGCTCTAGCGGTCGCAATTTTTGTTTGATCGTTACCAAACTCGGAATTTAATCGTTTTATGTAAAAAGGAAGATGTTAATGGCTGAAATCGGACCAGTGAGAGGGGGGGGTTTAGAGAAGGGATTTTTGAAAATTCAAAATATCTACGTTATTATGCGTCGGATCGAAACATTGTATAGAATGAATCTTATTGCAAATTTAATTTACTATAAATATTGTTCTATACATTTATTCAGTATCTTGAATACTAACCGAGATATTTGCATTTGTATTCTGCGTGTGGTCGCCAGTAGGCTATGTTTGGACTTTCCGGCGAGAGCTCTAGCGGCCGTTTACATAACTATACGTCCCTCGTGAATAGGTTTAGAGAGTAGGTTAACTGTTTTTTGGGGCTAGAAACTACTGGGTTATTACGCCCTAAATAATGTTTTAGGTTTAGAGGTTTCTTACTACTACAGTTGTTATTAGGCAGATTTCTCTATTGTAAAACTTCACGTGGGAAATATGCTTAGTTTACGCAGCCCCTGCGTGACGGACATTTTACTAAATCAACTAAAGTATTATTATTTGTGCATAATTACATAGGTTAATTATTTTAAGAGGCACCTTTGTATGGAGTCGTTTGACTTATTATTACTGTTATTTATTAGGCCTTCCCCAGTGCTAAGTTGTTTGTACTTTGTACAACTTTTTATTATTTAGTAACCCGTTTTTATTATTTAGTAACCCGTGAAATACTCTCTCTACCGGTCTTTCCCACAACACGTTATTCCGCTGTAAGCTCTTGAATTGAGAATTTTGATCTGGTGTTTGTGCTGTTGTTTCAGAGTACACGCTTTCCTATACTCAGTAATCGGTTGTATTGCACGTACCTCTTTTCCGGTTTTGTGAAAAGCCGTCCTCCACGACGAAAAAAACTTGAATTGTCTATCACTGGAGAATGGTGGATTTCATAAACAGAATCCTAGTGCTGAAAGGCCCAGTCTATCGAGCTTCCGGTACATCTTATGCAGTTGTTGGGCCGACATTTTTCTCCTAATCTCTGTGGGGCAATTGCCTATTTGCAGGATAGTGGTAAGACTCCAAATTCCTATTTGAACTGCTTGCTTACTCTCATTTCCTGCATTGCACCTCTTTGTTAGCATTTCTCTTGGCACAAAGAGGTAAGACAATTTCATTGTAACATTTTCATACTTTTGAATGTGTTTGCATGCTCATTCCTTTTACTATTTATGCTCAATAGAGACCGATTTTCATGTATTGTTCCTGTATTTATTATTATTTTCCATTTACGAGCCATTTTTGCCAGAGATGATTTCTTGTACTTGTTTGTCTGGGTTTTGATTATTTTTTATTAGCCATTAGTTTACCATTACTAGCAGTTTACCCCCGGAGCTATTATTATTTATAATTTCATTTATTTCACCTATAAGAATAGTAATGAAATTACCGATTTGAGTACCACCACCCTCATTCTGTGATGTGAATCGATTTTCCACTCTTAACAGGAAAAGCCCCTTCAGAATATAAAGTTTGCTCTTCGTCGAAGCGAGAGCACGCCACAATGAGAATGTCCGGAAGCCCTAACCTCAAAACTGCCGCCAGCAAGTTACATTGGACAAATATCGCAGCTGACCGCACGATCCTGACCAAGAGTTCACAACCATCGCCCACAGCCCTTCATCTGGTTCTTGTGGTGCTGACCAACTTAAATTGCTCAAGTATTTCTTGGAACTCTGCAACCCTGGAGAAATATAACGCACTTGTATAGACTTCAGAGCCTTGGCTGCGTCGTAAAGGCTTTAAATTGAATTGGGGAAACGCTGAGGTGTTATATAGAAAGTTCAGAAATTAAATGAATTCCTTTTTTTATTTAACGTGTGAAAACTGAATGAGGATATTTTGTTGTAAAAATCATGAATTATTTAATATAAGATGAAAGTTATAAAAGTTACTGGTATCTAGTAGTACGCTGAATAAATTTTTTATCCTTACCATACATTTTTAAGTGATGATTAATTTTATTAATTTTTTTTTTTTTTTTTGTAAGATCAGTTGTAACCGAGTAGGATACGTAATTTCATCACATTTTCAGCCAAAGCCCCTTTTTCTTTGAAATTCCTAAAACTTGATAAGAATTTCTTGATTGTTATTTCTTCATTAATTTCGTTACAACCACGTTTTTCAGTAATTGATGGGTCCAAAATTGGAAAAGAGAGCGGTTGCTTGTAAACTTTATTTTAATGATCACCTTGTTTGCAGCAAGGAATAAGAAACCTCTTCTTGAGTGTTAAGAAATATATGTTTTTTTTTTATTTTATATTTAATTGGCAAAATTAAAGTGATATGAACGGATGGATGCGATTGAAAAAGGACAAAATGCAGTAAGAGACACTAATTTTTAATTATACGATCACAAAGAGAAAAATAAAATATACAACATAAAATTCACCGTTAAAAAATTGTAAAAAAAGTACATGGAATTAATTCAATTGTCACAGATATACATAATAATAAAAATAAATAGAATTTAATATTACATCAATATGTACAAACAAATTAATACAAATGAATAACAACTTCTTCAGTTAAATTTAAAAAAAACAACCATTCGGAGGGATGTTTTGATAGCTTATTTTTTATTTTCTTACTAATTTTTTTCTCTCCAGTTCTATAATTAGAAATTAGTAATTTTGGGCGTTGATAGACGTCAAGTTTTTCGTCCTTTAATGACGTCCACCCATCCATATATCTGTAAGTGCCGTAAGTGGCATATGCTGAATGAGATTTGCTGATTTCCAAGGTAATATGGAGTATTTTGACTAATGAAGTTTGGCTAAATGAATTCGCTGTAAATCTTAACGACATTGCTTATTGCTTGTTTAGAGGACATTTTTAGTAAGTGCCGCTAGAAGTAGAAACCTATTTCATAGGTTGTATGGGAACATTTTTTAATAGTGTGAGTAGCATTTTAAGTAGAATCGTTATTGATTTCATAGGTTATATGGGGGTATTTTTTAATAATATATCTGGCATAAAGAGTAAATAAGTGGTAGTTGTAAATTTGGAAACAACTATTATCTACTTAGGTGTCGCTGCATATTGATTAACAAAATGGTCTTGAAACAATTTAAATACACATGCATAGAAGTATATTTGATTTTAGCAAAATGTATGTCATTAAATTCATTTTTAGTTATAGTTAAATATTAAAATATTTCATTAAGAACGTGTTTGTAAAATCGTTAATTAGCATGTGTATAATATTTTAATGATAATTTCTCTACTTACATATGTAACGTCAGAAAATATTATGACATTTTCTTAGTTAGTAGGTCAGTTTTAAATATCTAAGTAACACGAAATAACTAGCTGACATGCAGGAAAATAATGCAGTTATTCCAGGGAAACTCTGAATAACGATGTTGCATATTCTTTTGCAAAGCATAACAGACTGAAAATGTGAAACCCAGAAACAAATATTGGCTTCATAAGCCATAAAAATAAAAATCCATTTTATGAACAATGATAATAAGTTAAAGAAATTAATTATAATACTTCAAAATTTATATATTCATTTTTTTTAGCAGATTTCCCTTAAGGGAAATCAGCTATTGAGGTCGTACTCATGACGCGAGTTTCGAAAAATTTCTTCAAATGTCCATCGATCCTACCCAGGAGATGACGAAAATGAGGTCCGTTCAAAATTATATATATATCTATATCTATTTATATATATATATATATATATATATATATATATATATATATATATATATATATATATATATATATATATTTGTCTGTTAACGCTCTAGCGGTCGCAATTTTTGTTTGATCGTTACCAAACTAATGTAAAAAGGACGATCAAGTTCGTTAATGGCTGAAATCGGACCAGTGGGAGGGTGGGGTTATAGGGGGGGGGGATTTTCGAAAATTCGAATTATCTCCGTTACCATTCGTCGGATCAAAATATTGTATAGAACTAATCTTATTGAAAATTACATTTACTATAAATATTGTTCTATACATTTATTCTTTATCTTTAATATTAACCGAGATATTTGCATATGTATTGTGAGTGTGGTCGGCTATGTTCGGGAGATTCCGCCGAGCGCTAGTGCGGCCGTTTTACTAACTATTCGTTCTCGTGAGAATAGGTTACTACTACTGTTGTTATTGAGCAGATTTCTCTATTGTAAAATTTCACATGGAAAATCCGCTTAGTTTACGAAGCCCCTGCGTGACGGACTTTTTAGGTTTTAAATATAAGTCAATAAGAAATTTCCGGTACACATGTTGATTAATAGAATATGGACTTACGGGAGTAAGATTTATTAATTTTTCCAAATTTATTAACGTTAAAATTAGCTTTTTAATTTCATGGATCAATTGATTGCTATGAAGTGGAAGAAGTCAAGATTACAAAAAATAGTTGAAAAAAAGGAAGGCTGCCAATTTTCATTTTTAGCTTTACATTCTTGGCTCATTAAGGAAATGAGAAAACATTAATTAAAACAATAGAAAAAAACCACCACTCACAGATCATATACAATGATGGCTCGAGAATTGCTGGGCCTTCCTTCTTTGCCTACTACGAAGAAAATGTCTGCCAAAACTTCAAGCTCAACAAATTAACGAACCTATATTCGGCCTACATTTTCTGAATTCAGCTCACATTATGTCACTACATTTGCAAACACTTGACTCAAGAAAAAGTCTTCATATGCACCACCTCATTGAGTGTCATATTGAGTATTAAAGCTATATTTACGAACAATCGGATAGTACAAAAAATACATAATTATATACAAGCGCTTCGAGAGTTAATAAGGGGCGTCTACTTCATTCCAAGCCACCTAGGAATAGATGGAAATGAAAAAGCAGATTTTTGCAGCCAAAGAAGCCCACCAACTCGACTCCATCACCCCAACAACAATTACATCTACAGTGCTCTATCAACCACGCAAAGAAGATATCGATAAAAACTGACAACAAATATGGAACGAAACCCAGAACAATAAACTAAAAACTATTAAAACCTCCATCAGTCCATGGAAATATTCAGCAATAAACAACGGAAGAGATGATGTCGTACTATAAAGACTCGGAATAGGTCACACAAGATTTACGCTAGTTATCTTATGACAAAAAGATCAATCCCCGATATGTAGGAAGAGTAACACAGACTTAACTATCTACCATATATTATTTGAATGCCATACGTATGCAAATATTCGAAACGAATGCAATATTTCCAATGACAGCAATAGCCCTTTGGAATGGCACCAAAGAGCTAGATAAATTATTCAATTTTATGAAAATTACACATTTGTGTAAAGAAATTTAAATTACAAATTAAAAATTTGTTGTATCCTGGCTTATATTGTAAATTTTAAATAGCGATATAAATGAGGAAATAGAAATATTAACAATTCACACAAACACAGTTTACTCTCAAAGTGAAGGTTCTTGTCAAAAACGAATGTAATAAATATTACCGGGCGATGATAACTTAGTAGTTTTTCGTCCTAAAACCTTAAAGAACAACACCAATCATTCTCGTTTCGATTAGTATTTAAAGAGTTCAGCAAAGTGTGGAACACGTAAACTAAGCACACTTCCCACCCGCCCTGATTATGTAATCCTTCTGTTCTTCTGAAACATGTAACATTATATGGAAATTTAATCTTATATTTATGCTGTAGAAATGGATTATGTGGAAACTGTGTGTGTAGACGTGGTGGCCAAATGCAGGTGAAATGTATTGAACAGCAATTGTATAATATTGAATTTTCAATTAGGTTGGTTGTGTTTCAAATTTACGTACGACTTTAAAAAAAAGATATACTGAAGTTTTGAATACACCCCATTTTAGCAGATTTCCCTTAAGGGAAATCAGCTATTGAGGTTGTACTCATGACGGAATTTTCGAAATTTTTCTTCAAATGTCCATCGATCCTACCTAGTAGATGACGAAAATGAGGTCCGTTCAAAACTGTATATATCTATCTATCTATATATATTTGTCTGTTACCGCCCTAGCGGTCGCAATTTTTGTTTGATCGTTACCAAACTCGTTATTTAGTCGTTTTATGTAAAAAGAAAGATGAAGTTCGTTAATGGCTGAAATCGTACAAGTGGGAGGGGGGGGGGTTAGAGAGAAGGATTTTCGAAAATTCAAAATATCTCCGTTACTATATATCGGATCGAAAAATTGTACAGATTCAATCTTATTGCAAATTAAATTTACTATAAATATTGTTATACACATTTATTC
This sequence comes from Riptortus pedestris, assembly GCA_019009955.1. Taxonomy (NCBI): domain Eukaryota; kingdom Metazoa; phylum Arthropoda; class Insecta; order Hemiptera; family Alydidae; genus Riptortus; species Riptortus pedestris. The sequence goes on along the minus strand of CM032230.1, from coordinate 35,023,852 downwards.
CCTATCTTGAATATTAACCGGGATATTTGCATTTTTATTAAATTTGGGCCGATAACGGATTTTTGAATTTCCCGCCAAAAGCTAGTTCGGCCCTTTGCCGTAACTGTTCGGCACTCGTATGGAGATTTCTCTATTGTAAAACTTCACGTGGGAAATCTGCTTAGTGTACGCAGCCCCTGCGTGAAGGACTTTTTTTTCTCCTCATAGCTCCCTATTTTGAGGAGTTATTTATTTGAATACATGTTCCATTGCCACATGACATATTACATGTATGATTATGTTTAAATACATTTTCATTTTACAATATATTTACGTTAATCAACTATCTTATGTACTCAAGTATTATATACAAGAAATAATAATAATAAAATAAAATAATAAAATAAGTAAGATTATTACAAATAAAATTATTAAATGAAATGAAAACGTAAATAAATAAAATAAGAAAAAAAAATATCAATTAAAATTAAACTCAACCGATGTATTTTTGCTACATCCATATCTATAATTTTGATAAACTTTATAAGTTCTTTATTATATTTGTTATATATAATATGAGTAAATTCGGAAGAAGGGGAATTCCTGTCCCTTTAGTTGATTATTAGTTGGCTCTGGGGCTATTTCGCATTTATTCCGGAAAATTGAGTTGGACTCGTAGATGGCTGCTAGAGTCCCCTAACACAGTTTGAGCGGAGATTTCATTTTAAAGTTGTCCCCGTCCGGCGGAAGGGAGTTGTGTTGCACTTTAAAAGTTCCCTCTGTGCCCCTTGAGTCTCTTAGGTGTCCTTGTAGTTGGCTCAGGTGCTCTTCTTCTTGTCATTAACTTCCTACGAGCTGTCCTGTCGGCGAGGAAGAAAAGAAGGGGATATCCGTAGAAAAACTGTTAAATGACTCAATTTGTAGGTATTTTAAAATTGGGGGGGTGGGGGGGGGGGGGGGTGGGGGGGGGGGGGGGTGGGGGGGGGGGGGGGTGGGGGGGGGGGGGGGTGGGGGGGGGGGGGGGTGGGGGGGGGGGGGGGTGGGGGGGGGGGGGGGTGGGGGGGGGGGGGGGTGGGGGGGGGGGGGGGTGGGGGGGGGGGGGGGTGGGGGGGGGGGGGGGTGGGGGGGGGGGGGGGTGGGGGGGGGGGGGGGTGGGGGGGGGGGGGGGTGGGGGGGGGGGGGGGTGGGGGGGGGGGGGGGTGGGGGGGGGGGGGGGTGGGGGGGGGGGGGGGTGGGGGGGGGGGGGGGTGGGGGGGGGGGGGGGTGGGGGGGGGGGGGGGTGGGGGGGGGGGGGGGTGGGGGGGGGGGGGGGTGGGGGGGGGGGGGGGTGGGGGGGGGGGGGGGTGGGGGGGGGGGGGGGTGGGGGGGGGGGGGGGTGGGGGGGGGGGGGGGTGGGGGGGGGGGGGGGTGGGGGGGGGGGGGGGTGGGGGGGGGGGGAATAGATAAAGCCTTGCCGTCATTCCAAGTTGGGATAGCTGAGAGGATTAACTTCATTACATCTTTTAAAAAACATCAATTATCAGCAAGTTAAGACTTATCTTCACCCGAAAATAAAACAAATCCTTAAGTACTTAATTTTTGTACATAACTGTGTGTAACAAAGATAGTCAGACTTTTGGAATTACAATATTCCAACCCTATAATTCATTTATAGATAAGTAGAAAAAAATACCGTGCGTTTCAGAGAGATTTGAATGCCGGTTTTAGTGTCATTGAGCCACCTAATGGCATTTATGATTAAAAAAAAATGTTCATTCGATTTGAAAGATCAACAGCAGTAGTAGAATGTGTAACCTGAAGAAGCCGAAGAGCTACCGAAAATTTGGGTTTCTAAGTTTGACAAAGAGACCGCGGGAGCTGAGAACCGGAGTGGAAAAGAAGAACATTTGCGAAGAAGTCTACAAAACCATATAATTTAGTTCCCATGTATCCATTGACAGTTTTTTCCACTAGAAAAATATGCATTTCAGTAGCTTACTCACGTTAGTCTATATCATTTTCTATAACTTCTATTCGTAATTTGTTGTAGCCGTCAGCCTTACCCGCCTTTCACGTCATCAGTCTTGTCATAACATATTTGTGGCATTAATTTTGAAGAAAATGACATCTCCAACATGATCTTTGAATTTTCTTTAAATTTTGTGGAAGGTTAAGGGGATTCCCTGTCTCCAAAGGCCTCTTCCCTAGTCGTCAATGGCAGGTACACTTGCGGGTGCATGTGTCTCTGTGGGTATGGTGTTTTGTTGAGTGTTAGTGCTTTAGCGTCCCCGAATTGTTAAATAACGAACTCAATGTGTGACCTGGAGGAGTGAGGAATTAGAGAACGCAGTCCACTGTTCTGGGTTTTAAAAGTTGAAGTGTTGGTAATTTTGAGTATGCACCGAGGACTTCCCAACGATATATTCAAGTATGGGTCATCACTAAAAGTTTTGGAGCCCTCTTCTCACTGTCGATATTTAGACCACTCAACTTCAGGTAAGAGGAATTTCATCGTACTGATACTGTTAATACAGATATACAGAAAGAGTTACATTTTCCCTTCGCAGCAAATTATTTATACATTTATTCTTGTAGTAATCTCATTTCGCAACTGGGACGATTGAGCGACGTATAAGTTAAATTCTTATCATCAGTTTATCAACAAGTTATTCGGAGCTAAGAGGTTCTATTCGAGAGCTGCAAAACGAGCAACAAACATCCGACCTCCATTAAAACGTAGTCAACACGTGATATGACAATCAGTTAATTTTATAATTGTATTTTTTACATAGTAAATATACACGAAAAAATATGGTCTATACATATATAGCTTATACGTTTTATAACATATTGATAAAAATCTAAAATTATTTGTTTCCTGTTCTGTACATTTTTCGTCTGACTCGAATATTAATAAACTTTTTTGATTTTTTAGTTTTCACAACTCAGTTATTCCCCTTTTGTAGTTGTAGTTTTCACTTTTAGGAAATGTACCATTAAACATCTAAGGTCTAGCATAAATGTTAAGTGCTCTTTATGTAAGTTTCGTATTGGAAGGGGAACTGTGAGTAGAATACGAGACGATAACATTTGGGTGTCCTTCCAGTGGGTCAGACTTGTATTTAGAAAATCCAGGATATACTCTTATCTATAAACTATAACAAAAGTCCGTCACGCAGGGGCTGCGTAAACTAAGCAGATTTCTCATGTGAAGTTATACAATAGAGAAATCTGGATACTGGTAACACAACACCACCATAAGTAAATACAAACGGTAATGAGAAATCTTTCAGTTAATTAAAATAAATTCCGAATTGAAATGGCTTCTGAATTTTAAGAATAATTTATATTTTAATAACTCAAATTTTAGTAGTCCAAGAACTAAAGAAAGGGGGGGCGTAATTGCATAAATCTCACAAAGTAAAGAATGTAAGGTAATGTTAGAAGCGACAGGTAAGGTTAAAAGAAGCTTCAACCTGAGCCGAGTACTTACGGGAACGGCCGACCTAATCCGAACTATACCCGACCACAGACTTCATAAAAATGCAAATATCTCGGTTAATATTCAAGATAGAGAATAAATGTAAATAACAATATTTATAATACATTTAATTTACAATAAGATTGGTTCTAAACAATTTTTCGATCCGATGAATTGTAACGGAGATATTTTGAATTTTCGAAAATCCTCCCTTTAAACTCCCCCTCCCACTAGTCAGCCATTAACGAACTTCATTTGTCTTTTTACATAAAACGGTTAAATATCGAGTTTTGTAACGATCAAAAAAAAATTGCGACCGTTTAAAGCGTTAACAGACAAAAATATATATATATAATTTTAAAAGGACCTCATTTTCGTCATCTCCTGGGTAAGATCGATGGACATTTGAAGAAACTTTTCGGAAATCGCGTCATGAGTACGACCTCAATAGCTGATTTCCCTGAAGGGAAACCTGCTAAAAATAGAAATGAAGAGTATCAAAAGATGAACGTGGGCTCTCGTTGTTTTCTGTATTCGACTAACCAACAAGAAAGGTGTCAAGAAGAAAAGAGAAATGCTATCTTCCCGATTATATGTAACAATAAGTCACGTATGATAGGTGATTCAATGACTTTGGCTGTAATTAAGGCACAGTTTAGTTTTATAGTTAAATTCATATATTTTATATTAATAAAAAATTAATTAAATTAGCAAATAAAATGTTAAACAATATAAATTAGAGAAAATCTTCTATTCACCATCGATAAAATTAATTTAATGATGTTACTGAAAAAATGTTGAGTCTAATTAACGCTCTGATAAATAAATGATAAATAGTATAGACACACACTTCTACATCGCTTTCTTTAATTTACAACCAAATTAAAACTGACTGTCATGATAATGGAACCTGGTGACAGTCACCTGCACTTTGACAAATTGCATTTTAATTAAAAACAAATATTCCTCGTTGACATGCAAAATTATTGTACTTCAAAACGCATTTTAAAACTCATTAGCTACTGCCGTTGGTTTATTGTCACCTACGATATATAAAATGTGCGCTCATATATCCACATCCTCTGTATAATTCTACATTAAAGGATGCACGAAAATTGGAAATGCAAAATGTTAATTAACTAATTTCCTAAAACAATGGTAAGTTTCTTATAAAAAAAAATAATAATGACTTTTTTATGAAATGTTTTAGCAGATTTCCCTTAAGGGAAATCAGCTATTGAGGTTGTACTCATGACGGAATTTTCGAAATTTTTCTTCAAATGTCCATCGATCCTACCTAATAGATGACGGAAATGAAGTCCGTTCAAAACTGTATATATATATATATATATATAGATCTATCTATCTATCTATCTATATATTTGTCTGTTACCGCTCTAGCGGTCGCAATTTTTGTTTGATCGTTACCAAACTTAATATTTAGTCGTTTTATGTAAAAAGAAAGATCAAGTTCGTCAATGGCGGAAATCGGACCAGTGAGAGGGGGGGTTTAGAGGGGAGGATTTTCGAAAATTCAAAATATCTCCGTTACTATACGTCGGATTGAAATATTGTACAGCATCAATCTTTTTGCAAATTAAATTTGCTATAAATATTGTTATATACATTTATTCTTTATCTTGAATATTAACCGAGATATTTGCATTTTTATGAAGTCTGTGGGACACGTGGTCGGTTATAATTCGGATTAGATCGGCCATTTTCGTAACTCCTTGGCTCAGGTGAAAGCTTCTAACCTTACCTGTCGTTTCTAACCTTACCTTACCTTCTTTACTTTGTGAGATTTATGCAAATACGTTCTGTTCATCCGCCTCCCCCCTTCTTTAGTTCTTGGACTACTAAAATTTGAGTTATTAAAATATAAATTATTCTTACAATTCAGAAGCCGTTTCAGTTGGGAATTTATTTTAATTAACTGAAAGATTTCTCATTACCCTTTGTATTAAATCACGGTGGTGTTTAACTTCACATGGGAAATCTGCTTAGTTTACGCAGCCCCTGTGTGACGGACTTTTTTGAATTTGTACTTCATTTGAATTATTTATGATTGAGTTTTTACATTATACACTTTTGGTCTCAAAAATATATGTATAATATAATATAACAAAAATAATAAACGTCGATTATTATTCTTTTGGATTAGGAAATTAAATACACAAACTTGAACGTTTTTATCACAACACAATTAATTTGACGATCACTACTTTTATTTACACTGTTAATTAATTATTTTTCGCTGCTAAACACAAAATACACTGTTAACTTTACATTCTTATACTATACAGCACAATACTATTACACAGCACAATGACTCACGTTCACTCGAACCACTGGTCAAAGTACTGATTTTCAACTGAAAATTGAACTTGACGAGTTTTTGGAGACGTCAACTCGCCGCCTGATTGGCCGGAGCTAGGTTATTCGCCTAGGCAATTCTAGATTCCCACCCTGGCTCCATATACGCCAATCGCTGGGAAGGATACCATAATTTTCTTTGTACTTTTTTTAAGTATACGTAATTTTCAAGTAGCAACAAAATCCCTCAATTAGGCCAATGGATACATAATTCGCAACTATATAAACGCAAGCCACGTTTCAGTTTCCTTTATTTCAAACCTTCGACAAGTAGAAAAGGCAAGCTGGAGTAGAGAGCCTAGTAGTCAAGCCATTTCTTCTGTGTACACACATTTCATTTCAATTTAGTTATTTTTGGTGTTTATATGATCACTAGCATGAGTGAGTAACCAAACTTCAAGCCAATGCAGGTGGGAGAAGAGCAGACGTTGATAAAGAGAGAAAAGCATCAATCACCACTCTTAAGGGTAAATTACTTCAGAATTTTAATGTCTCAACAGGAGTCAAGTGTAAATCTCCAACATATTTGCAAGAAATATCCACTATCAGCATTCATCATACACTATGGTCAACCATAATAAATAATATTGTTACGTTTATTACAAAAGTAATATACGTTATTTATTAGAGTTTTGTGGATTTCAAAATTAAGCACACAAGCATTATCACTGCACAATTTTGTTGACAATGCACTGTACACTTGAAACCAATTCTTAACTATTACTCACAGTATGCACTGGTAACATCAATTCTTATTGCACAATACAATAACTCACGATCACTGAAGTTCACAAAAACACGGCACTGCACTGATACATAATTCGCAACTATATAAACGCAAGCCACGTTTCAGTTTCCTTTATTTCAAACCTTCGACTGACTGATAAAATTCCATATGTCTGAGAATTAACTATAAGAAATTCAAGTATGCAATAATACTGATAATTTTAATTGACTCAATTAATAAGAATGAAACTTGAATTTAATATTTGAGAATTTGATGTTTTTCCTGTTAATATATAAAGAAGGTTAGTGCAGAATTTACAAGACTATTATAAGAGAAGTGATCTCGATTTATACATCTCGGGTTACATAAAAGCCACCAAATTTAAAAAAAAAAAAAAAAACAACCCGAACCTGCTCAATCCAGCATATTTTGGAGAGTAATGACTTCACAATCGGCTTTGTCCATTCTCTGAATTCCAGATATGATAAATTCTATTATGTTCGGAAATTCCAATTCTTGAGAAGAATCACTTTCAATAGTTCTATAAATTCATTGGCGACTATTAAGACGTCTTAAGCAAAAAGAGCTGGTTTAAGAAAAATATATAAACAAATACTGTGTTATACGGAGGTGCTTATTGTCGTCACTGATTATCATGTCAATTTACGTACAACCTACTAATTTACCCTGTTGCAAATGGGAATAGAAGTCCCCCCCCACCGAAAAAACTTTCTTGTTGTTGTAATTTTTGCCATTGTATCTGAATTATTTGTTTTTCAGTTTGTCTACTTTTATGAGAAGATGTTTTGTGTTTGTTTCAAGAGTTCTTTGTTTAGCTTTTGTTGTTTGATTGCTTCAGCGATGAATGTCCGTTTTTCAGTTTCCGCTCAAACACTGATTGAAAGCAAATTACAAGTTTAAGCTTGGTGGTAGATTCCTATCAGGTAAAATAGTTTGAAGATTGGAGGATAATAATATAAATTGGACATACAGAATCTGAGTAATTGATATGTGGATCAGATGTTTTTACCCGGCAAATAAAGAGTCATAGGTTCGGGATAAACATGGGAGACAGACTATCACATTAGTATTATTGAGTATTCCTTTAAGTCTAAGAGAAAGAAGGGTAAATATAAAGGCCATGGGAGCCTACTGGAATAACTATTAGAGAATCGATGGTCTTGATGGATGCCTCCATAGATTTAATCGCTCTTCTCCTGCGGGATCCCTTCTTTTCCCATTTCTCATACAGAGAACCATTGTTTCCCATGACCCGATTCAATCGTTACTAAGATCGTGCAGAAGTTCGTTTCTAGTACTTACAAGGTACTACACTACTCTTTCAATAGTATCTGCCTTTACTGTCGATTCTCAATACCTAGTAATGCAAATTAAGTCCTCTGACAGGAGGACTCTGAGGTTTCTCAGAATATTATTCAATCATTACTAAAATCATTTAGGAGTGAGATCCTTTTACTTACAAAGCACTACAGTCTTTCAATACAGCCAGTACTATTGGTTCTCGCTTAGGCTTTTAGAAGATTTTCCTTAAGCTAATTGAGGTCGTACTCATGACGCTGTTTTCGATTCAAATGTTCATCGATCCAACTTAGGAGATGACGAAAATGAGGTCCATTCAAAATTATATATACATATATATTTGTTTGTTAACGCTCTAGCGGTTGCAAATTATGTTTGATCGTTATCAAACTCGATATTTAATCGTTTTATATAAAAAGAAAGATCAAGTTTGTAAAGGCTGACATCGGTCCTGAGGAAGGAGGGAAATTTAGAAAATTCGAAATATCTCCGTTATTATAATTCGGATCGAAAAATAGGATACCATCAATCTTATTGAAAATGTGATGATCTATAAATGTAGTTATACACATTTATTCTCAAACTTCAATATTAACTGAGATATCTGCATTTCTTAGTTCCCGGCCTTCAGTAAATCCCCACTCCTACTAATTTCATATGAACAAGACTCTGTTATACAATGAAACATTTTATTTGAAGCCTAAATACCAAATATTAAACTTTTATTTTTTGGATAAAGAGTAATTCTAATTCTAGTTCGTTTGTAACTTTCAATTGCGTTAATTGCGCCGGAGCGAACTTACGAACTTTTTAAACTGTTTTGGCCATACAGTTATTTTATGTTTACTATTTTGATTTAGATTTTATAAAAGAGCTTTGTACGTAATGCTCATGTTTTTTTCAGTTTTCACTCCAAAGAAAATAGTGAAAAAATTGGATTTCAATGGACTCGTAAGTGTCAGAAGTTAAAACCATAGTAGCTAGTTATTATAAAAAAACTATCTCTTTTTATTTACTACTAGGTAACCAATTACGTTCAGCTTCCATAACATAAATAATAGAGGAATGTATGTATATGTTTTTATCATGATAGCAAAAGAAATGAGCTATAGAAACGGAAATATTGTAGGTTTCGCCAGACATGAGGGCTTTTGGGCTAAGTGCCCATTTTCGCTTTGGCTACTTTAGGGAGGCCTGGAAAAGCTCTTGGAAGATTCACTTAACGACAGGAAAGTCCCTAAAAGCCACAAAGACCTGCTTCCTCTAGGCCTCTATAAACCAGGACATGGTTAACTATGCATGCCGGCAGGGGGCGCTGTTACACACGGCTTCATAGGCCCCGCCTCGTTCAAATTACACCTTCCTTATCAATTTGCTAATGAACCTGTTAACAAAATATTGGTTCTTGTGTAGGAACAGACGTGAACACATTGAATATAACTCAAACAGATTCTTTAGTACGCATCAAATAACCTACAAATGGCTAAAGTTTACCACATTGCATCTACGGACGACATCAAAGTAGATTGCTGAAATACAGGTATGACATCTTCTGTGTCATCTGAATATACTAACATATATATACAAATGACTGATATCAACAACCATGCAAAACTAGCAACAAAAATGACTACTACTGTCATAACTACACTAACACCAACAGACCTCAACAAGATTGTACAAACAAAAATATTCCAAGACTGGTAAAACACTGGTTACGTACTGACAACAAACTATAAAACGCAATGTTACTGGATGGTCAAACAGACAATACGTAGATTTTAGAAGAGACCCACCAGACTACGTATTGAACATAAATATCTGACACATTCTTACATAATGAACAGAAAAGACAAGCCTACTTGTACTCATTGCAACACTGGACTAACTATAAAACACTTACTAACAAAATGCAGATTACGAGCTTACTTAAACATTCCACATGACTAGAACGAACTACTGACTGAGGGTAGCCCACATATCACCATGATTCTGACATATTTAAAAACAATTGGGCAGTTGGAGAATATTTAATTGCATATTTTAATTTTTTTAATGTGTGTGAGTGTGTGTGTGTGTGCGCGCGTGTGTGTGTATGTGTTTGTGTCTGTGTTTGTGTGTGTGACGTGTTTAATTTTTAATGATGCCTGTTTTTATGAATAATTTCTGTTTCAAAGTCACCAAGTTTACTTATCACCTATTTATTTACTACTTGTTTTTAGTTCTATGTTATGTTCGTGTTTCTTGTTTCTTTTTGTTCTGTTCCTTTAGTTTTGTTCTTTATATTATTTCGTGTTCCATGTTTTGTTATTATTTGTTCATATTTGTTATTATTCTGTGTTCTGTTGTTATTTCGTGTTCCATGTTTTGTTATTTTGTTTACTTCTTTTCTGTTTTTGTATTGTTTCCCCCCACGTTTATGAAGAGCAAGTCGCCATAGTTGCAGAGCTCCACATAATAAATAAATAAATAAAAATATATATATTTCTCACTTATTAACTACATGACTTAAATCTTAAGCCGGATATTATGAGTAATATTGTTCCTTAAAGTCTATTGGTTTGCCATTAAAAATTGTAAAAACCATTGAACTGATAAGAACAAAAAGCAACTATCGTATAAAGTTTTCAATGAAAAATGTATATAATAATATAAACTCAAAAGAAATTTGGGCATTTTGTAATTTAAATATGAATGAGGACACTTATCATATAATGCTTCATTGCCCTATTTACTCCCCTTTCAGGGAACAGTATTTACCATTCATCAAACAGCCAGCTGATTATTGACAAATTTATAATATTCTAAATAATTCAACTAGAGAAGTATATTTTGGCATTATAAAAACTTAAGAAATTGTCTCAAAGTTCAGGAAAACTTATCTAAATTAACATTGTCAAATTTCTCTTCTCTTTATTATTTTTTTGTACTGTTATCACAATGTATTAGTAAGAACAGGAACTAAGATAATGATGATAAATTTAATAAAACTATTATGTTGAAAATTTAATGTTTTAATATATGGTATGAGCTGTAAATTATATATGAAACATGTTAGTTTTGATATTTCTAGAGATGTTCATGTAAATTCTAAATGTAAATATATATATATATATATATATATATATGTTTAATTATGTATTAAGAAGCTAATAACATAGAATAACTAACCTCATAATATGAGGCCTACTCTTTGCTATAAGGAAAATCCTTGTAAGCAACAAATAAATAAGAATAATAATAGTTACTTAAAGTGATGTCCTTTACGCAGAGGATGCGTAAACTAAGCAGATTTCCCTGGTAGCTCAATAACAACACTTGTGATCTCATCTTACCACGTAAAATCAGGTGAGTAGCAGGGGGTGGGTCACTGAAAGCAGAAAACAAGAAAGAACGAATAACTCGATTAATAGTAATGATACGAAAACGTCATTTGAAGATTTTATTTTAAAACCCGCATCATGCTTTGGCCTTGGCTCATTTAACAGAGCTTGTACGTCTTCAACAACCATTGGTTTAAAAGTTCTCCTATCCTAGATTGAATGAGTTCAATCCATCTAATATTGTCTTCATTATTTTGAAGATAAAAATATTTACTAAACGTTTAAACATTTTTCTGTCAACGAAATAAAAATAGTGTTCGTCAATTGGCGTACTAAATAATATATTATTTATGTTATCATTCTTTAGGTACATTTGTAGATAATACGATGCCTATATGGAAGGAGGATAGAATTTCCAAGAATTAAAATATGGAGAAATTGTATATGCCCTGAAAGTTGAAACCTAAAAGCTTTAAATCCAGGCCACCAGCCGAAATCCCCTCGTTAGGTGGAACAAAACAATGAGAGAGATAGGGGAAAAAAAGTTCTGCTTTAGAAGCCATTCTGGATACCTTCATTGCAATAGTCCCATTATTTTTATTGAAGAACTAAGTGTTATGGCCGTGCCTTTCAGGCGCTGTTTTTATTTTTTCTGGGTTTCGTGTACGGTTATAAGTGAAAAAAGTTTTCCACCATGCGAAAATGTGTGCAGATAAATAAAAGTTGCCAACTCATCCTAAAATCATGTTATTAGCAATGGATATGTGCCCTTATTTATACCATTTTTTTTTTAAAAAATGTTTATTCTTATTTGAAAAATTCGACAGCGAACATTCTTCAAGTGAGCCCTTAAAAATAATTAACTCTTGAATAAATGTATTTAATTTCTAGCTCAAGTATTTTTAAATTACTCATTCCACATTTTGATATTTTTTTCTATGTCATCTCTGCTGCTCATGAAATATTCATGTAATTCAAAATATTTTAAATTTTATTAGAAGTTCAAGAATTCTTGCGTTTATACGTTCTAAGGAACTGATAGGAAAGTAGATTTTACAATGGTTCATAACCTAATTTTGAAGAAAACATTTATCAGTTTACCTTATTTATTTTTGCTTATCTCCTTCATACCATTGAACCTTTGGGTGTCTATCTGATGACCAAACACTAATAATTAAAAAAAGGAAATATGAGAATAAAAATAATTTTATTTCTACTTTTACAAAAATATCATCATAACATTACTAAATCTCTCTCAGTAATAAGGGAATAAATTTCAATGGGCACTACATTTCTTCCTTTGTACTCCTATAAATTCAATAAACAAAATATTTTGATGGACTCCAATTTAACGTGGTTTAGTTCGAATGTTTATGTGTGATATTTCCGTTCAGTGGATAAGATCAAAAGAAGTTATAAATCATAATTTATGCACATATTCTCACGATAAACAAAAAATATTCTATGCATTTTTATTACACCTAACTAGAAAGGAAATTTCTTTTATTTCCACCCCAACTAATTCGCTTTTCCAAAAAGGGAGATGGAACAGCTATTTTAAGAATGAAATTTCAATATTCTAAGGGTAGTTGTTTTTGATTTAAGCAAGGTACGTGCATTGGTACATTCGAACAGGCGTCACGCAGAACTAGTTGAACATTTTTTGTTGGAAAGGTGAAAACGGATAATTTAGTTGGGATCTCAAAACACATTTTCCGCGATTCCAACACTTCCTTGTATTCGTACAAAATATTGTAATCGCAAAAACCAAGTTGGAAGAACTTCATTACTCAAAAAGTGCTTATCGGAAGCCAGTTTCAAATTTAAGTAAGCATTTAAGCTCATAAACATCTCAGGCTGCATACCAAAAAATTAAACATGTAATAACCATCTTAATGAATTATTCAATTTCATGAAGAATACAACACAAATAAATGTGTTTAATAGGATATACGAAAAGATAGATAATACGTATTAAATAAGATTGAAATTGGGGAAAAACCAACATATCCAGGTAACGTCTCTGCTAACAAGAAAGTTTCTGCTAGACTGAGAAGGTTTGCTGCCTGATTGGAACGTGCTTAAACATGTCACCATCATTAATTACACTGACTTTATTGTCCTGAACATATCCAACTTGATCCTCTACTATTTCATTTTCTTTTCTCTTTAACATATAATTGATAACTAGTGCATAGTTTTGCAGTGTGAAATAATAGTGGGTTCCTAATAGTTTTTCTTACGCTGTGCAAGATGTCTTGCGAAGTCCTGCTCATTTATCCTTGGTCTTAACTTACCTCCTGCTTGCCCTACATTTGAGTAGCTGCATGCTGAAAAAGAAATTCAACATTCACCAGAGCTATAGATCGGACCAATCACGTTCTTTTTTGTTGGCAGATGGGCTTCGTGGAGGGAACTTTTACTTTCGCGCCATATCTACAGGCAAACCAATTTCAGCTTAGGTCTGACCTTCTTCGGAAACTTGTCTGGGTTCGGGATAAGATGACCAACTCCTCTCTGTCCAGCTTTTTTATTTCAAGTCTGATGCTCATAGCGAGCTTTATATTGCAGGAAGGAAAAAAAGAATATTATTTTTGAAAGTAATATATGTTACATATACCTACATAAGTTACTCAAATAAACGATTGTATTAACCTTAACCGATAGAATCACGGTACTAGCCATAGCCGATAGAATCACGGTACTTACTAGCCATAGCCGATAGAATCTCGGTACTAGCCATAGCCGATAGAATGACAGTAATAGCCATAGCCGATAGAATCAGAGTACTGGCCATAGCTGATAGAATCACAGTACTAGCCATAGCCGATAGAATCACGGTACTAGCCATAGCCGATAGAATCACGGTACTAGCCATAGCCGATAGAATCACGGTACTAGCCATAGCCGATAGAATCACGGTACTAGCCATAGCCGATAGAATCACGGTACTAGCCATAGCCGATAGAATCACGGTACTAGCCTTAGCCGATAGAATCACGGAATCTAGTCTTAGCCGATAGAATCACGGTATCTAGCCTTAGCGGATAGAATCATGGTATCTAGCTATATTCGATAGCCATACCATGAAATCTAACATGAGCAGATTGAATTGGGGTATTTAGCATTAGTACGTAAAATCAAAGTTGCACTTGAAAAGCTTCATTACAACACAGCACTATTAACGACAACAGACTGCGACCTCAGCACACTTCCTACTCGACATTTCTTACTGGCCTTGACGAACGGCGCTTCTATAAATCAAGGAAAACATATTCAGGAACAGCAGCTAAGCTAAGTAGTAACAAATTATCACATTTGTCTATAGAACAAAGAAAGCTTAAAAAGATGTAAATAGCTTATATAATTGAGGATATGATACCGTCCAAAAATATTTATTTACCAAAAAAAATAAAATAAAACAGCCTTCTAAGGCCATGTTTCATCATCAATGCTCTTTGGCACGCACATAAAACAATTGTAGACGTGAAAAGAAAACAAAAAACTATATGAAATTACATATATAACAAAGTCAGACTACTAAAGTATAAATGAGGTAGGTCACAACACAACAACTTAAAACTTCAATTAAAATAAATAAATAGCAGGGCCAATACTAATTTAAGCACTTTCAATAAAAAACAAATGAGATGGCTTGATTGACATAAAACCAAGAAAAGGATGTCAAGCACAAAAATAAACAGGTGAAATCTGTTTTTGGAAGCCCAACCTTTGAGATTACTTTCTTATTTTGGTGAATAAATATTTGTGAAGGGTTTTAATTGCCTTCTTTTTTCCCAAAAATTATTCGTACTAACCATTTTAGACGTATTTTCCATTATGCGTAGAATAGTTATAATTAACTTTCAAATTTCTAGATCTATGTTTCTTATCCAGAAATCATTTATGAGACCTGTTTTTCTCTTCTTGAATGAATAACTTAAACTCAAGGACTGCAACACTTTTAGATCATAAAGCCAGAAGAATATTTCTTTCTTAACATACCGTAAAGCGGAGATTCCATTCCCGCCTGGACAAAGGAATTTATTTAGTGACGGAATTCATTAAATAAAATCCTTAGTCTACCCTGGCTAGAAAAGGGTGATAACCTGTAGATAGCCCTTCCCAATTAGCCTTAATTGCAAAAATGGGCGTTAATAAATAATTTAATTTCTTAAAATACCCTGTAATTCTGTATGGAGTCTAATTAGAAACCAAACATATACAAGGCATATAATATTTTAAGCATTTCATTACAATTAGCGAACTTGTCTCTAATTATTGAAGTGTTTTTATGGGACATTCAGAAGGTATACAGAAGGTACACTGAAGGTTTGCTCTGAATTGAATATTTATGTACTTGTATGAATTTATGAATTGGTTATAGGGTAGTTTTATTTTTGGTAATCATAAAATGACTACTTTGCCATGGTAAAAACGTTTTAAATTGTGTTGCAACCATTAATAGTTTTACGTTTTGTTCTGAAATTTATATTATTAATCTATTATATTAAAAAATAAACTAAGTGACTTTTATTACACTTTTAATAATTTTATTTAGTTTTGCAATCAGATTCATGAAAAATAGTTATTTTTGTCAATGATGCCTACTTTTTATGAGTGTACTCCATCGAAAGTCCTTTTCGGTGAGTATAATAAATATCTGGTCCATGAATACATTTCACAATCGATTTTGCAGGATATATTAAACGTCTTGTTATTCGTGCGGTATTTGAGAATTCCATATCATGATGTGTGTCGAACACCCATCCACACTGTTCAAATTTTTACTACCGCCGCATATATTATAGGCTGGAGATCGTTAAGGAGCAAAACTGTTACGCTCAGCCCATAAAGATGGTTTCTGGGCCGATAAGAAAGCACGACACGCGAGAATCAAACAAAAAGAAGGAATATGACTGGAGGCTTGAAGCGGGTTTTATAGCTTGTCTCTCGAGCTGTCAGCTCTTGGGATCAATGTCGCGTGCGGGTAGCTCCTTCTCAACAATGATGATAAAAGATCTGGTATTTCTCTTCATTTCTTTTTTAAAACATTTTCCGGGATTTGCTTCAAAGGAAGTATCTTATAACATCATAAAAGCAGTGTCAGTAACAACCTTCAGGCATTTAATTAGGAAATTTCCCATTAGGGACCAAATTTCCTACCCAGGAGATGACGAAAATGAGGTCCATTCAAAATTCTATATCATAGCTCTGTTAAGGCTATAGTGGTCGCAATTTTTGATTGATCCTTACCAAACATAATATTTAAACGTTTTATGTAAATAGAAAGATTTATTTTTAAATTTTGCTTTCTTCTTACTTTAATAGCTAAAATCGGACCAGTAGGAGGGGGAGGGTTTAGAGAGGGGATTTTGAAAAAATCGAAATATCTCTGTTACTTTGCGTCGGATCGAAAAATTGAATAGGCCAAATCTTATTGTAAATTTAATGTACTATTAATATTGTTATATACATGTATTCTCTATCTTCAATATGATCGGAGATATTTGCATTTGGCAGTTTTCAGCCTTCAGCAAACCCCCACTCCTGTCATATTTATAATAAGCTCTTATATCGACTTCATTACAACGTTTAATACCAAATATTGTTTTCATTGGACTTCTGCTTTGTGATATATATGTGCAAATACATTCTGTTGATCCCCTCTCCCCTCTTTTGTTCTTCGACTACTAGAAGTTGAGTGATTGAGATAAAAAATATTCTCATTCATTATAAATTACAGTACTAGATATAGTAAATAGTTTTCAATAAAATTATTAGTTTACATTCAGATATACTTCAGTATGTGTTTTCCTTTTCCTTGAAGAATATTTCTATGTATCTGTTCAGCTCTGAGCGGTTGGCAGACCTGATTATAAATCAGAACGATTTCCGTTAGGAGGTTATTAAAACTCTGGAATATGCTTTTTTCAGAGGTTCCCACCCACTGTGATATGTTTCCCATATACATCTGTAATTTGTGTAGGTTTTATAGTTTTTATTTTATTTATAGTTTTGACATATGCTTATCGTTGTTTGCGTCTTTTATTAGTTGACTTGTTAGTAGATTTTTTATTGTTTTGGTTTTAATTTTTTAGTAGTTGACTAGTTATTAGATTTTCTAGTTTTATTTGTTGACTAGTTTTAAGATTTTCCATTGTTTTACTCATTATTTTGTGTCTGGTTTTATGACTAATGTTTATTTTGCTTTTGTGCCATGCTATGAATGATAAATTAACTCGTGGTTGTGTTTGTCAGCAGGCACTGAGGATGGAGCATTGACTCCGAAAGTGCACTCTGCATTATATTAAAAACCAGTAGAGGACTTGGCCTTCTTATTGATCCTTATGTTAGTAAAACTGTTATTTCTCATTACCGCACCTATTTAATCACTTAACATAAACGGTGGTGTTATGTGTTACCAGAAAGTAGATTTATCTATTATAAAAGTTTACGTGGGAAATCTGCTTAGTTTATGTAGCCCTTGCGTGACGGACTTTATTAAAGGTTTCTTCCTATCAATTTGTGGCAATAAATAGCACAAAAGTATAGACGAGAATTAGCAAATGCTTATACATCAAAGGGCTCATGTTAGCCTTGAGAGTTAGGGCTTTAGTTAACAAGCCCTTAAGGGAAATCAGCTATTGAGGTCGTACTCATGACGCGATTTTCGAAAGCTTTCTCCAAATGTCCATCGATTCTACCCAGGAGATGACGAAAATGAGGTCCGTTCAAAATCATATATATATATATATATATATATATATATATATATATATATATATATATATATATATATTTGTCTGTTAACGCTCTAGCGGTTGCAATTTTTGTTTGATCGTTACTAAACTCGATATTTAAATGTTTTATGCAAAAAGACAGATCAAGTTCGTTAATGGCTGAAATCGGACCAGTGGGAGGGGGGGGGGGGCTAGAGAGTGGATTTTCGAAAATTCGAAATATCTCCGTTACCATACGTCGGATCAAAAAATTGTATAAAACCAATCTTATTGCAAATTAAATTTACTATAAATATTGTTCTATATATTTATTCTCTATCTTGAATATTAACCGAGATATTTGCATTTTTATGAAATGAGGGTGTATAACGGACGATTCAGTTTCCCGCCAAAAGCTAGTTCGGCCAATTACGTAACCGTTCGGCTCTCCTATGGAGATTTCTCTATTGTATAACTTCACGTGGGAAATCTGCTTAATTTACGCAGCACCCGAACTTTTATTAATCTTACTTCGTAGACCAAGATTAATGGGTCTGATTCTTGCCTGGCCAATGGGACTTTATTTAAATCTTTAGTCCCTCCATGGCTAGAAAAGAGTGGCAATCGACCACAATTAGCAACAGTAGCATAAAGTGGACACTAATAAATAAAAACATTGTAAATAAAATATATGCAAAAATTCGAATAACTGGTAAACCTTGGAAGCTTTACCAGAGAGTATAGACAATATCATATCCACTCAATTTTTATTGAATGCTTCTAGAGCTATAGGAATTATATTCTGTTGGAAACTACTCTTGTCTCCCCACTTTTTCTTCCCTAATAAACCCACCACATGGTCTATTAGTAGTTGATATCGTCTGCACGTCCTTTGAGAGGAAGGAAAACAGAAATTGTAACTTCATGATCACTGTAGTGTGTTTCTCTTTGTGCTCAGGGACATTCTCCCTAGTGGCTATTACCTTATACCAACATTATTATTTGAACAAAATTTCTTGGGTTGTCGTGGCTTTGTATTCCAAGCACGGCTTCCATGCAGCTTTATTACCTTTGATAGTGTCTTCTGCCGAACGAGATGAACATTTGTAATGACTGTACCTTTCCACACACTGATCCAGCTGCAGTATATATTTTAACTCGTTCCAAATGTCTTCTTTATTATCACTACTTAAAACTATATATCTAGAATTTGAACACACCTCATTTTCACCATTTACCCGATGAGGCATTCGAAGATACTTTGAAAAATCACAACATGAACACAATCACTAAAACAATGGTAAAAACTTGAAATATAATAATGAACAGTCTGCTCTATTAAATTCCAATTAGCGTTTTCATGTTTTGAAATATTAATATTGCTATATTAGTTTTAATTATCTAGAGAAATTCAATTAAGGAAAAATAGCAAGGGTCGTTTTCCTGCTTCAGTCCTAGAATGTTAATTGAGCGTTTCGCATGAAAAAAAATAAGAATCTATTTGATTGTTTAATTTATCATATTTTTTCCTATGAAAATAATTATACTTTCTCAGTATTATGAATTAATTCTTTTTTAAATTCAGGTAATTATATATGTAAACAGGAAAATATAATTGGACGAAATGGAAAATGCCAAATATTTTACAGAAAGATTCTTATACCATTCATACATAAAAAAATAAAATTATTTAAACGAATGTTGGACTAGAATCAATTCGAATGATTTATGCCCTTTGAGAGGAATAAGAGTTCAGATAGCCTTAGGAGCTGGGTTCCTAAACCAAAAGAGGTTTATAAACTGAAAATATTTTACTGTTTTGAAAATTTTTATAATGTAATTTTTTTGCTTATTTTTGAATAGTTCAACGTATTTTAGGTTTTGAAGAAAATATAAATATACAATGAAAGACACAAGGGATGATATAATTCCGTAAAGCAGATTTCTAAAGTGCTGAAACATATTCTGTGTCACTGATTGCTAAATAGGTATGTAATAATACCATCGACTTCACCATTGTTTTAGGTTTGATAAAATTGGATTTGGAGTTTGAGTACTTTCTCATCTTCACTGGATATTTAACTTTTAACAGATTTCCCATAAGGAAAATCAGGTATTGAAGTCGTACTCATAACGCGATTTTCAAAAATTTTCTTCAAATATCCATCAATCCTACCCAGGAGATGACGAAACAAAGGTCCGTTCAAAATTATATATATATATATATATATATATATATATATCTGTTGACGGCTGAGCGGTCGCAATTTTAGGTTGATCGTTAACTAACTCGGTACCAAAAACGTTTATTTTATGTAAAAATTAAGTTCAAGTTCGTTAATGGCTGAAATCAGACCAGTGGGAGGGGGGGGGGGGGTTTAAAGGGGGAATTTTCGAAAATTCGAAATATCTCCGTTACTATACGTCGGATCGAAAAATTCTACAGCATCCATCTTATTGCAAATTAAAGTTACTATAAATATTGTTCTACAGATTTGTTCTCTATCTTAAATATTAACTGAGATATTTGCATTTTTATTAAATGTAGGCGAATAACGGACGAGTGAGTTTCCCGCCAAAACCTAGTTCGGCCGTTTCTTTAACTGTTCGGGTCTCATATGGAGATTTCTCTATTGTAAAACTTCACGTGGTATATCTGCTTAGTTTACGCAGCCCCTGCGTGACGGTCTTTATTTATCAATCCGACTAATAATTTTGGAGATATTTGTCAGTGTGAGATTTATCCATTTTCTAAACACGATTCTGTAAATTTTCTTATTAATATTACTTCACTATCTGTTTTGTAACCTTATGAATTGGTAAATATTAATTCCACGAAACCTGAAAGCATCAAAAAGTCGCTCCAGCTAGGATTAACGTTATAATTTCACATATCATTTGATTTCCGAAGGTCAAAAAAACAAATGCCTGAAAAACAAGCAGAAGTTGTCAAAGCTAGTAGTTACCGAGACTAACAAAACAACTAGTGAGTTCATTATTCAAGTAGCACATGCCTTAAAGGTTGGAAAATAGATGGCGTTGTGAACTGTAACATCTCTCACAAATTTTGTCAATTTATTCTATTCGGCGAATGAGGAGAAGGAAAAAAGGAGGATCACGGGAGTACTTACTACATTCGTGGAGCAAGTAGGGTCGCTCCATCTTCATCCTTCATTCACCCCCACCCCTCTTCCTTACCCCTAAACTTCAACCACTAACTTTTACTTTACTTCACTTACTTGGCCAACTTTCTTCAGTCCGGGCCCCTAATGAAGCTGCCATTTTTTTTTTGTATTTTTTTTTTTTTACTTTTGACTTTATTAATTAATGGAATATATTTATATATAACGAAAAAAAAGTTTGTGTGTGTGAATATATATATATATATATATATATATATATATATATATATATATATATATATATATATATATATATATATATGTAATAAGGGTTTCTGTGAGAGGGAGGTGATAATAGTCCTATTTCTCTTAAATACATATATTTTACAAATAGATTAAAAAGTAGTTAAACACCAAAAAAATATATAAACACCATAAAAAACTAAATAAACGGGAATGGGACTGGCTATCAGATAAATGGGTATGACAAAGGTCTCTCACCTAGGATTATCCCTGGCCAATACATGCTGAGGGTCTGCTCTGCTACAGCACTGACACGCACACCCAGTCCCTGCCTGCTGGACACTGTCCCCCGGCCTCACATCTTGCACCCGTCAGCAGAAAACCCCACTCTAGCACCAGCCAGCCCCACCCAAGTAAACTCATATTAAATAATTAATATCTTACACAATTACCTGCCTTATACAAATACATGATTAATAGCTATTAACTAAATACACTTACCCTTTACCAATTAAACTAAACACACTACCCTTTACAATACCCCCCTCACTGAAAAAGTGTCGCTTCACTCTTGGGGGGGGGGGGGGGTGGGGGGGGGGGGGGGTGGGGGGGGGGGGGGGTGGGGGGGGGGGGGGGTGGGGGGGGGGGGGGGTGGGGGGGGGGGGGGGTGGGGGGGGGGGGGGGTGGGGGGGGGGGGGGGTGGGGGGGGGGGGGGGTGGGGGGGGGGGGGGGTGGGGGGGGGGGGGGGTGGGGGGGGGGGGGGGTGGGGGGGGGGGGGGGTGGGGGGGGGGGGGGGTGGGGGGGGGGGGGGGTGGGGGGGGGGGGGGGTGGGGGGGGGGGGGGGTGGGGGGGGGGGGGGGTGGGGGGGGGGGGGGGTGGGGGGGGGGGGGGGTGGGGGGGGGGGGGGGTGGGGGGGGGGGGGGGTGGGGGGGGGGGGGGGTGGGGGGGGGGGGGGGTGGGGGGGGGGGGGGGTGGGGGGGGGGGGGGGTGGGGGGGGGGGGGGGTGGGGGGGGGGGGGGGTGGGGGGGGGGGGGGGTGGGGGGGGGGGGGGGTGGGGGGGGGGGGGGGTGGAGCGCAGCTATAGTGAACAGCGCTTTTAGTTTCGATAGTGTTTTATATAACGAACAGTGTAGAACCGTGTCTAGATAAATAACAGTGTAGTTACTTGTTCTTTGTGAAAATCAGTGCAGTGCCGTGTTTTTGTGAACTTCAGTGATCGTGAGTTATTGTACTATGCAAAAAGAATTGAAGTTATCAGTGTATACTATGAGTAATAGTTAAGAATTATTTTCCAAGTGTATAGTGCATTGTCAAATAAATTGTGCAGTGATAATGCTTGTGTGCTTAATTTTGAAATCCACAAAACTCTAATAAATAACGTATATTACTTTTGTAATAAACGTAACAATATTATTTATTATGGTTGACCATAGTGTATCATGAATGCTGATAGTGGATATTTCTTGCAAATATGTTGGAGATTTACACTTGACTCCTGTTGAGACGTTAAAATTCTTAAGTTATTTACCCTTAAGAATGGTGATTGATACTTTTCTCTCTTTATCTACGTCTGCGCTTCTCCCGCCTGCATTGGCTTGAAGTTTGGTTACTCACTCATGCTAGTGATCATATAAACACCAAAAATAACTAAATTGAAATGAAATGTGTGTACACAGAAGAAATGGCTTGACTACTAGCCTTTCTACTCCAGCTTAACAAAGGCAGAGTTATATGATATGATAAGAATGGCAGAGGGAATGTTCTATGGTACACTAAGTGGGGTGAGAAGAAGGACCAGGTCCGGACTGAGGTGGTCAGGTGGCTCAAAAGATTACTTGCAGAGGCTGGGGTCCCAAATTTATTATGGATTGCCAGTGACTAGAATACGAAAGTGGTTAAGGTTCAGTTCGTCCAAGATCTGATTAGTATGTAATATGTTTATCAAATTATAATTTATACAAAGTAATACATTAGCTTATTTAAAATAAAAAAATAGATACACATAAAACAAGTTTCACAAATGTACACCAAATCTTTAACCCATGATAAATATTATATTGAGCAAAACATAATTTTAGGTAGAGAAACTTGTTAGCACGTTAACCTAGTTAAACTATATAAAATTATTCTTTTTAAAAATGAAAAAAATACCACGTCTATGAATATTTTCACACCCAAAATAAATACAATTAAAAAGGTTTATGTATAAAACCAGGTGTTTAAATTACCTCTTAAGAGTTGAAGCTATTATTCAACTGTTAATAATAATCCCGTCATAGCGTAACCTTCAAATACAAAACAATTAATGAAGAATGCTATATATATATATATATATATATATATATATATATATATATATATGTTGTTGTTGTTTTTTTGGAGGTTTGGTCAATGTTGGTGAAAAAAAAATCCTAGTTTATGCCGATATTTCGAGAATTTTATTTTCTCTTCTTCAGGGCTGTAAAAATACAGGTGCTACTTTATAATATTGCACATTGTTGGTTAATTAAAGTGTAACAGGCGGTGTTTATGCTATTTTTACTTACCAAGACATGCTATTTTTACTTACACACTAATTTAATAACATTGTGCAATATTATAAAGTAGCTCCTGTATTTTTACATCCCTGAAGAAGAGAAAATAAAATTCTCGAAATATCGGCATAAACTAAGATTTTGTTCACCAACATTGACCAAACCTCCAATATAACAACAACACTATATATAAATATAACCTGGTCGAAAACATCAACACAAATATATATATATATATATATATATATATATATATATATATATTTTAATTGTGATATACCTTATCTTATCATTAACAAATTTAATGAACTTGGTATACAATGGTAAATCTTATATTGTTAGTTTAACTGCCTTTTCAAGAATTGATCGTAGTCTACTTAAAAAAAATTTAGAAGGTTCGATTAAGAAGAATGTCAAACAAGTACCTTCTGAAGTCTTGTTTAATAGATTAAACAAAACTTAAAAGGTACTTAACCATACATAATACATTATTGATTAACGGAAATAATGCAATCATTTCAATCATGGCACAAATGGATTGACTTGTAAAAAGTATATCATGCTTAGCTCAGGTAATTTTTTTTAAGTGTTATTTATATATTTTCAATATACTCAAATTGGACAGGAGTTCGACAAGTTGTTCTATCCACAAAAAAAAAGCGTTATCCTAAAAAAAAAGGTAAAAATACGATATGTGAGTGTTCAGGGGATTAATTTAACACCTGGGACTATGTACTGCGGATTACACGGGACGAGAGACTCTATTCCTGGATTTGAACTAATAGGACAGGAAATTGTGGGTGCGGACTGTGACGGGAGTGAGTGGGATGTTATAAGGTTCATGATGGGAGCATGTCGGTTTATATATGTACCCATTCAAATACGGGCCGAGTTGAAGAGGAATAGGGGATGTCGCACTATGATAAATGACCTCCCCTCCTCCCTTATACAAGTCCCAACTGCCACCTGTTCTGAGGCAGCAAACACGGACGGCTCTCTGCTCGCTGGCCCTTGCATAATTGGAATCGAACCCACTAACACTCAATCAACATCCGCCATCTACTCGTCTACAGTTAGCCAACAGCAATGGCTGCCTTGGAGTTAGGCTACGAACGAAAAATAACTTAAAAAGATCGGTGGTTTTTACCTATTTATGGCGGTAAGTTATGACCACAGAAACATAAGAGCATAATATCTTAAGTAAGTCGTAAGTAAGTCTTTTGTACAAAAATACGTTTATTTATTTATAAAGGAGCACCCGTAACTAACCTATTTGGCTCTAAATTTAACAAAGAAAAATAAAAACAAAATTATAATCAATAATAAAACAAAAATGAACACGATAAATAAATATTAAATACAAGTAACTACAATCAATAAACATTACATTAGTATTCGACAATTTAAAATGGTTTTATTAAAACAAAATTTATGTTATTCCTATATACTAGTACATTTATATAGTCAACAATAGTTCAAAAATGAGATAAGTTAAATTTTCTAAAACAAATTTAATTTTTTAAAGGTGATTTAGTGTATTGTCGATGTGTTTGCTCCTGTCTGTAAGAAGTTCCTACATTTTAGATGGAGTATTCAATGTTTCTGCAGTTAGCCCTTATGTGTTTAGTGTTTAATGGTTCATGACATATTCTGAATAGAGATCTTTCTGTTCTTGTCTTGAAAACCACAAAAAAATTGGTTAGAGGTCACACATATGAAGAGCACATTTTAATTATTGGGTTAAAGTGCATTTCCCATAAGCAACTATATTGCCTTTAATTTTATAATACATCATTGTTTAAAATATTAAACTTGGGTTTCCTTCAATTCCTTTAAAAATGATTTTTCAATCCACTTTATTCTAATATGACTAAGCCCAACTGGTTATCCACAGAATAGTTTTTAAATAGTTTTTTATAAAATAAATTTCAATGGTAAAGCAGTAATTTCACCCCTCACTCTAAATTTATTATGAGCTCCAAGACCAGCGCCTTAATTCGCATGGCTAGCCAGAACTCCTTTAATTTATTATTTTCCCTCAACTTTCTGAGAAGAGACTGTTGGCAGACATGCTTGAATTCTATTGGCTATCTTCTCCAGCTGTCATGTTGATTGAGGTTCTAATTTTCCACTCCAGTCATGTTTCTTTTGTGGCAGCAATTTGTCACTAGAAAGAGTTTAAGGAATGTGCCTCAGCTCAAATGATTCTTATTTGACTTATCTATTATTCGAACGTATTTGTTGTTTATTAACTATTTTCTACTCTGTTTTATATATTTCTTTAATTTTTTTTCTCTTGTTATGTTTTCTGTTGTACATTAGTATTCTTTGTGTCTCAATTTACGAGAGTGTTCTTCAACTTTACAATTAAGTAGATTTAATAGGAATTAGTTATAAGGTCAAAGTGTATTTTCCAATTGACCTGGTTAGAAAGAGTTATAGTATTAATACTGCGAATCCAGTGATTCCATTTTACTCAATATAATATTTCAAATTAATTTTCTGTAAATGAATGATGGAAATATTCCAATTATATTTCGTATTTTGACAATGGTATTGTTGTTTGAGACACACGCCCATTTAGCTCTTTTATTTCTCATATATTTTACGAGAACATGTCACATGTAGTAATTATATTATGGAAATTGGTTTATACGCTAAAATTTAGACAGATTTAGAATAGCCTTGAAAAACTCTTGGTCCCTTAATTTATTATATAACTGGAATCATTATTTATCTATAAATTTATTGTATTTGTTGGAATTTTTAATGTTGGTTAGAACAGAATAAAGGGTAGGTTGTGTAGTCAATATATAACATAATTCTATAGCCAAAAACTACTCCGCCATACATTTATGTACGCTCGAGAACTAATTATATATGCTATACTCCCACTGAAGCCCTTATCCTCTATAGCACTGCGGGCTTTATCTTTATTAAACCACCCAGTGCATAGCAATCAGTAAATAATATGTTCTCAAAACATATCGCGAAAGGAAAGCTATAAAAAATACAGTAAAGGATGTCATAACTACGTATTTGTTATCCGAAAGGACAAAATATTGACACCCATCCCAGGCAAATCTGAAATCAAAAAATATTTTAAAACTGAAGATGCGTTTATAATTATTGTAGATCATGACTCAAAGGACAAAAAGAATGTTATCAAAAATACACTTCATATATCCTTAATTCTCTGAACATGTTTCACATCATAATACACTTCTTCGCGTGCCCTCTAACTCAATACATTTAAAAACTAATACATCAGATTAAGACCTAAACTACTTAAGGATGAGGCGTTTGATGTTTCACTTAATTTGGAGAGAAGGGGACCGTTCCGGGAAAATGTAAGATGTTACTTATATTTATTTATTACGATATACCGCATCTACTATTGTCATTGGCATTAGATGGATATATACTTCTTGGAACAAAGAAGTTTCAGATAAAAATTCAAAAAGCTTTTTGACGTCTTCTTCGTCGTATCTAAGGATTTCTATTAAGTTCGGTTTAAGGTTCAAAGCTCTTCTTGGAATATTGTATTTTTTACAATAAAGGAGCAGATTTTAGACAGTAAGATGGGCATTAGAACAATCTCAGGTCGGTGGGAATTAGCCTTTCAATAAATAACTAAGTGTTAATTCTGTTCGTCCAATTAACAAATGTCCGCTTTTCGGATTCGGCTAGTTGTAGTATTCCATCGCTCTGTAATTTCTTTGATTTTTCGCATTATTTTTTTGTCATGTTTCTTCGACCAATCTGACTTCCACAACAAGATATTACTTGTTACTCATAGTATTAAAATGTTTTACCTCGGGGTTCATTAAGAAATGTAACATTACGTGAAAAATGAAGTACCATAAAGTCAATGGAATTTTAACATGAAACACCAACGATTATTAATCTATTAAGATATTGAATTTTTACAATAGCATTATTACAAATGAAATTGTGAAACACAATACCATTCGTCTTACTATTATTGCTTATGGGGAACACCACAATAGTAAGACGAAGGTTAACGTTTAGTTAGCATTTATCACAGCTTTTCTTATAAAGATATCTAGTCTTTGGGAGTTTATATGTTCACCTGGTTCTTTTTGTGGTTAGTTCTTTTCCGAAGCCATTTCAACCAGACACGAATGGAGGTTGCATAAAAAAACAAGCTAATACCTGTATGTCACTGCAGACCACAGTGGATTAGTTCTTGAAGCATGTATTTCGGGAAAGGATGTCATTTTTGTAACATGAATTCTTAATCAGTTCTCCTTACGTCACGTCAGAACACTTATCCACATAAAAGGATAAATTCAGGGCGTTCCAGGCGAAGCGGGGGACTTCATTGGGAATGTCAGTCACATATTCAGGAAACCTGAAAGGAGCACTCGGTGTCACGGACCAAGTAGCGGTAACAGCTTTGAATAAATTTTGGCAAGTTGGGGGAGGGCTGAAGTGTTTAATTCAGGGGGTTGGAATATATGGTCGTTACGTAGCCAGTTATTCACGGTACATTAGAGGAGTCGTCAGGTATTCGAGTCTGGAGCTGCTAGGACGTGTCAATCCCACAGAACCCTTATTTAAATATGTATACCCCGGAGCTACACTCTCTGAATAGAGACTCGAACCAAGGATCGCCCGGGCCGCCTCCTGAATTTTTACCCGTTGCTGCAGGCGATAACGACAGTCTGGGGAGTTCAGTCTTACTGCATTGGACAGAGAATGAGGAACAAACAAATATTCTGCAGACTGTTCTGGCTACAAAGGAATAAGCTTAATCAAAGCATTTCACAGCAGGTATTTGCAAAAGCAATACGTGTGGTTGTGAGATTCTCGAAAAGTCTCCTGAATTTCTAACGCAAAGTTCAGCGAATAACGATTGATCAGAGGGAAGATCACTCTACATGCAGAAGTCTGGAATTTTTAGAAACTTGAGTAAATTTTGCAGGGTATATTTGATGGATGTGGCTTTAAGAAAGGAATTATCAACTATCCAATAGGCTTCAGTCACTTGGGGTTTCCAACAGTTTGATGACGTAATTGAATTAAAAATTGAAGCTTTATTATTAACTTTTATTATGGATAGGGCTCAGGTTAGCCATGTGAGTTGACCTTTATCTCACGTGGTAAACCTAGAGTGGCGAGTTCTATTCCCGCCTGGGCAAATGAATTTATATAGTGACGAAATTCATTAAATAAAATCCTTAGTCCAACTCTGGCTAGACGAGGGTGGTAACCTGTAGATAACCCGTCCTAGTTAGCCTTAGTTGCAAAAAGTGGATTCAGAAAAGTCTAAAAGATAGAAACGAATTACCAACAATACTTTAATAAATTATTTTTTTTGTAAGGCACAAAAATATATAAATTACGTCGCATGAAAAATTTTGGCTGACAGTACGGAAGCTGAGATTTCTCGACTTTCCTTTTATGCTCTTAGGAAATAAATTTATAAGCACAAAACTTTACTACTTTATTAATGCTTCTAATAGATAAATAATACAGTAAAACTCATATTGTTGGTATCTCTGGTTTATGCTGAAATGCACACCAGAGGAACTGGAAGGCAAAAGACAAATAAACCGGGAGTCGCCCGGCGGTTGTTGTCCAAGCAACACTGCTGTAATCACGTACTTCCTACATCTCCTCTCTATTATTAGTATATGGTGGTTCATTTATTTTTATTTGTCTTTTGCCTTACAGTTCCTCTGGTGTGCATTTCAGGGTTTTAGTTTTCCTATCTGTAATTTGTTTTGTTTTAAAATTGTATTTATAGTTTATAGATTTTATGTTTTTATCTTTGACATACGCTTATCCTTTTTAACTTTTTTAATTTTATTAGTTGACTTTCAATTATTTTTTCTATTGTTTTTATCCTGGATTTATTTTGGTTTTAATGTCTTTATTCTTTATTTTTTGTTTTTGTTTTGCGACTGTTCTTTACACTGTTTGCCATGCTAAGATTGTTAGGTTCACTTAAGGTTTTTGTTTGTTAGCAGGCACTGACGATGGAGCGCTGACTCCGAAAGTGTACTTTGCATAAAATTAAAAACAATAGTTGAGGACAAGGCCTTTTTATTGATCCTTATCATATTGATGGCGTTGTAGTGTTTCATTATAGTGGTGGTGGAAAATTAAGAAAGGATAAATTTAGTTTAGTATTTTTTTATATATATACATAAGTAATCTAAAAATAAAGCAAAGCAATTTGGAAATCACCATAAACAGGACCCAGATTTGTCATTAGACCAACTTTCCGGTACAATAATGTCTAAATTGAAAATTCAAGGAACCACTATTCTGTAAGTTTACTGCCCAAGATTAATTGAAAACGTAGTAAGTTTTCAATCAGAGAGTGCTTAGGCTTCTTGCAGGCTAATGAGGTTTCTCAAAGTTTCCAGCGACTCCCCCCTAACCCCCCCCCCTCACTTCCGGGGTCCCAGTAATACACAAAATGTGAGTTAGACAATTAGCAAGTTGGGCCTTTTGAATTGAATAAGCGAACTATGCCCCCGGGAGTTGGACCTGAGCGTCGGTTTCGCCCGGGTCAGCAATTCCCCAAACTCGGCCGGAAGGAGTCGGCAACAGAGTTGGGATTACGGCCAGTAACTCAATGCACTTGTCTAATATCCGCTAGGAAAATACATCACTTCCGCTCAATGCTCAATTTCACATGATTCAATATTTAAATCTTAATTTTTAGTAGATTTCCCTCGAGGGAAATAAGCTATTGAGATTGTACTCATGAAGCGCTTTTCTAAAATTTTCTTCGAATGTACGTCCATACTACCTTGGAGATGACGAAAAGAGTCTGTCATTCAGTGGCTGCATAACTAAGCAGACTTCCTACGTCACTCACGTATTTATCTCAAAACACAAATAATCAATGAGAACAATATTTGAAATTAATGATTCAAATAAATTTATTCATAATATTACAGCTATTTGTTAATATGAAAAGAATACTGTCGGCCGTAAACTAGAATACGTAAACATCTTGGTTAATATTTAATTGTGAGAAAACATGTACAATATATGACAACTTTTATAGAACATCACATTTGCAATAGGATTGGCTTTATACAATTTTTCGATCCAACGGTAATATTTCGAATTTTCGAAACTCTTCCCCCCCCTAAACCCTCCTCCCACTGGTCTAATTTTAACCGTTAACAAACTTGATCTTTAGTTTTGCCTAAACCGTTTAAATATCGAGTTTTGCATGAATAAGGCAAAGATTGCGACCGCTTAATAGACAAATATGTACATCTATATATCAAATTTTGAATGGACTTGATTTTCGTTATCTCCTGGATAGGACAATGGACATTTGAGTACAACCTCAATAGCTGATTGCCGTAATGGGAAATTTGATTAAAATTCTTCTTCTATATATGCATAACGTTTGATAATGTAGCCATATTGGTTCAAAGAATGGAAACTTGCCTTCATGAAAACATCTTATTTATTTATTAAAATCCCCAACCCGTTTCGAGCTCTTTATATAGGGGATCTTTTCTCTCTAACGTTTATGCTAGACAACATCTGCTTGCTAAAACCGCATTGTCAAATTTTGTCCTCTTTAATCACCAACATTCCAAACTATATTTCTAAATTTCATTAGAACTACATCTACATCGGTTGCATAGCAACAGGTTTGACCCACATTACAGCATATTCAAACAAGTTAAGAACCATGTTTATCTATGGTTACAAAGATAGATAGGTCTACTATAGTGGTAGCAATTTTTATATCGAGCTTAAAAATTATTCTTTTCACGTAAAGCTAAAGATTATGTTCATTAACAGCTGAAATCGAACTAAGGATGGGGGGCGGTGCTTCAGTGGGAGTGGATATAAAAGTTTGAAATATCTCTGGTGTTATTAGTTTCATCAAAAACTTATATGAAATCAATCTTGTTGAACATTGAGTTGTCAAGACGTTTTCTTTATCTCAAAATTAACAAAGGTATTTGAATTTTTCAGTTTTCTGTTTTTAGAAAACCCCCACTTCTGCTCATTTGATTAGCAATAAAGGAGCTCAGGTTTAGCCATGTGAGTTAAAGCATTGGCCTTAATGTCATATGGTAAACCTTGAGCGGCGAGTTCGATTCCCGCCTGGGCAATATGAATTTATTTAGTAACGAACTCATTACATAAAATCATTAGTCCCACCCTGGCTAGAAAAGGGTGGTAACCTGTAGCTAACCATTCCCAATTAGCCTTAGTTGCAAAAAGCAGACGTTAATAAAATATAATATTATTAACAATAAGCTTATATAATGAAGCATATTATTCTTAGCTGAAGTGTCATGTATGAATTATCACGAACCATTACTGTATGAGATTTCAATATTCATCAGAATTGATCGATACCATATTCAATATTTAAACGATTCATATAAAGCTAATGAAAAAATTTCACTAAGCAAGGAATCAGATACCACAAAGATCTGAGCAGAGTACAAATGCATTAGCATTGCAGTAGAAAAGAGAACTGTTGTGTTCAAGAAAGCTTGAGTTATTCTTGTCAATTTAGTGATTTTATTTCAATTCTTTTTCAAAGTAAAAGTGAATATTCTCAGTTGTACAACGACTCATCTCGAGACATAAGTTTGCCTAGAAAGGCATTACTTACTTTAACCTACCACATTTACATTGAAAGTCATTAAGCCAATGCCAAGTAAATTTTGTCATGAGATAAAAAAAAAATTCCCTATTTAGCCATGATACCGCTCTGGGATAATTAATATTTCACTGCGACATTAAATCGTTCAACTGGAATAAGTATTGATTGTGTAGCCGAAATAGGGTTCCAGTTGTAGATAGTCAATATGTTCAATGTTTCATGAGAGCTGATTACATTAACCATATAAGCACATTAACTGGCAATAAAAATTATTGTGAGGAACCACAAAACAGTAATTTTTTACCAAAGTTTCAGATAACCGGAGTGAAAGTATGCAAAATGCTTCATGAAGTCGTAATTACGAAACTGACAAATGATAAAAAATGACCAACCTAGAAGCACGTACAGTAATGCTTAAATGACAAATATTACGGATGGCGTTACTATCACTGAATGCGCCTCTTATGCCTGGTTGTTTGCTCAAAGTTGAACATGTGCTCAACAACTTCTGAGCCCTATAGGCCCTATAGGACCACGTCGCGAGCAAAGATAAACATGATTGAATGTGCATTTCATCTCCTAGTGCAGTGGCCCTCACGTGGATGACATTTTTTCTACTAAAATTTCAAGTTTTTTAACACATGAAGGAGTTGACGGACAGCCACCCAGATCGAGGTGGAGCGAGGAGTGATGAGTTAGCCGGCCAAAGAATCAAAGGAGAAAACATCACTCACATAATCACCCAACACTACAGCATCACCATGACTATAATTACTTGCATGTAATTATTTCTACCCATAATTTCATACACCAATATCCATGTCGTTTCACCCTCCCCCTCCCTAATCATACAGTCCACTAAATTGTCTGCCAAGTGGTCTGGCTATCCTACATCTAAAATGGCATTCAGATCAAAGACAGATTCGACAAAGAAATGATTGACAACCGCGATAATCGTTCACAAGATTCAGGCGATTGCTTCAAGTCTCGTCGAAGTTAGAGGCAAACTATTGTAGAGCCACCCTCTGGAGAGAGAAACCATGTAAGTGTTCTACGAATGAGTTTCCAGGAAACTTTAAAACTTCAAAAGCTATATTAAGACTAAGTCTTTTACGCCGATATTCTCAGGGCTAATAGCGAATAAATAGTCAGACACATGCATTTTTGAGATTTTCACAATTAAAAATAATCTTAACGCCCCAACAATAATCTTTGAAGCCTAGTTAGTGGATTTTACATTTTAGGTTTCCTATGGTTACCGGAAGAAAAGCATTTCTAAGGATGTTATCCAAGACTAGAATTTAAATTTTGTTGTTAGCACGCACAAAATGTCGTCTGCAGAGGCTATAGGGGCCCGCCCTGTTTGGCGAATCAAGTCGTGCTACATACGCCCCCGACGGCCTATAAAACACCCATCATGTAAATGATAAACGTTAATGTTTATCGAATAGGGTCTTGAGATAGTTGATGGCGTGTCGAGGATTAGGGGAAGCGGATGTGGAAGTTTTTATGGGGAGCAGAGCCTTTAGGGGTAGTATATTAAAATTCTGAAGGTAGGCCCTCGGTGTCGGGGGACGGAGGCTGTTGCTACCCCCAGGATTAGGGTGGATCACGCAGGGGCCTTTAGTCATCCGGGCCAAGATATTGGAAAGCCCTAACGTAACCTCCACCTCTATACCGACTACTAAAGAGGCTACATATTCACAACCTTTGCAACCGTTAGGGGGCGCCAGATTTACTGTCTTCAGACACTGTCTACATAGACTTTGTTAAATCTGAATAAATTGAAGAAAAGGCAGTGAATAAAAATTCTAATGATCCAACTAAACCTCTTATTTTATAGAAAACGAAATAAAAAATGAATCACAGTAAAACTGCGTATGATATTATTTATTTTCGTTTAATTAAATTAAATTATTTATTAACGTCCGCTTTTTGCAACTAAGGCTAATTGGGAATGGTTAACTACAGGTTACCACCCTTTTCTAGCCAGGGTGGGACTAAGGATTTTATTTCGTGAATTCCATCCTATTGCCCAGGGCGGGAATCGAACTCACCACTCTAGGTTTACTCTGTGAGATTAAGGTTGAGGTCTTAACTAACCTGAGCCCCTTTATTTGCCTTTACTTTGTGCAACATGGGCTAATATGGACAGTTTATATACATGTTACCACCCTTTATTAGCAAGGGCAGGTCTAAGGATTTTATATAATGAGATTCCACCCGATTGACCAGGTGGCTATCGAATGTTTACTACGTGAAATTTAATTTGGAGCGTTCGCTGCGAGGCGATATCGCTCATAAAAAGCAATGAATATAAACAAACTATCGTGAAATGTAAAAAAAAACGCCTTAACTCATTTGGCTAACCTGAGCCCCGAATAACGTTCAGTAATGTTCTAATCGAGTTGATCACTTTGAAAACTCTCGTCACAAATCCCTGGATACTCACGACTAAGGATCTTAAAGATCTATAATGCCAACCAAAAAAAAAAAAAAAATGTTCCAGAGTTTCTAAGAATTCTATTCCCTACTTTTTACCCTCAAAAAATGTAAACTGATAGCTGGGGATTTGGGCTGGCTGGTGGAGGTCCATCATCAACGGAAGGATCAAAAGGTCAAACACGCCTCCACTCTTAATGCTTCGTTTTTTAAAGAAAGATTACTTACGGGGCGAACCGCCCCATCTTCAGTGCTCTGTGACACAACATTTACACTTTGAAAAAAACTTGTAATTTATAAATAAATGTAAAAGTCAACAAAAAGTAGTCAAATATTAAAAAAAATGTAAAAAGAAACAAATATATAAAATGCAATGCAACACTTATAACTAAAACGTCACCAAATAAATATTAAAAGAAACAAAATGACAAAATAACTAGGAGATGGAGAGGAACTTACTTAGAGCTGGTCCCTATTGAGCCGCCATTTCCGGCGAGACTGGGAGCCTACACGGGCCAGGGCAGATACTGCAGAGGACTACCTTTTGTTGACGTTTACATTTATTTATATATTACATGTTTTTTCAAAGTGTAAATGTTGTGTCACAGATCACTGAAGATGGGATGGTTCGCCCCGAAAATACTCTGCCTTTAATTATAGTAGCATTAAGAGTGGAGGTGTGTTTGACCTTTTGATCCTTCCGTTGTTTAAAATGATAGCCTTATTAATTCCATCTAGCAATCCACAAAGCCTGGCAAACATTTATTGCAATTATTTCCTTGGCGAATAATGAGCGTTACATCGCACTGGTTAGAATCTAGATAAATACTGGAAGAACCCACAAATAATGAAATTTTGTTTCTGCTTATCCTTATGAATGTCTTATATTGTGGAGACACTTATCGTACGGTTACACGAGTTTATAGTAATTTTAGTTTTCGTTTAACTTATAATGAAAATGGGAAATCAATTTATTTTCTTAACCTCTTAATCTTGAGACTATCAGATTTATTATTTCTAAAAAACGTATCTATCATGAAAACCTACATCGGTCATGAAATTCTACAAGTCGGACTGTGATTTTCTAATGTTAAAATCAAAAAAACTTATTTTTATATTAATCCCACATCTGAGAATTTCTGAATGTATCTTACGAAAAAAAAATTTCTGGATTTTAGATTTGGTGGTGAGTATAGTAGAGTTAAGAAAAGAATTTGTCTCCGAGTTGCAAAGTCTGCCGAGATAATAATATATACTATAACATACTGAATAATTATGTTTTTGAAAAATAAAAATATAAATACTATATGCTATTGTTATTTATTAACAGTCACATTGTGCTACTAAGGTTAACTGGGAAGGGTTATCTACAGGTCTAATTGCTTTCTCCATACTAAAAAACTGAATGAAAAGTTCTGTATTGTTACTATTCTTTGAAGTATGTTACTACAATGATTAGTATTCCAATAGTAGCAATTTTTTTATATCAAAATATTTAGGAAACTATAGTTTATAGTTATCTCATGAAAATTGCACAATTCAGATTGTGAAGCCAGACTAACTGAACTCAGGATACATTTTTCTGGCGGACATATTTAGTAGGTATTTCTCTAAATACCTTCAAAATGTTTCATATGTTGAATCTGAATATTCATCAGGATCAATAAGAAGGCCAAGTCCTCTACTGTTTTTAATATAATGCAGAGTGCACTTTCGGAGTCAACGCTCCTTCCTCAGTGCCTGCTGACAAACACAAACCTCGAGTTAATTTAACATTCACAGCATGGCCAAAGGCAAAATAAACAACAGTCATAAAAAACAAACACAATATAAATAGTAAAAACAATGTTAATTCTTAAAACTAGTCAACTAATAAAAATATAAAATCTAATCACTAGTCAACTACTAAATATTAAAGCCAAAACAATAAAAAATTTAATAACAAGTCAAATAATAAAAGCAATCAACGATAAGCATATGTCAACAACTCAAATATAAAATTAAAAACTAAAAAACTAACTAAATTTCAGATTTATATGGAAAACTATATTATGAAATTTAGGTAGTTTTTTAGTTTTTAATTTTATTTATAATTTTTGACATATGCTTATCGTTGTTTGCTTTTATTATTTGACTTGTTATTAAATTTTTTATTGTTTTGGCTTTAATTTTTAGTAGTTGACTAGTGATTAGATTTTATATTTTTATTAGTTGACTAGTTTTAAGAATTAACATTGTTTTTACTATTTATATTGTGTTTGTTTTTTATGACTGTTGTTTATTTTGCCTTTGGCCATGCTGTGAATGTTAAATTAACTCGAGGTTTGTGTTTGTCAGCAGGCACTGAGGATGGAGCGTTGACTCCGAAAGTGCACTCTGCATTATATTAAAAAACAGTAGAGGACTTGGCCTTCTTATTGATCCTGATCAATTGGTTCCTCTACCATCCAGCATATTCCAGAGATATAATCTGAATATTATCCGATTTGTTAGTCCTACGACAAGCTCTTAGCTTACTCCATTGAAATCAGATAAAACTGGGATTATATTAGATGAAATTTGCATATTAGACAATGCAGTCTGTTTTACTACAGCAAGTGCCATTCAGTCTGTATTATAGGGATGCCCCTAACAGTTTTGCCCAAGGTTAGTAATACACGCTTTGATCTGCATATCCTTGCCATTCTCCGACATAAAGTGGTTCTCTGAATCTATGTACATTCATAGAGACAACTACAAGAGTAGAATTCAGTTACATATTTCCGTAGAAATATATACATAGATGCTGAAAGTGAAACACCTCTATGTTTATTTCATATTACACGTAGGCGTGTTAGTATGCGTAAAACTACAGTATACCTCACATGTGAGGTTGAGGTAAAAGACCATACACTGCGAAAGTTCGTAACTAATAATCACATCCTGACACACTCCTGTACTAGTGCAGTATTTCCCCAATAATTTTGGGTAGAAATGAACGTATAAAAAACTGAATTACCTAACTAAAAATAGTTAATATTTCCATAGGGAACCAGTTGATGACAAAACATAGCACATCAAGGATGTGACAAAAACTGATATCGATGAAGTAGTAACAAAAAATCGACTACCATGGGATGACTCCCTAGTTCCCCCGAGGGGTATAAAAAAATAGGCATTATTTTTTAAAACTTGTATGATTGTGATTTATTTATTCCTTATAAAAAAGACGTAATAGTTATTTTATGAAACAGGGATTTACTGAGTTTTCACTTCACTATTAAATAAACATGTTCAGAAATCAAGTACTAAGCAACCTACTAAAGGGAAATAACTGTTATACATATATTATTAAGAACTGAGTACGAATGTTATAAAATTATGGATAAAATGATAATTATTAAATTCATATACTTAAAATCGATGTACTTAATTTTGAAATAAAATTAAGTAACTTTATAAAGTCACTTATTCTAAGGTAATATAATCCCATTAGATATTGAAAATATATTTTTTTTAAATTTTTATTATTATTTATTTATTCATGGACACCACATCGAAGGTGATTTGCCCTTTCAAAATTAACAGCAGGTAACAATAACAAAAAATACCTTAACAACATGTAACACAATAGTAAATACCTTAACAAGTAATAATGACAAATACCTTAACAACAAGTAATAATAAAAAATACCTTAGCAACAAGTAATAATAACAAATATCTTAACAGCAAGTAATAATAACAAATATCTTAACAGCAAGTAGTAATAACAAATATCTGAACAACAAGTAATAATAACATATTCCTTAACATGTAACAATAATAAATAACTTAACAACAAGTAATAATAACAAATTCCTTAGCAAAAAGTAATAGTAACACATAACTTAGCAATAATACTAAAAAAAAAAAAAATAAAAAAAAAATACATATACAGTTGGTGGATGATTAATGCATGTTAAATGTTATCATATATTTCAATTTTGTGTAAGTATGAGAATATATTGTTAATGTGTGGGATGCCTTCCGTCAATAGTTCTTGTAAGCCGTAGGGGAAGTCCTGGTGTTGTCGTTTTCAGCATTCTATCAGTATGTCTTATCGTCAAGGGAGTGTTACAAGTTGAGCAAGTAGGTCTGTCAGTCTTTGTCATTAAGTATGAGTGTGTTAATTTAGTGTGGCCGATTCTAAGTCTCGAGAGAACTACTTCTTCTCTCCTAGAGTTTCTGAAACTTGATGGCCACATGCAAATAGTGTTCTTTATAGCTCGAAGTTTGTTGTCAGTACTTGTGTTAGTCCAGTCGGTTTGCCATGTATCTAAGATGAGGTGTTTTGTTTTTCTTGAAATATCTTCATGTAGTACATATATTTGTGCATAATCAAGTTTTCCAGCTGCTTTTTTGGCCTCTGAGTCCGCAGTCTCATTCAGTCCTAGGTTTTCGTGTCCTGGCAACTAGTAGATATTTAATTTTTTTAAAATTAAAATAGAGCTAAAGAAAAAAATGATATTTGCTACAGCATTTTCAAACCATTGGGTATCTATAAATTTATCATTATGCTTACTCAAATTAAAATAATAAATTATCCAGTTATTAAGATTTTTTTTTTATGGTCTCTGTACTGACTCTGCAATGAAATTTAATGTATGGTCTTCGATACGTGTAAGAATTTTTGGAATAAAGTTTATAATAAATATTTTGATGTTGAATCTAATATGTAACGAATTGCACTATTTTTCCCGGCTGTCGGAATGAGTACAATTACATAGCTGGTTGAATGGACTAAGTAACTGTGGCTAACATTTTATAAATTAAGATTTTTTTTCGGTGGAGGATGTGCCAATTCATTAATTTCTTGAAGGACTTATATCATTAGAATTTTATTGATTCAAATCTTAAGTAAAAGTGACGTCAATAATTCTGTTTGCATTGCCTATGAAAGAATATATTTAGTCTAAATAAATAACTATTGTTTAATCTATTTAAACGCCGTTCAACTCACATTTTTACACGTTTTAAAAACAATAAGGTTAAAATTTAAATCTTTTTTTGTCCATATGAATCCAATCTGCACATTTAGAATAGAAACCATTATTTTTGTTAATCCCGTTTGCTACTGGAAACACAGCTAGTCTGTAATAAATATTATCTAGAGTGAAGAGAAACAATTAATATGCGTTGAATTAATAATAAAATTAAACTAAACTTGTTTTATTCATATAATATATAAAGAAACAAAAATACAACATTTTAAAAATATATAATAGTATGAATATCATTCCTCTGTCAGATACATTCCAATTTAAATAAAATTAAATTAACTCTAATTATTATTTAGAAATACATTTAACGAAAAAGCATCTTCCTTGAAATCAGAATTATATGAAAGAGAAATCCCATTGGCATATACCAAGAAAAGCCATTAGGTTAAATGAAAGGATATATTAACTGTATCATATTTTTTTACATCTAATGATTATTGATAAGGTACATTTTCATTCAAAAATGAGTCGGATTTCGAAGCTCAATAGTTTATATTTCATGACGTCACTTCTTGGTGATGTCAGTGACGGAAGTGACGAAGTGAATAAATTACAAGCTGGTCTGACTTCCACAAAATATCATATAATTTTAATAGTTTACCTCCTTTGAGTAATTCATAAGACCTATCTTCGGTGCATTTCAAAAGGAGGGTTGCCGAAACTGATATTTCCAAGATTATGACATAAATGTTCGGGAATATGACTCAAATGTCACAGGATATAAATAACAATGAGAGTAGCATTTGGGTTTCTTCCCTTTTAGTTTCGTTATTTTAATAGTTAATTTCCACATTTTGGACTTCTATCACTGATGGGCAATGTGTAATTTATTCAATAAGGCGTTCTAATCCAAATTAAGACTTCATTCTTCCTTCATCTAAATTATTTCCTTAACCGAGTATATGGCGGAAGGTCAAGCTAAATAAAA
Organism: Riptortus pedestris; assembly: GCA_019009955.1. Taxonomy (NCBI): domain Eukaryota; kingdom Metazoa; phylum Arthropoda; class Insecta; order Hemiptera; family Alydidae; genus Riptortus; species Riptortus pedestris. Next base: position 34,983,031 of record CM032230.1, on the reverse strand, counting down.
ACTCATAAGATTCATACATTCATTTTATTGTCCCATAGATTGTCGTCTCCTCGATGCCTCATCAAGAACACTGTCCAACGCATATGTTCAAAACTAAATATTGTACTACTACCTTCTGCTAGCTAATTAAGGTGTAGACTAACTCAAAGGGGCAGGTTATGCTAGCTATTTCAATCGATACGTCAAAAAAATAAAATCATCGGTCATCACTGAACAAGAGCAGTCTGGATATTAAACGAAATTATGACACTTACACCAAATATTAAAATAGTATATATATATATATATATATATATATATATATATATATATATATCTATATATATATAAAATTGTAACCTCTGTCTGTACATTGATTTTTTTTGCGAAATTTCACGATAACTTTTCGTTTCACATGTCATAGACACCATAACTGCATTTTGTTTCTTTCGTGTATGTTTGTTTGTTTGTTTGTTTGTTTGTTTGTTACCTTTTCACGCATAAACGGCTGAACCGAATTTTATGAAACTTGGTATGTATATTACTACTAACCCAACTTAGACTTTAGGCTATATTAATATCCTCTGAGACGAACAGGAGTGGGGGTTATAAGGGAGGCATGAAATTAAAAATAGCGATATTTCGTTTCCTATTGGTTTTTCGGCAAATATGCACATAACAAAAGTTGTTTATTTTGTAATTTAGAGTAACTTTTGTTATATGCACTTTTGCCGTATGCGGAAGTATAAATGAGTTATACGCTAAAAGCTATAGCGGGAGTCCACAATTTTATTTGGGACAAAAGACTCAACCGAACTAAACCAAACTCGGTATGTGAATTAGCACTAACGCCTTCCTTATAATAAGCCATACTAACATTTCTAGGGACGTGCAGGAGTGGGGGTTATAAGGGAGGCCTGAAATTGATAATAGTGATATTTCGTTTCCTATTGCATTTACGGCAAATATGCACTTAACCAAAGTTGTTTATTTTGCTATTTAGAGAAACTTTTGTTATATGCACTTTTGCCTTATACGGAAGTATAAATGAGTTATACGCTAAAAACTATAGCGGGAGTCCACAATTTTATTTGGCACCAAAGACTCAACCGAATTAAACCAAACTCGGTATCTGAATTAGTACTAACGCCTTCATTATAATAAGCTATACTAACATTTCTTGGGACGGGCAGGAGTGGGGGTTATAAGGAAGGCCTGAAATTAATAATAGTGATATTTCGTTTCCTATTGCATTTTCGGTAAATATGCACATAACAAAAGTTGTTTATTTTGTTATTTAGATCAATTTTTGTCATATACACTTTCGCCGTATACCGACGTATAAATGCGTTATACGCTAAAAATGGTAGCGGAAGTCAACAATTTTATTTGGCTCACAAGAGACTCAACTGAACTGAATAAAACTCGGTATTTGTATTAGCACTAACGCCTTCATTATTATAAGCCATACCAACATTTCTAGGAATGGGCAGAAGTAGGGGTTGTAGGGGAGGTCTGAAATTAAAAATAGCGGTATTTTGTTTTCTATTGGTTTTTCTGCAAATATTCACATGACAAAAGTTGTTTAGTTTGTTATTTAAAGTAACTTTTGTTATATTCACTTTTGTTGTATAAAAAATTATAAACGAGATATACACTAAAAGCTAAAGCGGGAGTCAACTATTTTATTGGACAACAACGGTTGAACCGATTCCAACAACTCAGAATATATAAATTAGCATTAATTCTTACATGCTGATAACCTATATTAAAATGTTTATGTTATAACGGGAGTGGGGGTTATAAGGGAGGCCTGATATAAAAATTCGCGATATTTCATTTCCTATTCCAAACCAACCACGGGTTCTAACCCTAAACACTGAAACGGGGAAATGTCAAAATATTGTGCAAAGTAAAGTCTTGCCGAAAAAATACCATCACCATTCAGCCTCAATGAATTCCCGGGCGAAGCCGGGTACCTTAGCTAGTATATATATAACATTGTAATCTCTGGCTGTACATAGATTTTTTTCGCGAAATTTCACGATAACTTTTCGTTTCACATGTCATAGACACCATAACTGCATTTTGTTTCTTTGTTTATTTGTTTGTTTGTTTGTTTGTTACCTTTTCACGCATAAACGGCTGAACCGAATTTTATGAAACTTGGTATGTATATTACTATTAACCCAACTTAGACTGTAGGCTATATTAATGTTCTCTCAAACGAACAGGAGTGGGGGTTATAAGGGAAGCCTGTAATGAAAAATACGGATATTTCGTTCCCTATTGATTATTCAGCAAACATACATAAACAGGAGGTGTTTATTTTATTATTTAGAGTAACCTTTGTTATATACACCTTTGCCGTATACGGAAGCATAAATGAGTTATACGCTTTCAACTAAAGCGGGAGTCCACAATTTTATTTGGCACTAAAGACTCAACCGAATTAAACCAAACTCGGTATGTGAATTAGTACTAACGCCTTCATTATATTAAGTCATACTAACATTTCTAGGGACGGGCAGAAGTGGGGGTTATAAGGGAGGCCTGAAATTAAAAATAGTGATATTTCGTTTCCTATTGGGGTTTCGGCAAAAGTGCACATAACAAAAGTTGTTTATTTGGTTATTTAGAGAAACTTTGGTTAAATACACTATCGTCGTATACCTAAGTATAAAGACGTTATACGCTAAAAATTATAGCGGGAGTCAACAATTTTACTTGGCACAAAAGACTCAACCGAATTAAACCAAACTCGGTATGTAAATTAGTACTAACGCCTTCATTATATTAAGTCATACTAACATTTCTAAGGACGGGCAGAAGTGGGGGTTATAAGGGAGTCCTGAAATTCAAAATAGTGATATTTCGTTTCCTATTGAGGTTTCGGCAATTATGCACATAACAAAAATTGTTTATTTGGTTATTTGGAGTAACTTTTGTTAAATACACTTTCGTCGTATACCTAAGTATAAATGAGTTATACGTTAAAAACTACTAATTCAAATCTATGCAAAATTCACAGGAAATGGGAAATATGACAATATGGAGGACAGTGAAGTCTTTCATAAAAAAAATAGTTGTATTATAAACAAATCCACAGAAACGGCGGGTATTAACCCTAAACGCTGGTACGGGTAAATGTCAAAACATTGTGTAAAGTAAAGCCTTGCCAAAAAAATACTATCACCATTCGGCCTCAAATGAATTCCCGAGCGAAGCCGGGTATCTGAGCTAGTATATATATATATATATATATATATATATATATATATATATATATATATATATATATATGACACAGTACTCGATATTTAAATGTTTTGTGCAAACTAATGATCAAGTTTGTTAATGACTAAAATAATACCAGTTGTAAGATGGGTTTAGAAGGGGGAATTTTGAAAATACTTAGTATTTTCCGTCTTCATTCTTGATTTTGATAATGCCATGTAATTTGAATTGTCATAATCTGGTAAAACAATTGATAAGGCAGCACACAAATCATTTCGTAAAATTTTCCTATCCATAAATTAATGAACTGTTTGAAGGATGATTTTATAAACTAAATGAATATTGTCAATAATGAAAAAGTGTTGAATATAGCCTATACATTCAGAAAAGTCGGGAAAAAAAGAATTCATGTGCAGTTATTTTGTCCCTTTATGGTAAAGACGAGTTTATCATTATTTATGAAGCATATCATCCTTTAATAAATCAAAGATGAATAACAAAGCATGCCTATAAATTGAGAATGCATGTCATATATATAGAGTGCTATTATGTTTGGTATTATGGTTGTTAGGAAGTGAATAAATAATTATTGAATTTTCAGATTTTAAAAAATGTATTCATTGAATTCGAGAAAGTTTAATAACAAATATTTTACGTATGTTTGATATTTAATAATATCTGTTGTTTATTTACATCCCCTTTTTGCTACTATGGACAATTGTGAGAGATTAACTACAGACTTTCATTCTTTTCTAACCATGTTTGGGACTATAGATTTTATTTGACGAAATAAAATCCATTTTCTTCTATACGGGGAAATTATCCACCACTCTAGATATACCAAGTGAGATGGCCTGAGACCAATACCTTAACTCCCATAGCTAACCTGAGCTCTTAGTATTATGTTACCAAATATGAGTATTTTTTTCAATATTAAAACAAAAATATTCGGCGTACCCTATTATGTTTTTTAGTATTTAATGAAACAGATACTTACATTATATAATATTGAACTGGGATTCAAGTTAGCCATGTGAGTTAATGCTTCGGTCTTAATCTCAGAAGGTAAGCCCAGAGTGGCGAGTTCGATTCTAGCCTAGGCAATCGGGATTTATATAGCGACGAACACATTTAATACAATTCTTCTTCCCACCTCGGCTAGAGGGAAACGGAGTAGTAACCTGCAGAGGGCCCGTCCCAATGAGCCGATGTAGCACAAAGCTGGCGTAAATATATAACAATAAAAATAATGTGAAACTCATAACATAAAGTGAATCATCTCCCTCCTAGAATGTTAGCCATCCTGCAATATGGGAATTTTTGGGTTACTTAACTACTTTAAATATGGAAAATATTAACGCAAACTCTAATCTTAAAAAAATTCCGTCACGCAGGGGCTGTGTAAACTAAGCTGATTTCCGTCATCAAGTTTAACAATAGATAAATCTTCATACTAAATACAACCGATAATAAGTATCCTCCTGACGGGAAGCGTCTGAAATGTAAAACAGGTCTGGCAACTTCACACCGGAAAAAAAACAATTACTGAAATAAATCGGAATATAACATATTAATTTTATTGAACGCAATATACTATATCTAATTTATAATGAATCAGAATAATTTTTATACCAATCAATCAAATTTTAGTAGTCCAAGAACTTAAAACGGGGGCGAGGGATATCTAGAACATATTTTCATGTATCTAGTATAATAAAGGTCTCATGAAACAAAATATTTGGTATTCATGCTTCGAATAATGTGGTTTATTATATAACAGAGTATTATTTATGTAACATGAGTAGAAATGGGGGTACGCAGAAAACTAAAAAAATGCAAATATTTTGGTTAATATTCAAGATAGATAATAATGTATTCAACAATATGTATAGTGTATTTAATTTGCAATAATATTGGTTCTGTACGCTTTTTTCGATCCGACGTATAGTAACAGAGGTTTTTCGAATTTTCAAAATTCTCCCCCAATAAACCGCCTTTCCCATTGTTCGATTTCAGCCATTAACGAACTGTATCTTTCCATGAAACGACTAAATATCGAGTTTTATAACGATCAAATAATAATTTCGACCGCTAGCAAGAGCGGTTACACACAAATATATATATATATATATATATATATATATATATATATATATATATATATATATATAATTTTGAACGGACCTCATTTTCGTCATCTCCTAGGTAGGATCAATGGACATTAGAAAAATTCGAAAATCGCTTCATGAGTACGCCCTCAATAGCTTATTTCCCTTAAGGAAAATCTTCTCACATAATATAATTAACAAATTATTATGATGGAATAATATTAATTCTTACTTTTCGCCCCATAAAGAGAAGTTATTGTAATTTAGTATCCTAATGGTTATCGTGCTGACATCAGTGATTTTAGGTCAGGCTAACATTTATGATAGGCTTTGAGTAATCAAAATTAAGTCCTGATCACGAGCCAAGCCTAGAACTAGGTTATAGTCCATTGATAATAGAGTTTCGTAACTCGTCCTAGGCTGATAAGGCAACGGTTGATTTAGGAGTGCCTACGTCAGTTTACACTGTTCCCTCATCAGAATCCAATAAACATCCAGCTACGTCGGGTTTCCGCTAATCGAGTATAATACTCTCGGAGGAGATTGATGGATAGAGGGTAATGACATATTATACAGCATTACAGTACCCAGTTATAAGAGTAATTGAATTTCATACTAGATCATGTGTGCCCTATTATACTCTATGCGATGTGTAAATTGCTTTAGTGCCTATAAAAAGTCCGTCACGCAGGGTCTGCAGAACCTAAGCAGATTTTCTATGGGATGGTTTACAGCAGATAAATCTACATACTGGTAACATTACTGTCAATATTAAGTGAATAAATACAAACGGTAAGAAGAAATCTCTCAGTTATTAATATCTACTACAGAAAGCGTTTGAATTGTTTACAAACAGGGCAGCCAACATCGCAGCGCTGAACAATTCTATCTGTACATACTGGTAACACAAAACCACCGTGAATAAATACAAACGATAATAAGAAATGTTTCATCCAATTTCAATAACTTGCCGACAGGAAGCGTTACGTTAAAAATGTAAACAAACGGGTCTGCCCGCCTCACACCGGAAAGAAAAATAATTTCTGACATATATCGGTATATAACATATTAATTTCATTGAAAAATACTTACTATATTTAGTACTGTAATTATTAATGAGTCAGAATAATTGTTATCTCAATCAACCAAATTTTAGTAGTCCAAAATAAGACGGGGGGGGGTCACCAGGACATGTTTGCATGTATCTCGTATAACAAAGGTCTCTTCAATACAATTTTTGGTATTTAAACTTCAAATAATGTGATTATGTAGCAGAGTGTTGTTTATGTGACATGAGTAGAAGTGGCGGCTTGCTGAAGGCTGAAAACTGCAAAATGTAAATATCTCGGTTAATATTCAAGATATTGAATAAATGTATATACCAATATTTATAGTGCGTTTGAATTGTTTACAAACAGGGCAGCCAACATCGCAGCGCTGAATATAGAGAATATAGACCGGAGAGGAGAACAATTAATAAAATATATTTGAATATAACATGTTAATTTTATTGAAAACCATTTACTATGGCTAGAACTGTCAATTATTATGAATCAGAATAATTTTTATCTCAATCAACCAAATTTTAGTAGTCTAAAAACATATGACGGGGGGGGGGCAACAGAAAATATTTGAATGTATCTCGTATAATAAATGGCGCTTGAAAACAATATTTGGTATTTAAGCTTCGAATAATGTGGTGTATTATATAGCAGAATGTTTTTTGTGTAACATGAATAGAAATGGGGGGTTTGCTAATGGCTGAAAACTGTAAATATCTCGGTTAATATTCAAGATAGAAAATAAATGTATATAACAATATTGAAAATTTAATTTTCAATATCATTGATTCTATACACTTTTCCGAACGGACGTATAGTAACGGATAAATTTTGAATATTCGAAAATCCCCACCTCTAAACCCCTCCTTCCATTAGTCCAATCAGCAGTAACGGACTTGATCTTTGTTTTTACATAAAACGATTAAATATCGAGTTTGGTAATAATACAGCAATAAATGTGATCGCTAGAGCACTGACAGACATATATATATATATATATATATATATATATATATATATATATATATATATATATACACACACAATTTTGAACGGACCTCAATTTCGTCATCTTTTAGGTAGGATTGATGGACATTTGAAGAAAAACTTCAAAACTCGCGTCTTGAGTACATCCTCAATAGCAATATAACCCCAATAAAATAAATGAAAAGTAAGTGCAAACCAAAATTTGAATGTTGAATAACAATTATTGATTCAGAAGTTTAGTCACGAAGAGAATAAAAATGTATGCCAATATTATTTTTATCAGTTTTATGGAAGGGTCGAACATGATACAAATCCATTACTTTTTGAATTTTTTAATTGTGCCCAAAATATTTTGCGTTTCTGGTGCTAAAAGATTTAGGTGACATGTCATGCTTCACGGTTGATCAAATGTATTTGTCAAGCGGTATTTATTTAAGATAGACCCTTTTTGCATACAACGGATAAAAATGAAATTATCAGGGCTAATGAACGTTAAATACAATATTATTTTGGTCTTGAGAATTCCTCAATATCAAATTTCCTCCAAGTAGATTAGAAAACACTAAGACGCGCGCATAAAACCTCACATATATATATATATCTTTACATATATAATTCTACTGTAGGTGTGTATGTCACTGAACTCCTAAACGGCTAAACAGATTTGAACGAATTTATTTGTATGCGTGGCGGTGACGCCCTGGGTGGTTTAGATTCACAAATCAGCCTGGTCTGATGGAACAGGAGTGGAGGTAGTAAGGTAGGGCTACAATTAAAAATAGCGATTTTTCGTTTCCTATTGGGTTTTAGGCAAATATGCACAGGATAAAAGTTGTTTATTTTGTTATTTAGAGTAAATTTTGTTTTATTCATTTTTTTTCGTATAACAATGTATAAACGAGATATACACTAAAAAAATAAAGTGGGAGCCAAAACTTTTATTGGGTACTAACGATTGAACCGAACTTAACAAAATTCTATACGTAAATTAGCATTTATTCTTCCAATGATTATAAGCTATATTAAATTTTTTAAGCTCAAACGGGATTGGGGGTTATAAGGGATGTCTGAATAAGAAATTCGGCATATTTTATTTTCTATTTGTTTTTAGGCAAACGAGCACATAAAAAAATGTTGTGTTTTTGTGTTATTAAAAGTGGCTTTTCTTTTAAACATGATATTATTAAATTATTAAATTTAATACCCTAATCGCTTGAAATATCATGCAAGACAACGTCTGTCGGGTCCGCTAGTATATATATATATATATATATGATATTAGTACTGTTAAATGGATTTTAGCCAAACCCATGTATTTAAGAGTTTGAGTTCAGCTGGCCAAACTAGCGAATGAATTCAGGAGGTTTCGCGGTTCTTTGTTCGAATGTCTACAAAAGCTACAAAAGGCATTGTTAACATTGATGCCACAAAAGAATGGTGCTTTTTTTACCGGCCGTGAAAAAGATTCCATTGAAGTATATTTTTAAATTATACGCTCCACTCTTTTCAACGAGCATCCATTTTCGCTTTACATGCTCTACACTTACATGGTGTACAACATACGAAGAAATATACGTCTTCCAGAAGACTAGGCATAGAGAATGGACAATATATGTCACGCAGGGGCTGCGTAAACTTAGCAGATTTCCCATCAGCTGGAATATGTAGCGCTGCCGATCTCATCTCACCTATCTTTTCTCTCCCTCTCCCGTAGTAAGGACACTATATAAACATTGAGGTATCAGCTGGATATGAGGTTTTGATGAACTTTGTAACTCAAAGTAATGTAAAGTATGAGTTGGAAGTCTACTGAGACTGAATACTAAAAAGTGAAAATAGCTACTTTAATTTTCCAGATTCAAATAAAATGCAGAAAAAAAATTTATAAGAAATGAAATTTGTAATTGGATTGTTTTTATTCAATTGCCCAATCCAATTCATAATATCTGAGACAATACATATTTTTGGTTTTTATCCTCTCTAATTCGTCTCTCCGCCCCACCACATTTTATTTCAGGCATTAGCGTATATAGTTCTTATTTTTTCATTATCAATTAAATATCGAGAAAGGCGTTGACAAAAAATAAAAAGAGGAGTCTAGGCCGTTAAATATTAATGATCTCTTTTAGCTTATCGTGAACATTGAATTTAATTGTCACAGAATACAAAAAGGTCAAAAAATACCCGTTAATATTTGAAATACAGAAAGAAATGTATTGAACAGGATTCATAGAAAATATACAGTAAGATTGTCTATATTCAATTTCTTAATAATATATAATAGCAGTGATATTTTGAAATTCTTCCCTCTAAACCACTTTCTCCTCCTTGATCTACATCAAGTATGGGCCACCTTTGACATGTTTTGGGCCAAACAGTAGTGTGCAAAAACATTCGCGCCGCTTTTAAAAGTAGTGCATTTTAAAGTAGTGTTCATAATATTTAACGATAGATATCACACATGAAATTATACGACAGTTACATTTCGGCTTTTTCGTAAATATGCATCTATATATATATATATAGATATATATATATATATATATATATATATATATATATATATATATATATATAAAATTGTAACCTCTGTTTGTACATTGATTTTTTTCGCGAAATTTCACGATAAATTTTCGTTTCACATGTCATAGACACCATAACTGCATTTTGTTTGTTTCGTGTCTGTTTGTTTGTTTGTTACCTTTTCACGCATAAACGGCTGAACCGAATTTTATGAAACTTGGTATGTATATTACTACTCGCCCAACTTAGACTCTAGGCTATACTAATATTCTCTAAGACGAACAGGAGTGGGGGTTATAGGGAGGCCTGAATTTAAATATAACGATATTTCATTTCCTATTGGTTTTTCGGCAAATATGCACATAACAAAAGTTATTTATTTTATTATTTAAAGTAACTTTTGTTATATACACTTTCGTCGTATACCGAAGTATAAATGAGTTATACGATAAAAATTATAGCGGGAGTCAACAATTTTATTTGGCACAAAAGAATCAGCCGAACTAAATAAAACTCGGTACGTGTATTAGGACTAACGCCTTCATTATAACAAGCCATACCAACATTTTTAGGGACGGGCAGGAGTGGGGGTTGTAAGGGAAGCCAGAAATTAAAAATAGCGGTATTTCGTTTTTC